>SJXQ01001095.1:139577-268947 GCA_006408695.1 Aepyceros melampus
CACCCACACACACCCACACCTACACACATACCCACCCACCCACCCACCCCTTCTGCATTGCAGGCAGATTCTTTACCTTCTGAGACACCATGGAATCTCTTCTTTTTCATGTATATATCATATAAATTCATCATATTAGGTTGAATTGTCAGAAATGGGTACATTTTCTTTTATAGGCCAAAGTAGTTGAAAGCAGTGATTCCATATGGTTCAAATGAATATATACAAGGCTCTGTGCTAGCACAGAGAATCAGTGTCAAACAGTCCCTGCCCTCCAGATACATACTGCCTGGTGGGAAAGCAGACCATGGGCAGTTAATACAATAGAGTGTCACAGGAGCTATAGTAAAGGTAAAAACAAGCAATGGAGAAAGGAAAAGTGGCCAGACTGGGACACCAGAGAAGGCAGACTTACATGCTTTTCTTGCATGCTGTTACAATTCCCTGTGTATGTCTGAACTACACACTCATGCATGTAGTTTCTTCATTCTTGATAATTGAAGGAGATGAAGGAGAGGGCCGGAGAGGACTAGCATTCAGGCAGCTTCAAAAACAGAATCTTTGCAGTCAGAAAGCTGCCCTGGGACTTCCCTGATGCTCCAATGGCTAAGGCTCCATGCAGGGGGCCTGGGTTTAATCCCTGGTCAGGGTTAGATCCCTGAGGCTGCAACTAAGACCCATAGCAGCCAAATAAATAAACAAAAATAAATATTACAAAGATAATAAACATCAGTTAAATTTTAACATCATTTAAAAATGATAAAAAAGAAAGCCAACTTGTTTTCCAGTCAATTGCACTTTCATTCTTTTTATTATTAACTTTAATTACATTATTTATTTTACTGTGGTAAGGGTCAGATGGTAAAGAATCTGCCTGCAACAGGGGAGACCCAGGTTTGATCCCTGGGTTGGGACTATCCCCTGGAGATGGGAATGGCTACCCACTCCAGTACTCTTGCCTGGAGAATTCCATGGATAGAGGAGCCTGCTGGGCTACATTCCATGGGGGTCTCAAAGAGTCAACACGACTGAGCGGCTAACACTTTCACACTTTGACACAAGGACATTTAACATGAGGTCTGTCCTCTTGCATTTTAGGTGGATAATGTGCTGTTAACTACAGACACGATGTTGTTCAGTGGCTCTCTTGAACTTTCTTACCTTGCATAACTGAACCTTCACACTCTTTGAACAGTAGCTCCTCATTTCTCCCTTCCTTCAGCCCCTGGCAACCACCCTGTTACTCTTTGCCTCTGTGAATTAGATGCTTAAATATCTTACATAAGTGGGACCTTGCGGTTTGTATTTGTCCTCCTGGGACTAACTGCTTTCACTTAGTATAGTGTCCTCTAGGTCCATCCCTGTTGCTCCATAGGACAGGCTTTCTTCTTTTTAAAGGCTGTGTAATATTCCACTGTAGATATCTATTCCATTTTCTTTGTACGTTCCTAGGTCAATGACTATATGGGTTTCTTCCATGTCTTGCTTCAGTTCAGTTCAGTTCAGTTCATTCGCTCAGTCGTGTCTGACTCTGCGACCCCATGCATCGCAGCACGCCAGGCCTCCCTGTCCATCACCAACTCCCGGAGTTCACTCAGACTCATGTCTTGCTTAGTGTGATAATGCTGCAATGGACGTGTGAGTGCAGATACGTCTTCAAGATCCTGATTTCAATTCTTCTGGGTATTAACACAGAAGTGACATTGTCAGATCACGTGAACTCTGCTTTACATTTTTGCAGGGTCATCATTACTGTTTTCCATAGCTGCTATGCCACGTTACATTCCCATCCCCAGGGAACAAGGAGTCTAATTACTCCACGTCCTCACTGACAACTTATTATTTTTTGTTTTTTTTTGTTTGTTTGTTTGTTTGTTTTTATATAGTGGCCATTCCAGCATTTGTAAGGTGATATCTTGTTGTGGTTTTGATATGCACTTCTCTGATGACTGAGGATACTGAGCATCTTTTCCTGTACCCTCTGGCCTTTTGCATGTTGTCTGTGGAGAAATGTCTATTCCGATTGTTTGTCCATGGACAGCCTTGTTGGAAGGGAGATTGTCTTTCCTGTTGCCAGGGAAGTAGAGCCCTGGTGGGCCACAGAATATCTTTTGGTCTGGTCCTCTGTTTGTATTTAATATATATTACGCTCATCATCTGGTAATTGGTTGACTCTTAAAAACTATTCCCTGTGCCCTTTTGAGTTTTCATGTTTTCCCGAGCTTCTTCACAGATATTTTTATGGGACATTGGGGAAGGCTTATTCAGAGGCTGCTTGCCTGATACCATTTCAAACCAGAGCTAATAGATGCTAGGCTAAAGCAAGCCCAAGTTCTATGCAACTCTGAACACTGGATATTGGATTTTGAGCTACCCATTCTAGGACCACCTGAAGAGTTTGATGAGAGTTTCCAACTTTAGTTCTGCTTGCTTTTGGCTTACTCTTTTTATCCCTCAATATTCCTGAGTTCTCTGATTCCAGAAAGCCTGCATGGGTGATGCCAACATTATCTTTCTTTTTCTCCTTAACACAGACCCTCTCCAATCTTTCCAAGTCTTAAATCATCTCTGCCTTCCTCTCTTTCCCCCCAGATACCTGTTATGTTATTTGGGGGGATATTTAATCTTTAATAATCAACACTTAATTATTTGTGGGGCATGTGATTTCTTAATCCTATTTCAATGGGGTCTCTTAGCTTTTGGTATTATTTTTTCCTTTACGTTATAAAATTTTTGACAAACAGGAATATTATTGGCAGGCAGACGGCTCATTAGGAGATGCACAGTTATGTATTTACACCATCAAGGTGGAAGCCTGGTCGTACCCCTGCCTTTATTCTGGAGGCACCACCAGGACTAGGGTGTATATAATTGCTTCAGGTACTCAGAGCCAAATCCGTCATCTCTATGGCTTCCTGATGGCTGGTGATGTATACCTGCCAATCAGCCGGCATCAGCAGGTGCATCCAGGCTGGGTGCCAGAGCCAAGGCTCCGAGAACCTGTAAGCTAGCAACATCTCTCTCTAGGATATGTTTCAGATGGTTTGAAGTAGGAAATGGGGGCAAATGAGAATGTCTGTTTTAAAAGAGTTTTTGAAAGCTTCATGAAATGATATATTTTTGTCTGTTACTTTAAATCTCTTTTATATACTGATGACTCCCAAATTTCTATTTCCAAGCTAGACTTCTACTTTGAACTCCAGACATGTATGTATATCCAACTCCCTACCTGACAATTCCACCCATATTTTCAAAACTAAATTTATAAGCTCTCCATCCCACCCAGAAATTTCTTTCTCTACTTGCTTTTCTATCTCAGTGAGAGCAGCCCATCTCTCTTCTCAAAAATACATAAATAATCTGAAGTCAAAGAACATAAAAGCAAAATGAGAATAAAAAACAGGGGAGACACGTAGGGAACAAAAAAATAGAGCAGTAGATTCATACTTAAATGTACCATTGCTGGAGATAAAGAGGGAAGATTTCCAATTTATATGGGTCAGTTCTTCAGGAAAGTAAAATAATCATAAACTTGTAAGCAACTAATAGAGCTTCAAAATAATTAACACAAAAATTCAAAAATCATAGTTGGAGATTTTTAAACTCTTACCTCAACAATGGGCTTCCCAGGTGGTACTAGTGGTAAAGAACCCACCTGCTAATGCAGGAGCATTGGGAAGATCCCTTGGAGGAGGACATGGCAACCCACTCCAGTATTCTTGCCTGGAGAATCAGAGGAGCCTGGAGGGCTACAATCCATGGGGTCACAAAGGGCTGGACAAGACTGAAGCGACTTAGCATGCACACACCTCACCAGTGGAATTACTCTCTACTCATATTTAATACTGTACTGAAATTTCCAAGCAATATAATAAAGCAAAAAAAATAAATAAGATCAAGAGTGAAAAAGTGACACTGTCTTTCTTTGCAGACTGCATGGTTATGAATATTGAAAACATGAAGATATGTAAAAATGCGTTAATATGAATAAGGAAATTTATCAAAGTTGAAGATATAAAGGTCAATTGTATTAAAAAATTTTTTTTAAATTATGAAAGTATGATAACATATTTACAGAAGACTTGGGAATACAGAACAAGGTTACATATTGTTCCACTATGTATTACAACTATTTTTTAAGTAAATAAATTAAGAGTTTTAGTTGGAGTTTCAATATCAAAGTCTCAAAAATTAATAGAATAAATATACAGAGAAGTAGAAGGATATATTTGACCTGAAAAGCTCTGTGAACCAACTCCACACAATTTAGATTTACACAATTTTCATGTAACAGTAGGATACAAATTCTTTTCAAGTTCCTGTAGACTGTAAAAATAGGAGACATTAGAACATATCCAGGGAAATAAAACAAGGTACAAGAATTTCATTGTGTAAAGGTATTGGAACCATACAGAGTCTGTTCTCTCATCATTGTGGAAATCACATAGAAATCAGTCTTACATTTCTCACAGTAGAAATCTTATCACTGTAGAAGTCAATATCAAAAGATATTTGAAAATAACACACATATTTTCAAATACAATGTGACATTTACCAAGAGCAATCTTTGACTTAGCCATTGAAAGCCTCAATAAAGTTAGACTGAAAAACTGCAGAGGGTGGTTGCAGAGAAGGCATTTACATGAGACATTGGTAGCAAAATGAGAACTTAATATTAAAGATGTTTTGAACAAAATCCCATGTATTTGGAACTTAAATGTCCATTTTTAAATGATAGCTGTATCTAAGAAGCCATAACAAGGAAAATAAAATATTTTGTAATAAAAGCTAAAAGAGAACTTATCAGAATTTGTTGCAGGCAACTGAAGCTGCTCAGTGTAATTAAATGCAATGTGGAGTCTTGAATAAGGTATAAGAACAAGTAATGAACACTAGCATAAAACTTTGTGATATTTGAATAAAATCTGTGCTTTAGTTAGTAATACTGTATCACTTGATAGCAATCAAGCCAGCAATCACACCCTTAAGTGAAAATGGATACTGAAGATTAGGTTCTTAAAGGTAAAAAATTAAAAACAAATACCAAAGAGCAAAGATTAAAAATCTAGAGGAGAGGTTGGAGTCGCAAAAAAATATTAAGAATACAAAAACAATACAAAACAAAATCACAAAAATTATGAAATATATATATATATGAAATTTGATTTAAAAATAGGGTCTTTATTTTGCAAGGTAATAGGTTATAAAAATGAAAATTAAAGGAGTAATAAAAACTTAAAAAAAATTAAAAAGTGACATTACTAAAATATATATCTCGGAATTTCTCTGGAGCTGTTGTGGGCAGTGTGGGGTCAGTTCAGTTTCAGATACTTCCTTGTTCCAGCTTATACTTGTTCTCAAGATCTATAGGCCCCTCCCATGCTTAATCAGTGTTAACTACAGGGTTTTGATCTGTTGCACCTGTCACCTCCATAGTGATTCCCTCTTCTTTATTTTTGTTTATTTGGTCTGCAAGTCTCTCCAGTGTCTAATTTCCACCCTGACACAAGGGGGCAAACGTGGCCACTTATTTAGGCTCACTTGTTCAGTTGTGCTGTGGGGAGGGGGGACGCTGCAAACAAACATCGCTGGCATGTGTGGGGAGTACTCGCAGTGTAGGGACCACACTGGATCTGCCCCTGCTTCTGGCATCGTGTGCTTCCCCAGTCTATACTGCTCAGGCTAGAGGGTGCATTGCAGGGGCGCTGTCCCGCATGGACCTTGAATTTCGTGCGCTTCCCAGGGCTAAGCCACTCAGGTTCTCGGGTACTCCTCAAGAGCACAGACTTGGTTGGGCGTGCATTTTGTGCCCTTCCCAGTTCCGAGCAGCTCAGGTGACCAGGTACTTGGTGAGTGCACTGTCCCAGGGGGGCCATGCATCCTAATCACCTCCAGTCCCGACCGCTCGGTTTCCAGGTGCACTGCGAGAGCACCATCTCAGGGATACATAGACAAATTATACAAAAAAGATCTTCGCGACCCAGACAACCACGATGGTGTGATCACTCACCTAGAGCCAGACATCCTGGAGTGTGAAGTCAAGTGGGCCTTAGGAAGCATCACTACGAACAAAGCTAGTGGAGGTGATGGAATTCCAGTTGAGCTCTTTCAAATCCTGAAAGATGATGTTGTGAAAGTGCTGCACTCAATATGCCAGCAAATTTGGAAAACTCAGCAGTGGCCACAGGACTGGAAAAGGTCATTTTCATTCCAATCCCAAAGAAAGGCAATGCCAAAGAATGCCCAGACTAATGCACAATTGCACTCATCTCACATGGTAGCAAATTAATGCTCAACATCCTCCAAGCCAGGCTTCAACAGTCTGTGAACTGTGAACTCCCTGATGTTCAAGCTGGTTTTAGAAAAGGCAGAGGAACCAGAGATCAAATTGCCAACATCCATTGGATCATCGAAAAAAAAAAAAGTTCCAGAAATACATCTACTTCTGCTTTATTGACTATGCCAAAGCCTTTGACTGTGTGGATCACAGCAAACTGTGGAAAATTCTTCAAGAGATGGGAATACCAGATCATCTGACCTGCCTCCTGAGAAATCTGTATGCAGGTCAAGAAGCAACAGTTAGAACTGGACATGGAACAACAGACTGGTTCCAAATTGGGAAAGGAGAACATCACGGCTGTATATTGTCACCTCATGCAAAATGCTGGGCTGAATGCATCTTGAAAAAGAAGAATGGAACTGGAGGAATCAACCTGCCTGACTTCAGGCTTTACTACAAAGCCACAGTCATCAAGACAGTATGGTACTGGCACAAAGACAGAAATATAGATCAATGGAACAAAATAGAAAGCCCAGAGATAAATCCACACACCTATGGACAGCTTATCTTCGACAAAGGAGGCAAGAATATACAGTGGATTAAAGACAATCTTTTTAACAAGTGGTGCTGGGAAAACTGGTCAACCACTTGTAAAAGAATGAAATTAGATCACTTTCTAACACCATACACAAAAATAAACTCAAAATGGATTAAAGATCTAAACGTAAGACAAGAAACTATAAAACTCTTAGAGGAGAACATAGGCAAAACACTCTCTGACATAAATCACAGCAGGATCCTCTATGATCCACCTCCCAGAATACTGGAAATAAAAGCAAAAATAAACAAATGGGATCTAATTAAAATTAAAAGCTTCTGCACAACAAAGGAAACTATAAGCAAGGTGAAAAGACAGCCTTCTGAATGGGAGAAAATAATAGCAAATGAAGCAACTGACAAACAACTAATCTCAAAAATATACAAGCAGCTTATGCAGCTCAACTCCAGAAAAATAAATGACCCAATCAAAAAATGGGCCAAAGAACTAAATAGACATTTCTCCAAAGAAGACATACGAATGGCTAACAAACACATGAAAAGATGCTCAACATCACTCATTATCAGAGAAATGCAAATCAAAACCACAATGAGGTACCATTTCACACCAGTCAGAATGGCTGCGATCCAAAAGTCAACAAGCAATAAATGCTGGAGAGGGTGTGGAGAAAAGGGAACCCTCTTACACTGTTGGTGGGAATGCAAATTAGTACAGCCACTATGGAGAACAGTGTGGAGATTCCTTAAAAAATTGCAAATAGAACTGCCTTATGATCCAGCGATCCCACTGCTGGGCATACACACCAAGGAAACCAGAATTGAAAGAGACACGTGTACCCCAATGTTCATCGCGGCACTGTTTATAATAGCCAGGACATGGAAGCAACCTAGATGTCCATCAGCAGATGAATGGATAAGAAAGCTGTGGTACATATACACAATGGAGTATTACTCAGCTATTAAAAAGAATACATTTGAATCAGTTCTAATGAGGTGGATGACGCTGGAGCCGATTATACAGAGTGAAGTAAGCCAGAAAGAAAAACACCAATACAGTATACTTACACATATATATGGAATTTAGAAAGATGGTAATGATAAACCTGTACGCAAGACAGCAAAAGAGACACAGATGTATAGAACAGCCTTTTGGACTCTGTGGGAGAGGGAGAGGGTGGGATGGGTTGGCAGAGTGGCAGTGTAACATGTGTGATATCATAAGTGAAATGAATCGCCAGTCCAGGTTTGATGCAGGATGCAGGATGCTTGGGACTGATGCACGGGGATAATCCAGAGAGAGGGTGTGGGGCGGGAGGGTGGAGGTGGGGGTCGGGATTGGGAGTTCATGTACACTTGTGGTCGATGTGTAGCAAAACGAATACAGTATTGTAAAGCAAAACAAACTAAAAAAATAAAAATTAATTAAAAAAAAAAAGAATATATCAATCTGGGAAAAAAAAAAATGCCAGGCTGAATGAAGCCCAAGCTGGAATCAAGATTCCCAGGAGAAATATCAATAGCCTCAGATATGCAGATGACACTACCCTTATGGCAGAAAGCAAAGAAGAACTAAAGAGCCTCTTGAAAGTGAAAGAGGAGAGTGAAAAAAATTGGCTTAAAGCTCAACATTCAGAAAACTAAGATCATGGCATCTTGTCCTATCACTTCATGGCAAAAAATGGGGAAACAATGGAAACAGTGAGAGACTTTATTTTTGGGGGCTCCAAAATCACTGCAGATGGTGACTGCAGCCATGAAATTAAAAGATGATTGCTCCTTGGAAGAAAAGCTGTGACCAACCTAGACAGCATATTAAAAAGCAGAGACATTACGTTGCCAACAAAGCTCCATTTAGTCAAAGCTATGTTTTTTCCTGTAGTCATGTGTGGATATAAGAGTTGGACTATAAAGAAAGCTGAGCACCGAAGAACTGGTGCTTTTGAACTGTGGTGTTGGAGAGGACTCTTGAGAGTCCCTAGGACTGCAAAGAGATCCATCCAGTTAATCCTAAAGGAAATCAGTCCTGGGTGTTCATTGGAAAGATTGATGCTGAGGCTGAAACTCCAATACTCTGGCTACCTGATGTGAAGACCTGACTCTTTTGAAAAGACCCTGATGCTGGGAAAGAGTGAAGGCAGGAGGAGAAGGGAACAACAGAGGATGAGATGGTTGGATGACATCACTGACTCGATGGACATGAGTTTGAGTGAGCTCCAGGAGTTGATGATGGACAGGGAAGCCTTGCATGCTGCAGTCCATGGGGTCAGAAAGAGTTGGACATGACTGAGTAACTGAACTGATCACATGTTAATTTTTATTTTTTTTATGACATAGTATTTTTTTTATATTCTCAGAATTGGATTAGAACTTTCAAGCCTCATTCGTTTTTTTTTAAAGTCAGTAGGATAATAAATTTTTTAGACTTTAGCAGTAATACTAGATGCCAAAATACATGGAACTATTTCAAAGTTTGAGTGAATATAAATTAGAAATCTAATACAGTATTGTAAAGCAAAACAAACTAAAAAATAAAAATTAATTAAAAAAAAGAGCAAGAGGTGGGAGAAAAAATACGCTGGAAATAACTTGATGAGATATGCCAAATAATTTTCAAAATTAAATTCAGCTCAATAGCTGACATAATAATAAATATAAACATTTTAACATGAAAAAAAAAAAAGAAATCTAGCATTCTGCTGCTGTTGCTGCTAAGTCGCTTCAGTCATGTCAGACTCTGTGCGACCCCAAAGATGACAGCCCACCAGGCTCTGCCATCCCTGGGATTCTCCAGGCAAGAACACTGGAGTGGGTTGCCATTTCCTTCTCCAGTGCATGAAAATGAAAAGTGAAAGTGAGGTTGCTCAGTTGTGTCCGACTCTTCGAGACCCCATGGACTGTAGCCTACCAGGCTTTTCTGTCCATGGGATTTTCCAGGCAAGCGTACTGGAGTGGGATGCCATCACTTTCTCCCTATTCCTACTAAATCAAACAAGTGAATCAAAATGCTATAATTTTTTTAGCTAGGAAAAAATTTACATATTTTCTAAAATATATATTATACATACTATAAGTATATATATGAATAGAAAAGTTTTCCTACCATGGTTGCAAAAAGCTTGAGAGAATACAACAGAAAAGAAGAAATGGAGAAATTGGAAAACCATAAACTAGATGAAATGGGAGCACTGACTATGAAATAGAAAAAGTGAAATGAACTAGATAAAAGTAAAAGACCATCATGTAGTCCATATAGCTTTTATTATGTTGAGGTATGTTCCTTCTATTCCTGCTTTCTGGAGAGTTTTTATCATAAATGGATGTTGAATGCAGTCACCATCTGCAGTGATTTTGGAGCCCAAGAAAATAAATTATGTCACTGTTTCCATTGTTTCCCCATCTATTTACGCCACAGTTTAAGAGTGTCAGTTCTTCAGTGCTCAGTCTTCTTTGTGGTCCAACTCTGCCATCCATACACGACCACTGGAAAAACCATAGCTTTGATCATAGGGAGCAGCTCCAGCCTGGTAGCTGCCGGATGGAAGCCTTGTTCTTCCAGGGCACGTTCCAGTTCCAGAAATTCAAATTTGGAGAGTCGGAATAGCCAATGTATATGACATCCTTGTTTATTGATGTGGCCATTTCAATAGCCTAAAAAAGAAAAATTTCATTTTAAGAATCCAAAAATAAGAAAGAAATCTATAGAATTGTTCTTGAATTAACCTCATTTGTTTATAAAAGGAATCAGTTCAGTTCAGTCGCTCAGTCATGTCCGACTCTGCGACCCCATGAATCGCAGCACACCAGGCCTCCCTGTCCATCACCAACACCTGGAGTTCACTCAGACTCACGTCCATTGAGTCTGTGATGCCATCCAGCCATCTCATCCTTGGTTGTCCCCTTCTCCTCCTGCCCCCAATCCCTCCCAGCATCAGAGTCTTTTCCAATGAGTCAACTCTTCGCATGAGGTGGCCAAAGTACTGGAGCTTCAACTTTAGCATCATTCCTTCCAAAGAAATTCCAGGGTTGATCCTCCTTCAGAATGGACTGGTTGGATCTCCATGCACTCCAATAGTTCACTTAAATGTTTATTAGCAAGCACTTATGAAAAATCATGCTTTGTAAAAGGCTTTATTATAAAGAACAAAAGTTGTATCAAGGATTTGACAAGCTTCAGTAAAACTAGTATAAAACCAGCTTTATTATTTAGCTAAATTTAAATTAGTTCAAAGCATCTTAGAATTTAAACAAATATTTTTAATCAAGTGTGTCTATAAAACTGAAAGATGCAGATATTTTATATATATAATTTATTTATATATGTATATTTATATATTTACCACCTGTAGATTTAGATTTCTTGAAATATTACTCTTGATAAGGAGCAGGAAGACTTTAATTTAGGAATACTTGAAATCAAAATTGAATTATATACAATGTAGCTACAATATTATTCTTTCTTTTAATTTGTATTATGAAATATCAGCACAATACAGTTTTTAATGTTGGATTTAGCATGAGAGGATCAGAGTTTAAATTATGGTTCAGTTCCCATTGTACTTTTTTTTTTAATAAATTATCATATTATTGTCATATCATATCCTCTTTGGGTACTTCAGCCACTTCAGTAGTCAAAATCAATTATTAGCACGGTTCTGTCCACATCAGATCTTAACTAAGACAAGGGTTTTGTTTTGCCTTTATCTCTGTTTGAATGAACTACAGTATGAAGGCATTGGTAAGCTATGTTTTGAAACTAGTTGGAGGTGAAAACTGGCACTTATTATTTTTTTTTCCGTACATGATTTTCTACTAAAGGTTAAGACTTCTTTATACACTCAAGCCTATTTCCCAAGATTTAAGTTTATGGTGAAGTTTTGTCATAAAATAAAAAAATAATAATTACCCCCTTATACCCCTATATTGATTTATGAAAGAATCCACATATAATGTTTATGATCTATTTAACTGATCAGCTAATGTAAAAAATCTATGAATTTACTCTTGTGAAAACAATGAGCCCTATTTTGCTTCTAAGAAATTAAGAAAATCATAGGATTTAGCAAGGAGAGTGGTGTTATAGAAAGAGTAATAACATTAGGAAACTACATATCTTTAGCAAATGTTTCAAAGCATTTCCGAACTACACACAAGCTTTTCTTTACTCAGAACAAATGCATTAAAATTAAAAGAAAAAATAAACCAAACAAACTTACTTTTCATGTAGAGTTGGTATACCTAAAGAGGATATGATATGACAATAATACTATGATAATTTATATTGTTATAGTATATCTAAGCTCTTTGTCTAAAACAAACTTTTTTTTTCTTTTTGACAAAACTATATACTGTTTTTAACATGATTTTCTCAGATGCAAGAACAATGAGATGTCTACATGAGATTCTCTTTATATTATATCGAGACATAAAGTACCAAACACACAGACACACACACACATGCATACTCCACTTTAGAGTGATATTTATTAAATTTCATTTTTGGAACAAAATATAGTTGAGAGCTCTGTAAAAGTAATATTGCAGTTGCAGTTTTTGTTTAAACCACAACAAGGGAATTCTAATTCTCAATATAGATGGTTATATGGCTGGTAGTACAGATGTTATCCTCTAGTTAGTCGTTCTTACAAAAGTTTCTCCCAATATATCTCCTACCTCCCCCAAAGGAAACAGCAGCAGAAACTACAACAAAAACTGGCTGTGGACTGGAAAACAAAGCAATTTCATGTACTTGTGGATAGACAAGTGCCCCAGAGTAGATTGCTTGTTGCAGAAATTTTAAGATGCTGTGTCAAAAAACACTATTTTAAAGTGGATGCAGCAATTCAAAGCAATGATTCTCTGTTGATTTTTCACTGTTATATATGTGGAATGGCTAGTATAAACACCATGGAAGACTTGAAGTATTTTAGGAGACAAAATATTAATCAACCACTGGGGAGCTTACCCCATATCAGACCCCCTGAGGATTCTGAAAGTATTTTCAGCAGAGCAATTCCAAAGCCTCTGGCAAAGGAAGGGTTTTGGTATGTTAAACTCAACTGCAATTTTCATTGAGTGCAGATAGGATGCTCTGGAATGCTTAATGTTTCAGCACGTAGCTGCTAAAAAGGTGTGGATTTTGTTGTTTATTCTTACATTTATTTTACCTGACAGAATTCTACTTATGTCCTAGGGTTTTAAAGTCATGAAATGCAAACAGTGTCTGCTTTCTGGCAGTTAGGCAGAATGCATATTTATAAATAGAACTGAAAACAAAGGACAACCAAAAGATGTCACAAGTTCTCAAATTCTTTTGTGTAAACTGGTTTTGAACTTTGTCTAATGTTAAGTGACCACGAAAATGATTGGATTATGTTTTTCCTTCTATTATCAAATACATATTGGATTTCTTGAAACAGTTTTTCTATTTTAATAATTATTAACTGTCTTCATTACTCCAAATTACCATTTAACTAGGCATATATACTTTTCAAAAATCACTTATTTCCTTTGTTTGGCTTTTGTACTGGTCTTGCCCCCTTAAAGTTAGTCTTTAATGTATACAAATCTTCTTCACCTACCACTATTCAACTTTGCATATCTATTCTTTCTTTCCTTTCCTCTCAACATATTTGTTAGTTTTGTTTTCATTGCTTTGTTCCTCACCCGGCACTTTGCTTCAGTTTTGTTTTCTGTTGTGCTTTAGTTATTTTGTTCTTAACTGGTATGTGTGTGTATATATATATATATATATTTTTTTTTTATTTCCTGTGTTCGCCAGGTCAGTCTACTGTAGTTTACTTTTGTTGGATTGTTTTGACTTTACTCATGGGTGTGTCTATATGTTTGTGTGTGTGTGTATATTCCATTATTTTAATTATTACTTGCCAGATTTTGTAACTCACACTTGCCTGGAGTTCATGTTTGATCTCTCATTTTTGGATATTTGTTTAAATCTCACTTAATGCTATAACAAACCACTTGTGGAATCTTCGTTCCTAACCAGAGATCAAGCCCTGAGCCTTTGGAGTGGGAGTACTGACTAAAGACTCTAGACTACCAGAGAATCAACCCTAGAGAGTATCAAATAGAACTCACACAAAGGAAACCACTTGAAAACAAACCCAGGATCACAAAGCCACCAGTAGAACACTATGCAGGATGCCTCACCTAAACAACAAACAAAACAAAAATACAAACCCAATAATTGGCAGGCAGGATTACCACCCCACTTAGCCTTGCCCATCAGAGGAAAAACAAACAAACAAACCAAATCAGCACAAATTTCACCCCATATGAAGCTTACACAAACCAATGGAGCAACCTTAGAAGGGCAGAATCAAAAGGAAGAAAAAATTTAGTCTTATTCAGTCCAAGAATTCAACTTTCCTTGAAGCCCAGGAAAAGGAGACCACAAACAGAATAAGTTAAAAGAGAAAAAAAAAATAATAATAATAATGAAAATGTACAGAAATACCACACAAATGAAGGAACAAATTACAAACACAGAAGTTCAAATAAATGAAGAGGAAATAGGCAAACTACTTGAAAAAGAATTCAGAAAAATGAAGTAAAGATGATCAAAAACCTTGAAAACAAAATGGAGAAAATACAAGAATCAATTAACAAAGACATAGAAGAATTAAATAATAAAAATAAAGAGACAACATAATTATTGAAATTAAAAATACTCTAGAAGGAATCAATAACAAAATATCTGAAGGAGAAGAACGAATCCGTGAGCTAGAAGATAAAATGGTGGAAATAACTTCTGAAGAGCAGAATAAAGTAAAATGAATGAAAAGAACTGAGGATAGTCTCAGAGACCTCTGCATCAATTTCAAATGCAGCAACATTTGAATTATAGAGGTCCCTGAAGAAGAAGAGCAAAAGAAAGAGTATGAGAAAATTTTTTAAGACATTAGAGTTGAAAATTAGCACAACATGGAAAAGGAAATAGTCAATCAATCTCAAGAGGCACAGAGTCCCATACAGGATAAACACAAGGAGAAAAATGTGAAGACACATACTAATCAAACTAACAAAGAATAAACAACATAAAAAATATTAAAAGCAGCAAGGGAAAGCAATAAGTAACATACAAAGGAAATCCCATATGCTTAACAGCTGATCTTTCAGCAGAAAGTCTGCAGGCCAGAAGGGAATGGCAGGACATATTTAAAGTACTGAAAAGGGAAAATATACAACAAAGATTACTGTACCTGGCAAGGATCTCATTCAAAATTGATGGAGAAATCAAAAGCTTTTCAGACAAGCAAAAGTTAAGAGAATTCAGTGCCAACAAACCAGCTTTACAACAAATGTTAAAGGGACTTATATAGTCAAGAAATGCAAGAGAAGCAAAAGATCTACAAAATCAACCCCAAACAATTAAGAAAACGTCAATAGGAACATATATATCAATAATTACTTTAAATGTAAATGGATTAAATGCTGCATCCGAAAGACACAGACTGGCTGAATGGATACAAAAACAAGAAGACCCATTATATGCTGTCTACAAGAAACCCAGTTCAGACCTAAAGACACATATAGAATGAAAGTAAGAGGATGAAAATATATATTCCATTCAAGTGTGAAGAGAACAAAAGCTGGAGTAGCAATCCTCATGTCACACAAAAGAGACCTTAAAATAAAGAATATTGCAAAAGATAAGGAAGTACACTGTATAATGATCAAGGGATGAGTCCAAGAGGGAGATAAAACCATTGTAAATATCTATGCACCCAATATAGGAGCACCTCAATATGTAAGACAAACACTAACAAGACATAAAAGGAGAAACTGAGAGTAGCACAATAATAGAAGGAGACTTTAACACTCCCACTCACACCAATGGCACAGATCATCAAAACAGAAAGCTAGAAAGGGAACACAAGTCTTAAATAATACATTAGATGAGATGAATCTCATTGACATCTTCAGGATATTCCATCCAAATGCAGACGAATACACCACCTCACATGCACATGGAACATTCCCCAGGAGAGACCACATCTTGGGTCACAAATCAAACCTCAGTAAATTTAAGAAAATGGAAATAGTATCCAGCATCTTCTCTGACAACACTGCTATGAAACTAGATATCAATTATAAGAAAATAACTGTAAGAAAAACAATCACATGGAGATTAAACAACACGTTTCTAAACAACCAACAGGTTACTGAAGAAATCAAAAGGGAAATAAAAACATTTCTAGAAAAAAATGGCACTAAAAACATGACAACTCAAAACCTATTGGATGTAGCAAAAGCAGTTCTAAGATGTGAATACACCACCTCACATGCACATGGAACATTCCCCAGGAGAGACCACATCTTGGGTCACAAATCAAACCTCAGTAAATTTAAGAAAATGGAAATAGTATCCAGCATCTTCTCTGACAACACTGCTATGAAACTAGATATCAATTATAAGAAAATAACTGTAAGAAAAACAATCACATGGAGATTAAACAACACGTTTCTAAACAACCAACAGGTTACTGAAGAAATCAAAAGGGAAATAAAAACATTTCTAGAAAAAAATGGCACTAAAAACATGACAACTCAAAACCTATTGGATGTAGCAAAAGCAGTTCTAAGATGGAAGTTTATAACAATAAAATCCTACCTCAAGAAACAAGAAATGCATTGAACAGACACCCTAACTTTACACTTAAAACAACTAAAAAAAAGAATACACCCCCAAAATTAGTATAAGGAAATAAATAATAAATATCCATGCAAAAATAAATGAAACAACCAGTAGTAAAGATTAATAAAACTAAAAACAGATTATTTGAGTAGATAAACAAAGTTGACAAACCTTTAGCCAGACTCATCAAGAATAAAAGAGAGAAGAATCGAATCAACAAAACTAGATATGGAAAAGGAGAGGTTACAACAGACAATGCAGAAATACAAAGGATTATAAGAGATTATTATGAATAACTATATGTCAATAAAATAGATAACCTGGAAGAAATGGACAGATTCTTAGAAAAGTTCAATCTTCCAATACTTAACCAGGATGAAATAGAAAATATGAACATCCCAGATACAAGCACTAAAATTGAAACTGTGATCAAAATCGCCAAAAAATGAAAGCCCAGAATCAGATGGATTCACAGGAGAGTTCTATCAAATATTCAGAGAAGAGCTAATGCCTATTTTTCTAAATTTCTTTCAAAAAATTGCAGAGGAAGGGACACTTTGAAACTAATTCATGAGGCCACATCACCCTGATACCAAAATCAGATGAAGACAATACAAAAAACAAAAACTACAGGCCAATATCACTGATGAACATAGATGCAAAATTTCTCAACAAAACTTTAGCAAACAAAATTCAGCAAGACACCAAAAAGCTCATACACCATGATCAAGTTGGGTTTATTCAGGGATGTAAGGATTCTTCAATATATGCAAATCAATCAATGTGATACAACATATTGCCAAATTGAAAGATAAAAACCATATCATCATCTCAATAGATGAAGAAAAACCTTTTGACAAAATTCAGCGTCCATTTATGATTAAAACTCTTTTAAAAATGGGCATAGAAGGAGCCTACCTCAAAATAGTAAAGGTCATATATGATAAGCCTAGAGCAAACACTATTCTCAAAGGTGATAAACTGAAAGTAGTCCCCTAAGACCAGAAACAACACATAGATGTGCGCTTTTGACACCATTATTCAATATGGTTCTGGAAATTCTAGTTTCTGCAATCAGAGAAGAAAAAGAAATAAAAGAAATCCAGATCAGAAAAGAAGTAAAGCTCTCATTGTTTGAAGATGACATGATACTNGCCTTAAAAATAGCTGTGAAAAGAGAAGCAAAAAGCAAAGGAGAAAAGAAAAGATATACCCACTTGAATGCAGAGTTGAAAGAATAGCAAGGAGAAATAAAGCGTTCCTTAGCGATCAATGCAAAAAAATAGAGGAAAACAATCGTAGAGTATATATATTGTAATTATAACTTGTATATGCCCTGGGAAAGCAAAACGTTCATATGACTTGCTTTAGTGCGATATTGACTTTATTGTTGTGGTCTGGAGCTGTCCTACATCTCCGAGGTACATAATTAGGAAAAATCCGATGATAGTTGTAGATGGTGTATGCTGCTGCTGCTGCTGCTAAGTCGCTTCAGTCATGTCTGACTCTGTGCGACCCCGTAGATGGCAGCCCACCAGCCCCTGCCGTCCCTGGGATTCTCCAGGCAAGAACACTGGAGTGGGTTGCCATTTCCTTCTCCAATGCATGAAAGTGAAAAGTGAAAGTGAATTCGCTCAGTCGTGTCCGACTCTTAGCGACCCCATGGACTGCAGCCTATCAGGCTCCTCTGTCCATGGGGTTTTCCAGGCAAGAGTACTGGATTGGGGTGCCATTGCCTTCTCCAAGATGGTATATATAACATAAAATTAGAAGATAGACTCTGTGCGACCCCGTAGATGGCAGCCCACCAGCCCCTGCCGTCCCTGGGATTCTCCAGGCAAGAACACTGGAGTGGGTTGCCATTTCCTTCTCCAATGCATGAAAGTGAAAAGTGAAAGTGAATTCGCTCAGTCGTGTCCGACTCTTAGCGACCCCATGGACTGCAGCCTATCAGGCTCCTCTGTCCATGGGGTTTTCCAGGCAAGAGTACTGGATTGGGGTGCCATTGCCTTCTCCAAGATGGTATATATAACATAAAATTAGAAGATGTACATGTGTAAGTCCTTTGTTATCTAGAAACCAGTAAGCCGGACATAAATTATCTTTGTGTCTAGATATGGATAAGGATAGTTATGCAGACATTAATATGTGTATTTACATACACAGACATCTCTTTACAAAAGAGATACAACTTTGGAAAAATAAACCTGTGTAGCAGAGATTTGTTGGTCAATGTACAGTAAGCCTCATACTCTTAAGAAAGACTGTGAGATGTGACAAACGATAACTCTCAGATACTGTAAGACCTCCAAAGGGCTTGCTGAACTGTCTTTACTTAAATAGAGAAAGCAACTGTGACTTTAAATATTTTATAAAAATCATCTTGTTATAAATAATTAATCAAAACCCCTAAGTCCTTGAACAAATTACATGTCATCTTGCATTTTAAATTATAGACTCTATTAGTATTAAAGTCATTACAAATAAACACAGTATTTCTTCTCACAGAAAAATGGTTTAACAATCTAACCTAATATTGTTAGAAGCAAAAAAATTTTATATTTATAATAATTAGTCAATTTTCTAACTGTTCTAATATTTAATAAATAAATAAAAATAGCTGATTTCTATTCCTTAAAAGCAAAGCAAAAATATATAAATTGAAAAAGGGAACACAAGTGGTTAATAAATCTCTGTTCAAAAAATTTAATATTTGTTATCACAAAAGGACAATGCATATTTATTGTATGTTCACAATATACCTAGTTACATTATATATGACATTAAAATGTTTTTATTTTATATACATTAAAAACATTAATGAGAACTACATAAAATGATTATAATTTAAATGTCACTTGATCTACTAGAGACATTATCAAATTTTCATGAATGAAACTCAAGAATAGAAATTGTTTTGTGTGCTCACATCAGGGTATCTCTTTCAACTGTTACAGTGACTAATGATAGGAATAATAATAAAATAGAAATTTATGTTCTTGAACTCTTTTTCCATAAATTTATTCAATTTCTCACCAAATCATCTGGTTTAGCAGTAATTTTATAGACAGATAAATGAAAGAGAAAAATCTTTTGTATGTAATTATTTTAGTCACAGCTTTTGTACAAATTTGTCCTTTGTATCTCTTGAGTGTTATAAAACATATATGTAGTCAGCTTTCCCCAGTTACTGTATTGGAGATCAACATTGATTTCTCTTTTTAGAAAAATCCCTTTAGAAACCATGCCAAGCCCATTCTCTTATCAGCCATCTACCTTTATTCCCGCAGAGGCTTAAGGATATTCTTTCAGAATTGTAATTCATCCAGCAGAAGTGGAGTCCAGCAGCAACTGAGGTTTAGAGACCTAACTGACTGGATCATTAGTTTAGTCACAGCTTTTGTACAAATTTGTCCTTAGTATCTCTTGAGTGTTATAAAACATATATGTAGTCAGCTTTCCCCAGTTACGGTATTGGAGATCAACATTGATTTCTCTTTTTAGAAAAATCCCTCTAGAAACCATTCCAAGCCCATTCTCTTATCAGCCATCTACCTTTATTCCCGCAGAGGCTTAAGGATATTCTTTCAGAATTGTAATTCATCCAGCAGAAGTGGAGTCCAGCAGCAACTGAGGTTTAGAGACCTAACTGACTGGATCTCAAGGTCATTTCCTTTGTGTTGCTTTTGTGCTTTGATTTCCTAGCATGGGTGGTCCAGGTGTTTTTCTTGTTGATTTGTGTGAACATTGCCTTATTGTAATCACATCTTGCCTTGCACACTGGTATTTGACTTCTTCTTATCCAGTGCATTTAGCTGTTGATAATTCTACCTAAACTTCATGCTTCCTTGGTGCATTGGGGTTGCTGAGCTACATAGCCCAGTGCTACTTGTCAATGATAAAAATGTACTGGTAGACAATGCAATATGGCTTGCAGACATTCACGGACAAATTAGCTAAACTAGTATTGTTTTGATTGCTGGTTTTAATGCTAGAGAAAGTTGAACAGTGCTGTATAACATTATATATAAATGTCATGTCTTAATCTAAATTATACATATTAATTAGATATTAGGTACATATATTAATTAGATATCAGTTCAGTTCAGTCACTCGGTTGTGTCCAACACTTTGCGACCCCATGAATTGCAGCGCGCCAGGCCTCCCTGTCCATCACCAACTCCCGGAGTGCATTCAGATTCACGGCCATCGAGTCCATGATGCCATCCAGCCATCTCATCCTCTGTCGTCCCCTTCTCCTCCTGCCCTCAATCCCTCCCAGCATCAGAGCCTTTTCCACTGAGTCAACTCTTCACATGAGGTGGCCAAAGTACTGGAGTTTCAGCTTTAGCATCATTCCTTCCAAAGAAATCCCAGGGTTGATCTCCTTCAGAATGGACTGGTTGGATCTCCTTGCAGTCCAAGGGACTCTCAAGAGTCTTCTCCAACACCACAGTTCAAAACCATCAATTCTTAGGTGCTCAGCTTTCTTCACAGTCCAACTCTCCCATCCATACATGACCATAGGAAAAACCATAGCCTTGACTAGATGGACCTTTGTTGGCAAAGTAATGTCTCTGCTTTTCAAAATGCTATCTGGGTTGGTCATAACTTTCCTTCCAAGGAGCAAGCATCTTTTAATTTCATGGCTGCAGTCACCATCTGCAGTGATTTTGGAGCCCCCCAAAATAAAGACAGCCACTGTTTCTACTGTTTCCCCATCTATTTGCCATGAAGTGATGGGACCAGATGCCATGATCTTCGTTTTCTGAATGTTGAGCTTTAAGCTCACTTTTTCACTCTCCACTTTCACTTTCATCAAGAGGCTTTTTGGTTCCTCTTCACTTTCTGCCATAAGGGTGGTGTCATCTGCATTTCTGAGGTTCTTGATATTTCTCCCAGCAATCTTGATTCCAGCTTGTGCTTCTTCCAGTCCAGCGTTTCTCATGATGTACTCTGCATATAAGTTAAATAAGCAGGGTGACAATATACAGCCTGATGTATTCCTTTTCCTATTTGGAGCCAGTCTGTTGTTCCATGTCCAGTTCAAACTGTTGCTTCCTGACCTGCATACATATTTCTCAAGAGGCAGGTCAGATATAGGGCTTATTTCTAAATTATAACTTATGACAATTCTGCTGTTAAGTTATTCAGAGCAATCTCTGAATATCTTTAGCTTTCCCATCTTAAAAAAGTCAATGAATTGAGAAAGAATAATGTGTTATGGTACATAATGTGTATTTTATTATTTTTATGCATAGTGAAAATGCACATCATTGTGAGAAAAATAGAATATTTTGAAAAGTGGAAGAACTCTACAAAATAAGTTTTTTTTGTATATCACCAGACTTGAAAGCAGAATTGTCAGGAAAATGAAAGGAAATTAGCATTTAGAACAATAGAATGCTAGTTTTTTTTTTTTTTTTTCCGTGCAGATAGAAAGGAATGGGAAAAACTACAGGACAGCATAATTGTGCTTAGTTTAACCAGTTAGCCAAGACTTTTTGCAACTAACTCTCTTATAGCTATGACATCTTTATGCAGCTGTTCTTTTCTCTTTCAGACTTGGCTGCTTTTGTGCACATTTCAAATGTTTTTGATCAAATGCATATATAGCCCAATATTTTTTCCTGAAAGCAGTATCCTTTAATTAGGCAAAAACTTAAAGTTTTGCTTTCGTCAGAAATAAAGATGTGGGGACAGGGGTCAGAGGATGATTGATAGTAAGCAGGATGCTGGCTGTATCTTTAACAGTTTGAAAGGGATATGAAGGGAGATGGCATGACCAGTAAAATCCCGTTAGCTGGTCAAGAAAACTGCCATCTGCACAGTGTAAAGATTGGGAAAATACCAACAATTTCATGTGTAGCATCAGTTATAATAGTTACTCCTTTTTTTCTCACTTGGATGAAGTAAAAATTGAAGTTCATACACAGACCCCATGGCCTGTCTCCTTCAGTGCTGGCAGTGACCTGCACAGATAGGATTTCACGTTCACACATATAGAAGGGCTGGTCTCCCCTATTATCTTAGTGCTTCATGGTTATGATCTAAGACCTTCTGCCTCTCCCACAACATAAACCTTTCTTCTTTGAAAAAAAGAATAAAAAAGAGCTGAGCTAGTGGGGATAGAATATATTACCTCATTCTATGCAATGGCTCGAGATTAACTAGACCACTGAATAATCTCATTTAGCTAGACAGGCATGTAGCTCAAATTGGATCATTCTGTTTTGTTCAGCACAGGAAAAAATAGAAATAAAACACATTGAAAGAAAACACAAGTAACATTAATTGGAATAGTCATTGTTGAAGTAATTTTACCAGGATAATCCAACAACATTTTTGCTTAAACCTGGGACTCTGGCTGTAGAGAAAAAAGGAATTTTGTTTGTGAATTTGAATTTTCTACATCATCCATTTGATTGATATATTTATATATGATTAAATTTTATAAGGTATTCGTAATGTTTATGTATTTGATGATTGAATATTTGTACAAAATGGCAAAAAGAAGGGAGTTTAATAGTTATTTCTTGTAAATACTACAATGATCTATCTTCATATGTAAATTGGTGATAAACATTATATTCTTAATGGAAAGACGCAGCCTTTCTATTTCAGTGGGCCATTGGAAGGGGCATTTGAGATAACATGTGTAGATAACAAGTTATTAACTTGCTTGCTGTTTTTCTTTCATTTACAAAATGTACATTGCTAGGCTGTTCTTTGTAAAGACTGGTATTTATCCCAGGAAGAGTTTATTCTAGCAAGATAAAATATAGCCAGGTATTCAGAAGTTAGTTTGTGGAATATAGGATTGATATGGGAATGTTATAAAGGAGAAAATTTACCTTCCCACTTGAAAAACACATCCTTGAGCCTTTAGAGAGAAATTATCCCATAGTGCTCTAAATGAATGTATATTTCAAATAAATTTTACATTTTAGAAATATCATTGAATAACAAATTCATCATTTTCCTTTTATACTTCAAAAGAATGGTACTGTTTTTTTCTTTAACTTGAGGATTTGATTTCAAGGAAAGTTTTGTATTCTTTTTATCTACCTGTATATATTTTTCATCCTTCCATCTACTGGTCTTGCATCACCTCACCTCTCCCTCCTCTCTCTCTCTCAACTGTCTACTTTCCTACCTACAGTACATCTATTGATCTGCCTTTTATTTATCTACACACTTAAATTAATAGATGTATTCATCGATATTTATTTTGGACTTGTGTTGGAATGTTTGGTTAATCATAGTTTCTAGTTCTTAGGACATTGTTGTTAGAGATTTATGCAAGGCCTTCCATTGTTTCTTTCTTTCAGCCTATTCTTTCTTCCTTTTCTACTTACTGCCTTCTCTTCTAACCAACCCCTCCACTCACATTCCTCTCCCACCATATAAGTAATCATTCTGTCACACTTTTATGCATAATTTATTTACATGTTCTTTTGTATTATGTGCATATGCATTTAATTTACATAACTGGTATTGTTATAAACTTATCCCATTTCTTTTCCACCAAGCACCATTTTTTAAGGAGGTATTAATGTGACCATGTTTAGATCTAGTCTTTTTCTAACTGCTGCACAGTATTACATCATGTTCAAGTACCACATTTTTATTGTCCACTCCTCCCAGTGATGAACACCTGGATTGCATTCAAGTCACTTCTACTAAAAACAACACTGGGGTGAACATTCATATATAGTTTCTCACACTTAGGCAAGGATTACTCTGGGATATACATCCAGGATATGACTTTATCTAGATCATAGTATATACCTGCACTGAACTTCAGTTAAAACTGTCAAGTTACTCTTTGGAATGGCTGAGTCATATCATTGTGGGCTATAAACTCCCACAAGCAGTTTACGAGATATTTTTATATCTCTACTTTCCCAGCAACTTTTGCACTATTTAGTTTTCTAGTATTATTCACCATAGTGAGTACAAATCAAGTCTGTGTCTTAGTGGCCATCCTGAGTCTTACTCCTGGGAAGTACTTGTTCACATTGTTTCCCCATTATTTTTAGTGATTTTGACTTGTATTTTTACTGTGGATTAGCAACAGTTCTTTGTATATTCTAGACGTTAGATCTTTGTTGGTATTAAGTACTGCAGGTGTTTTCTGTAGATAATAAACAATTGGTCCATTAGCTTTATTCATCATATCCTTTTGTTGACACAGAGCCTCCATTAGATGCTTTAGAACCCATGAGCTTTTCATCTCTGCAAACTTTTGTTAACCTCTAATAACTTTATAGATTTATCTTTTGCAATTAGATCTTTGCTTCTTTGGGGTGTACCTTACACCCCATAAAGTGGGATAGAAACCCAGTTTTATTTTCTCCATATAGTAAGCCAGTTTTCATACATCATCAACTAATACTCAGTTGTTGGACCATTGATCCATGTCTTATGTAAAACCCATGACTTTCTTTTTCCCAGAAAACCTATAAGTTAGAAGGCAATGAAGTGACATTTATAAAGCACTGAAAGGAAAAATACATGTATACTGTCAAGTCAGAATTCTATGCCCAGGGAAAATATCTTCCAGAAATAAGGATGGGAAGATATTTTCAGACAGATACTAGTTTACTGCTAGAAGAATATTCTATAAGAAAAGTTTAAAATTTCTTTAGGTCCTTACACTACTTGTGAATCTGTATAAATATTGTTTAAAAAGCAGATATCAGCCACTAAATTTTCTTAAAGAGAATGACAAGTTGCTAGAGGTGATAAAATGGAATCATAAATACTGCTCAGTTAATCCAAAAGGAAAATAGAAATAAAGAGAAAAAGAACAGATGAAACAAATAAAAAACAACTATCAAGATGGTAGATCTTAACGAACTATGTCGATAATGATATTAAATATTAATGGCCTAAACATACCTATTAAAGACATTTCATATTGTTTTAAAATAAGAGGAGATCAGACTTTGATTTATATAAGAAATCATCTTCAAATGTGAAGATATAGATAGGATAAAAGTTGAGAGCTAGCAAAATAGCATACATGTAAGCTTTAAACAGAAGTTGAGTACTATTTACTATTAGATAAAATAGATTTTAGAACAAAGCATAATGTCAGGGATAAATAGAATTACCGAATAATGAAAAGGGGCCAATTTTCCAAGAAGACATGATGATTTAAGTGGTTTGTACCTAACCGCAGAGTTTTAAAATACACTGAAAGATAAAAATGAAAAACAACAAATGTACAGTTACAGTTAGAAACAGGGGGGAGGTGGGGGTCGGGTTTGGGAGTTCATGTACACTCGTGGCTGATCCATGTCGATGTGTAGCAAAACAAATACATTATTGTAAAGCAAAACAAACTAAAAAAATAAAAAATAATTAAAAAATAAGAAAAAAGAAAATAAGTATATAGAGGATTTGAGCAGCACAATCAACCATATAGATGCAAATATTTATAGCAGCTACACAACCAGCAGGTCTGGCATGCTGCAGTTCATAGGGTTGCAAAGAGTTGGACACAGCTGAGTAACTGAACTGACACAATCAACATAACAGAAAACACATTATTCTCAAATGCACATAGAATCTTCACCAAGATAGGTAATATTCTGGGTTGTGAAACAAATTTTAAATTTGAAAGAATGAAAGGATACAAAGGTATGCTCACAGCTGATAATTAAATTTGATTACATATCAGTGACAAACACTCCTGTGGTATCAGTATCTGAAAAATTCCTGAATATTTGGAGACTAAAAATATATTTCTAATTAGTATGCAGATCAAAGAGGAAACCTCAAGGGAAATAAACAAAGATATACACACACTAAACTGAATGAAAATTTAGCGTATCAAAATATATGGATGCAGTTAAAATAGAGCAAGACCACAGATCAATAATTGAAGCTTCCACTTTAAAAATGCCTTGCTTTATTTTCAAATATATGAGATCTTCTAACTTTCTTTTGTTTCCTCATTGAATTCCATGGTATTAGCATAATCTATGTAATTTAAGTATAATGATTTTTTTGAGATTTGTGTTATACTCAGCATACATGCAAATATGTTGTAAATCTATATGGATTTGAAAGTAACATTTACTTTTATTGGATTATCTGTCTACTAGATCAAGTACATTAATCTTATTTAACTGTTCTATATACTTAGTGATTTATTACCTACTTGTTCTTCCATTTAACAAATGGTTTATTAAATGCCTAAAATTGTATGTTTATTTCTTCTTTGACACTATTTTTGGGTCATCCATGCTGCTAAATGCATACATTTATCCCTTTAAATTCTAAATTAGACTTTTGTTTTTAGATAGATTGTTGTTATTTAGTTGCTAAATCATGCAACTCTCTTGCCAACTCATGAGTTGTAACCCACCAGGCTCCCCTATCCATGGAATTTCTGAGACAAGAATATTGGAGTGTGTTGCCATTTCCTTCTCCACGGAATCTTCCTGACTCTAGGCTCAAACCCATGTCTCCTGCATTGGCAGGTGGTCTTTACTGTTGAGCCACCTGGGAAGCCTTAGATGGATACTCAGTTTCTTTTACTTGTTCCTCAAAACCATTCTGCCTTCATATTTTTTATTTATTTACATTTTTCTGTGATTAATTTTTAAGTAGGGAGGCAGCAACCCAAATTAATTTTCCATTTGTCTCAGGGGCTAGAAGCCAGGTCCATAGGTTTTATTTTAACACATCTTCTAAGAACTCATTATCAACTATGATTGTGTACACACGCACACACACATGCATGCACACACGCCCGCTTTCTGGTCGACTTACCAGTAAAAAATTTGTCTGCACATGCAGGAGACATGGATTGATCCCTAGGTCAGGAAGATCCTCTAGTGAAGGAAATGGCAACCCACTCCAGTATTCTTGCCTGGAAAGTCCCATGGACTGAAGAGCCTGGTGGGCTACAGTCAGTGGGGTCATAAAGACTCAGATACAACTGAATGACTAAATAACAGACTCTATATACACACTCAGTATAATTGTGTGTACACAAACATACATAGTAGAAGTATTGACATTGAGTTTCAGGTGTATTAGTGCTGTTCTGACTTTTTTGGTACACAAAACTTCAACTTTTTAACCCATATGTACTGTCCTGCTGAATGTTTTTATAGGAAAGCTAGCAAAATATAGGACTGAATTTTCAAAGGCTATTACTTGAACTTGTGATTGGCCCAATGCCTTTCCATAAGTAGATGTTTCCTTGAATTGTAAAGCAGTAATTGGACACTGGAGAGCTGTTATTTGTTGGGCCTCTGAGTAAATTTTGTTTTAATGCAAAGCCAAAGTGGAGGGCTGGTAAGGGGTATCTGGAAATGTGACTGAGTATATCTGAATATAGTGGTTTTGTATGGAAAACACATTTCCTTTGCAATAGGGCATAGCATCTAAAAAGCTGGCAATCTGTCTAATCCTTGATATCTCTGGATAATGTCATAATCAGAGATAAAGGCTCATAAGTGCATTAACATCTCCAAAGCTGTGTACCATTTCTTACCCTTTTTTGCTTATTTTTCTGATATTTTATTATACAAAATTCTACTGTAATTTAAAACCCATATTTAAGACAAGTAATTTAGGGAATATCTTACTAGTCATGGACTTTATGAGAACACTTTTGAGACAAACTAAGCTACTAACTGAGTAGTTTAGCATGGAAAGTTTTATGTGTAGTAACTGCTTCCCCTGCCCTAATAGAATAGGATGGAAATATCACAAAGCGATTTGTGAAGAGTGATGCTGAGGTCAGTTCACTTCTGTATTCATTTCTGGATGCTTGATGGTAAATTTTAGGGACCTGAGAAACAATGTCTGAGAAGAGTTGGACATTAGAAGCAGTAAGTGAGAAGGTCAGTGTCTTGGAAATGTTTCCACAGGACCCTTTCTAGATAAAGTCTAGGGAGAGAAACACCATGTATAACTTGTTTTCTTTTCAATTATGGTGTATTACAAGATAGCTCAGTTGCTAAAGAATCTGCCTGCAATGCAGAAGACCCTGGTTCAGTTCCTGGGTTGGGAAGATCCACTGGAGAAGGGATAGATTACCCACTTCAGTATTCTGGTCTTCCCTTGTGGCACAGATGGTAAAGAATCCACCTGCAATGTGGGAGACCTGAGTTCGATCCCTGGGTTAGGAAGATCCCCTGGAGGTGGGAATAGCTACCCACTCCAGTATTCTGGCCTGGAGAATTACATGCACTCTACAGTCCATGGGTTCGCCAAGAGTAGGACACAACTGAGTGACTTTCACTTCTGCAAGATATTGAATATAGTTCCCTGTGCTATACAAGTAGGACCTTTTTGTTTATTATATACAGTAGTTTGTATCTTCTGGGCTTCCAAAGTGGTGCTAGTGGTAAAGAACCCTCCTGCTGGAAGGAGATAGAAGAGACATGGGTTTAATCCCTGGGTCAGAAAGATTCCCTGGAGGAAGTTACGGTAACCTACTCCAGTATTCTTGCCTGGAGAATCCCATGGACAGACAAGCCTGGCAGGCTATGGTCCATAATGTCACAAAGAGTCAGACACTGATGAAGCAACTTAACACACACACACATCTATCTATTCAACCCAACCTAGTGTATTTTTTTCATATATAAACTATTGATACCCAAACATATAAATATATATGTTTGATTAATTTTTAATGTGATTTCATAATTGATTTTAATTTGTAGAAGCATTTAAAAGTATTAGATCATTTAACCATTTAGCAAGAGTAATTTATACATATGTATTTAGCAACATCAACCTATCTCTTACAAACAACCTTAATTTTAAAATGAGTCAAAAATAACACTGTGTGTGTGTGTGTGTGTGTGTTTAACAGTTGTTTTAGGCACATGCACAACTAAGTAAGGTATGCTGCTGCTGCTAAGTCACTTCAGTCGTGTCCGACTCTGTGCAACCAGATAGACAGCAGCCCTCAAGGCTCCTCCCTCCCTGGGATTCTCCAGACAAGAACACTACAGTGGGTTGCCATTTCCTTCTCCAATGCATGCAAATGCATGCTAAGTCACTTACGTTGTGTCCAACTCTGTGTGACCCTATGGACAGCAGCCCACTAGGCTTCTCTGCCTCTGAATTCTCCAGGCAAGAATACTGGAGTGGGTTGCCATTTCCTTCTCCCAAGTTAGGTATAGAATTGTTAATTCTCAGTCTCTCAGTATTAATAGGCAACTCAACAGTTGTTTGTCCTGTTGGTTATGTACTTGGTTACATGTTCCTTTGTTTCGGCTTATTGTTCCTTCCTTATCTTGCAGTGGTTCTTTTGAGGACCTTAACTTATTCCATCCCTGATGGCAGAATGTGAACTTTCAAACTAACTCTGAATTTTCCTAGTGTCCCATAATTGAGTATACATTTCTTTACTCATTCCCAAAAGTAGTTTTGTTTCGTATCTATTGCTTCTGACTCTACTGGATTCGAGGGGTTCACTTACCTGCATTTGTGCTCTGTGTGTGTTCTCAATCCAGTGTTTTCCTTTTGATCAGGTTCCTGTTAGATAAATTTCATATTTCCAGACCCTATTTTGAAGCCTGTCTTTGGATCAGCGATTGTGCTGAAAGATCAGATTTTGCTGCTGAATTAGTTAGACCAACTAAAGTTCTTAATGGTAAAAAGTCAGTTACTCTAGCCTTATACTTAATAATGTGGTAATTCTGATTATTAGGACTATCTTTCTAGTTGTGTCTCAAGTTCTATTTTGATCTGACAGTTTATTCCAAAACATTGTGGAAGGATTATAATTTACCTTTTTTGTATTTGTCACACAGGTGTGTGTGTATGCTTGTATCACACGTGTGGTGGTGGTGTTTAGTCACTAAGTTGTGTCCAACTTGTGTGACCCTGTGGACTATAGCCAGCCAGAGTTCTCTGTCTATGGGATTTCCCAGGCAAGAATACTGGAGTGGATTGCTATTTTCTTCTGGGGATCTTCCTGACTCAAAGATCAAACCAGGTTTCCTGCATTGCAGGCGTCTTTGTGTTTCTTGTGTGTATATGTGTATGTGGGTGTGCCATACACTCACACATTTCTAGAACTATATCATTAAAGATTCCTCACAAAACTAATTGGTATCTTTTAATGTGCTTTTCATGTTTATTGGAAAAAATGTACCTCATTGTATTTTGGGCAGATAGGAATTTTCTATATTACTTAAAACATATTTGTGATTGAAAAAACATCCAGATAATAATTCTTTATTTTCTCTTTTCTTCTCTCTCCTACTTGTCTGACCTCCAGGATTTTCAGGTTAAATGCATGCTGCTTAGGTTTCTTTGCTGTTCAGTTTTTAGAAAACATTAATTTTATTTCATATTTTAGATTTGTGCATCACTAGCAAATGACATGGAGAAGGCAATGGCATCCCACTCCAGTACTCTTGCCTGAAAAATCCCATCGACGGAGGAGCCTGATGGGCTGCAGTCCATGGGGTCGCTAAGAGTCGGGCACGACTAAGCGACTTAGCAGCAGCAGCAGCAGCAAATAACAGCAGTAGACTCACCTGCAATATTATTACTTCAGTATCAATCTTTTGAAAGAGTAGACATAATCGTTGTTCAGGCCTCCTTTGGGAAATTACTGAAAACTCTCTTTTATTTCTTGACATTGACTGGTGAACTATATGTTTTTCAATGTTTACTTCAGTCCTTTTTGTTTAAACCTAGACTCTCTCCAAAAGGGATAAGGGGTTATATGCTTAATAAATGTGTCAAATATGCTTATTTCAGATCATAAAATATTTCTATATAAACTTACCACTGATATCTGCCAGAAATCTATGCAGTTTCTGCTAGAATGGACATAAAAGACAGCCAAGTAAAATAATGATCAACTGCCCAATAGACAGGACCATGTTATGTGTAGTATGATTCTCTGGAGATTACTGTAACCTCCCCCCACCCCACTTTCATACATGTTGGCTGGAGGGAGAGAAAAATTGATACTTTTCCATTTAAACCTTAATAATGGTATTAATAAGCAGGCTTGGAGAGGAAGGATAGAGATATTTTAGTCTATTAATCTTAGATTCTAAGAATGCAATTTTGCATTCCTTCACGTACTTTGTGCGCATATACTCAGTAATGTCTTGACTCTTTGCAACCCCATGGATTGTAACTCACAGGCTCCTCCATCCACGGAATTTCCCAGGCAAGAATCCTGGAATGGGTTTCCATATCCTTCACTGAGGGATCTTGCTGACTCAGGAATTGAACTCACATCTGCTGCGTTTTCTGCACGGGCAGGCGATATCTTTACAACTGAGCCACTTGGGAAGCCATTCAGTTCATTTCAGCTCAGTTCAGTCATGTCTGACTTTTTGCGACCCCATGGACTGCAACACACCAGGTTTCCCAGTACATCACCAACTCCTGGACTTTGCTCAAACTCATGTCATTGAGTTGGTGATGCCATCGAACCATCTCATCCTCTCTTGTCCCCTTTTAAACTTGCCTTCATTTTTTCCCAGCATCAGGGTCTTTTTGAATGTGTCAATTTTTCACTTCAGGTTGCCAAAGTATTGGAGTTTCAGGTTCAGCATCAGTCCTTCTAATGAATATTCAGGACTGATTTCCTTTAGGATGGACTGGTTGGATCTCCTTGCTGTCCATGAGACTTTCACGAGTCTTCAATACCACAGTTCAAAAGCATCAATTCTTCAGTGCTCAGCTTTCTTTATAGTCCAACTCTCACATCCATATATGACGACTGGAAAAACCATAGCTTTGACTAGATGGACCTCTGTAGGCAAAGTAATGTCTCTGCTTTTTAATATGCTGTCTAGGTTGGTCATAACTTTTCTTCCAAGGAGCAAGCTTCTTTTAATTTCATGGCTGCAGTCACCACCCGGAATGATTATGGAGCCCCCCAAATAAAGTCTGTCCCTGTTTCCATTGTTTCCCCATCTGTTTGCCAAGAAGCAATGGAGCCAGATACCATGATTTTCATTTTTTGAATGTTGAGTTTTAAGTCAGCTTTTTAACTCTCCTCTTTCAATTTCATCAAGAGACTTTTTAGTTCTTAGCATTCTGCCATAAGGGTGGTGTCATCCATGTATCTGAGGTTATTGATATTTCTCCCAGCAATCTTGATTCCAGCTTGTGCTCTATCCAGCCTGGCATTTTGCATGGTGTACTCTTCATATAGTTAAATAACTAGGGTGACAACATACAGCCTTGACATGCTCCTTTCCCGATTTGGAACCAGTCTGTTGTTCCATATCCAGTCCTAACTTGCTTCTTGACCTGCATACCAATTTCTCAGGAGGTAGGTAAGGCAGGCAATGCCTGAGGCAGGCATTCCCATCTCTTTAAGAATTTTCCACATTTTGTTGTGATCCACACAGTCAAAGGCTTTGGTGTAGTCAATAAAGCAGAACTAGATGTTTTTCTGGAATTCTCTTGCTTTTTCAATGATCTAGTGGATGTTGGCAATTTGATCTCTGGTTCCTCTGCCTTTTATAAAAGGCAGCTTGAACATCTGGAAGTTCACGGTTCATGTACTGTTGAAGCCTGGCTTGGAGAACTTTGAACATTACTAGCATGTGAGATGAGTGCAATTGTGTGGTAGTTTGAACATTCTTTGGCATTGCCTTTCTTTGGGATTAGAGTGAAAACTGACCTTTTCCAGTCCTCTTGCCACTGCTAAGTTTTTCCAATTTGCTGGCATATTGAGTGTAGCATTTTAACAGCATCATCTGTTAGAATTTGAAACAGCTCCCCTGGCATTCCATCACCTCCCTTGGCTTATGCCATCACCTCCCCTGGCTTTGTTCATAGTGATGCTTTCTAAGGCCCACTTGACTTCTCATTCCAGGATATCTGACTCTAGATGAGTGATCACAGCATTGTGATTATCTGGGTCATGAAGATCTTTTTTGAATAGTTCTGAGTTTTCTTGCCACTTCATCTTAATATCTTCTGCTTCTGTTAGGTGCATAACATTTCTGTCCTTTATCGAACCCATCTTTGCATGAAATGTTCCCTTGGTATCTCTATTTTTTCTTGAGAAAATTAGTCTTTCCAATTCTGTTGTTTTCCTCTTTTTCTTTGCCTTGATCACTGAGTAAGGCTTTCTTATCTCTTCTTGCTGTTCTTTGGACTCTGCATTCAGATGGGGAAGCCATTGGTTTAGGACAACTAATAGTCATTCCAGGTTAACAAGATGGAGTGCATGTATGTATGTGTCAGTGATAGAAGATTTACAGCGCTTGTTTTTAGGTACTAGACATATGGACAATAGTTGTTTTGCTTTCCATTTTTCAGTGTATTTATACTGAAATATTTTGAGTATTGAAATTTCAATGTATTAAATTACTTATTTTTATTTGTATATGTATTTTATAATCAAAAATAGTGAACACATTTTTAAAACTAGAAAGACAAATTCACATTTGAAGGCATCAAAAATATAAATAATTCAAAATAATGTCCATCCTAAAGGAAATCAGTCCTGAATATTCACTGGAAGGACTGATACTGGAGCCTAAACTCTAATACTTTAGCCACCTGATGTGAAGAACTGATTCACTGGAAAAAAACCCTGATGCTGAGAATGATGTGGGTAGAAGGAGAAGGGAATGAGATGGTTGGATAGTATCTCTGAATCAGTGGACATGAGTTTGAGTAAACTCCAGGAGTTGATGATGGACAGGGAGGCCTGGCATGCTACAGTTCATGGGTTTGCAGAGTTGAACATGACTGAGCAACTGAGCTGAAAGTAATGTCTTTGTTCGCGTCATTGCTTTCACTCTATGTAGGCACCTGTGTGAAGAAATACATCAGCTCACCATAAACTTAATCTGAAATTTGGATTAAAATTTTTGAAGAAGCATAGAACTGTAATTAAAATAGGAATATGCCTATTGGTCTCATAAGTCCAAACCTTACCTAAATAATTACCCCTTTGTAAATCCCTCTTCTAGACACAGATGCATAGAACAGCCTTTTGGACTCTGTGGGAGAGGGAGAGGGTGGGATGATTTTGGAGAGTGGCAGTGTAACATGTATGATATCATAAGTGAAACGAATCACCAGTCTAGGTTCGATGCAGGATGCAGGATGCTTGGGACTGATGCACGGGGATAATCCAGAGAGATGGTGGGGGTCGGGATTGGGAGTTCATGTACACTCGTGGCTGATTCATGTCAATGTATAGCAAAATGAATACAGTATTGTAAAGCAAAACAACTAAAAAATAAAAATTAATTAAAAAATAATAAATGCCTCTTCTAACTAATCTACATTTGTTACATTACCTGATAGCTTTCCTATGAAAACTGCGTGTTCTTTAGGAGAGGGACACATCTTTCTCATTTTTTTTTTTATTTTCCATGAGCCTGGTATATGAAAGACCCTCAAGAAATATTTGCTGAACAAATAATTTCAGTGACTGGATGCATGCAAGTCTACCTTTTCTAGCTTTGTACAGAATTTTCTTGTAGAAATATAAATTGCTCAAGTGAGTGATAGTGGATCTTGTGAAAATTTCAGTTTTCAGGCCAGTGCTCTGTTTATTTTAAATACTCAATAAATGTCTGTCAACTGTACTTCCCAGATAGTTAAACAGAAAAGTCCATGGAGTGAGACATGGCCACCCAGAGCACTGGAATCACAATTGCATTGCCTCCCAAGTAGCAGAAAACTGAACTCCAACTATTGTACTTGACTTCAGCTGCACTTTGATGTGTGCGTTGCAGCCTGAAAAATTCTTCTGACTAACACAGTGTTTTGGTAAATTTCTGGCTTTTGATGATTTACCAAGAATTTTTAAAGGTAGCCATTGTCTCTGAAATTATTGCCTCAGAAAATAGTACCAAGCCAGAAAATGTAACATGTCAGTACGAGACTTTATTTTCAATGTATTCTTACAGAAGTGCTTTATCTCTTACATATTGCATAAAGATCAAGGAGGCTATGCAATTTCCGCAGGGTTACACAATTTGCCTTTAGCAAAAGCGGTTCTCCAGCCTAAGTGTATCAGCTCTAAACTAGGCCCCTTCACTAATTACTGGAAAAAATCTTGCTATTATAGCCATTCTGAAAATGCCTGGTAAGCAGCTGCCAATTATCTTCCTCAGCCATTTCTCATTTCTGTCTCCTGCTTTGGGTGTTATCAACCCTCAGTGCTAAGAGGTAAAAGCAGGGTCTCAGAAGTACAGACTTGAATCTTACCAATATTGTAAATCTGTTTCACGTCTATACATGTTCAGTATCCAGGTGTGTCCCACTCTTTGTGACCCCATAGACTGCTGCATAATAGGCCCAACTGTCCCTCACCATCTCCTGAGATTTGCCTAGGTTATGTCCATTGCATCCGTGATGCCACCCAGCCATATGATCCTCTGACACCCTCTTCTCCTTCTGCCCTCAATCTTTCCCAGCATCAGGGACTTTTCCAATGAGTCAGCTGTTCACATCAGATGATCAAAATACTGGAGTTTCAACTTCAGCATCAGTCCTTCCAACGAGTATTAAAGGTTTATTTCTCTTAAGATTGACTGGCTTGATCTCCTTGCTGTCTAAGGGATTCTCAGAAGTCTTCTCCAGCACCATAGTTTGAAAGCAGCAAGTTTTTGGTGCTCCACCTTCTTCATGGTTCAGCCCTCACAAGCATCCATGACCACTGAGAAGGCCATAGTCTTGACTATAAGGACCTTTGTTGGCAGAGGTCTGCTTTTCAACACACTGCCTAGATTTGTCATAGTCTATATACAGTGGCTCTACGTGTATTGAATATGTATTTATCTGTATGTACGTATATATATATATTCATATATGTATTTATGAATATAAAAATCATTACTGTTGAGGTATTCATTTCTGGTTGATAAGGCAGCAATTGTTATGATACATGATAATTACCAAAACTGAGTAACTGTGTGGGTAGATTTTTATATTTCAAGCTTTCTTAGAAAGATTACCCCAAATTATGTTGTTGCTGTTTAGTCACTAAATCATGTTCGACTCTTTTGCAATGCCATGGGTTGTATCCCATCAGGCCCCTCTGTCCATTGGATTTTCCAGGCAAGAATACTGGAGTGGATTTCCATTTCCTTCTTTAGGGGATCTTCCTGACTCAAGGATCAAACCCACGTCTCCTGCATTGGAGGGTGGATTCTTTATCACTGAGCCATCAGGGAAGCCCTACCCCAAGTTATCTTCACATTAATAGAGAAGGAATAGTAATCTGAGAAACAACCAAAGAAGTGTACCTTTTAGAAGTGTGGCTTATGTGTTTGTATTTTATAATATCTCATGAGTCATCCATCATGGTGAATGATTAAGTGCAAATGTATAAAACCTTTTCATTTTGTTTGCTTGGAATTTTCATTTTCTCTTGGAGATATTCAATGTGAAATTCTAGTTAAGTCAAAATAAACAAAAGTTCTTATGTACTTGCATGCTATATTTGCAAAGAATGAACTCAGCATTTTAATTTCCTGATATATAAGACCAGGTACCATATAAAACAATCTGCATATCAGTATTAGTAATCACATGCATAGGATGATTTGTAAGATCTTTCATGAAAAACTGTCAATACTTTTTCTAATTTTAATAATTTTATTAAAATAAGTATGCATATGAATGTCTGAATTACTGACCTATTGGAAAGGATTCTGAGGCCAAAAGACCTAGGTGAGGCCCTGTGCCATTGAGCTGAATAAATATTACCATCTAATTGGGACTAGCTTGGTTTTCTTGTTAATATCATGCCAGATTCATACAGTTGCCCTCGATGTTTCTCAGAATTCAGTCTCCTTGCCCAGACTTAAAGGAACAGAACTTAATATAAAGCTATGAAAAACTAATACAGTACATCTGAAGACATTTTACAAGACTTTAGCCAGATTGAGCTATAAAAAATTTGGTAAAATTTAAAGTATTGGGGGTGAATTGAATCTAGGAAAAGTTAAAATTTAAAAGTCTAGACTGTATATCATTGTAGCTAAGTAAGAAAATTTCAGGAGAAATTAAAGACATCTGTAGTTTTTCCAAGAGCCTTAAATAATATTGATAAAATAATATAGGCTAACTTTTCCATTCCTAAAACTCAATAATTGACTTCTAAAATCTAAATGAAGAAAGAAAATTTTATTTGTTTGTTTGTTTTCCTGGAACCTATAACCTGTTAACATTGTAGTGTTAAACTTCAGTGATAGTTGCTATGTTTAAAAAAAAATTCTGATTTTCTAGTGCTTGAGGGAAAGCAAAAGTTCAGTGCATTATTCAGAATGCTGTTAAGACATTTCTAAGACTGAAAAGCATAGAAAGAATGTGATAATTCTCCCCTCCCATCTATAATATATTTGAGGGTAATCCTAGGATGGAAAGAAAAATGGATGAGATATTTAGTGTAAAGTAGCATCAACCTAACTCTGAATTTCTCAACCTCTGAAACATTCAGGTAATGACATCCAAAAGAGTTCTAAACCAAGTTTCCTTAGCTTCTCCATTTAGATTTCTTTTGCATGACATATAAGATTATTTCTTATCTGAGCCCATCCCCTGATATTTCACCTAACCCAGCCATACACAACCACTGCCTGTTCACTGAATTTATCATAGATACTATGTTTCCATCTTGCTTGGACTGATAGTCCCTTTGCAATAAATTCCTTTCTAGTATTGTTACACTTCAAAGCTTCTATTATTGGAATCCTCACCCTTCAACTCCCATTTCAAATACTGGTGCCCATACAGCTTCTCTCCTTCCCTCATCTACCTTAGTAACATGTCTCTGTGCACCTGTACTGTTTCAAATGATTCAGTAATTCTATTTCAATGTATAGGGTGTTTATTCACCTGTTTTTTTTTTTTTTAACTTTTCAATTATAGTATTATATCAAATTCTTTAGTTTTTATCTGTCTGTTCTTCTCTAGTGCCCAGAACATAGTAGGTCCTGAGTAAGCAATCCTACTTAGGTGTAGTTTGCTTTAGTAGAAAGTACAATATAAGAACACTTGTTTTATGCTGGATGTACACACTGAGGAAGCCAGGATTGAAAAAGACAGATGTATCCCAATGTTCATTGCAGTGCTGTTTACAATAGCTAGGACATGGAAGCAACCTAGATTTCCATCAGCAGATGAATGGATAAGGAAGTTGTGGTACGTATACACAATGGAATATTACTCAGCTGTATAAAAGAACACATTTGAGTCCGTTCTAATGAGGTGGATGAAACTAGAGCCTATTATACACAGTGAAATAAGCCAGAAAGAGAAACACCAATACATATATTAACACACATATTGAACTTAGAGATGACCCTTATGCAAGATAGTGAAAGAGACACAGATGTAAAGAACAGACTTTTGAAATATGTGGGAGAAGGTAAGGGTGGGATGATATGAGAGAATAGCATTGAAACATGTATATTACTACAAGTAAAACAGATAACCAGTGCAAATTTGATGCATGAAGGAGGGGACCCAAAGCTGGTGCTCTGGGACAACCTGGGGGGTGGGGGGTGGGGAAAGAGGTGGGAGGGGGGTTCAGGATGGTGGGACACATGTACACCCATGGCTGATTCATGTCTATGTATGGCAAAAGCCACCACAGTATTGTAAAGTAATTGGCCTCAAATTAAAAAAAAAAAATGTTTTTAGAGAAGCTATTACATTACAGTTCTAAGATTGCTTTCTTCTAATCCTCCTACTGCTATACCATAGAAGAATTTGGAGACTTGCAATTTACTAGATGTGTTAGTATGTAATTTCTATCATATTTATAATAATTCTAGCCAGTACATAGTTTTCCTTTTTAGATATTTAATGATTGATATGTTCATAATGTTTGACAATTTAGCTCTATATAATTCACATGGAATTTAGCACTGTTAAGTAAAATGGCAAAGTTGTCAAAGAAATTATTTTACTTGCATCTGAATCTGTATATCTGGTTAAGATTTATTTATTTTTTTTTTATTTTGTTATATAAATGATTTAATAATCCTATATCTACCTAATTCCATCATGATTCCATCAGTAAAATGTACTATCCACAAATCTATTGATTGATGAATCTGAAGGATTATTAAACAAGCCCACATTTGCATTAATTTTAAGGAGAAAAGAGAACATAGGGAGTAGCTTAGAAAAAAATAATTCCCCAAATTAAAAAAAAAATCATAGAATTAGACTGAGATTTATCCAATGGATTCTCTTTGGGAACTTATGGAAAGACCTAGAATTGTGAAAAAAATGTGAAAGTAGTTCTCCAGGACCTCCTTTTGTCTAAAAAAGTTAAGGTGATCTCAAAATGTTGGAGAAATAAACACAAGAAACTTGAAGCATCTATGTTTTTTTAAAGAATCAGTTACTTTAAAGTTAAGGCTGTACTGAACATAATTTTTAATTTTTTATTAAAGTATAGCTGAATTTAAATTAAACCCATTCTTGTAGTTCTCCATGAAGTATAATAGTTTGTTATATGTCCCTTCAAATGTTACTTAGTGACTTCTGTTCAACTGATTTAGTGGCCTAATGTTCAAATTCACACATTAATAAATGTACACCTTCACTTATTTAATCTAATGTTTTCCTAAATATTCAAGTTGAAGTGTTTCATTTTAAATTGCATCTGGGTTAAGAATTCTATCGATCGGACATCTGGTTAACTAGAGTTGTCACTCACCCTGTTACACAGAGTTTAGGGGAAAGTTAGAGACTTGAGAAAGCATTCTTTATTTTTTTTTTAACTTTATTTTACTTTACTGTATTGGTTTTGTCATACATCAACATGAATCCGTCATGGGTGTACACATGTTCCCAATCCTGAACCCTCCTCCCACCTCCCTCCCCATACCATCACTCTGGGTCATCCCAGTGCACCAGCCCCAAGCATCCTGTATCCTGCATCGAACCTAGACTGGCAATTCATTTCTTATATTATACATGTTTCAATACCATTCTCCCAAATCATCCCACCCTTGCCCTCTCCTACAGAGTCCAAAAGACTGTTCTATACATCTGTATCTCTTTTGCTCTCTCGCATACAGGGTTATCATTACCATCTTTCTAAATTCCATATATATGTGTGTGTGTGTGTGTGTGTGTGTGTGTGTGTGTGTGTGTGTGTGTTAGTATACTGTATTAGTGTTTTTCTTTCTGGCTTACTTCACTCTGTATAATCAGCTTCAGTTTCATCCTCCTCATTAGAACTGATTCAAATGTATTCTTTTTAAAGGCTGAGTAATACTCCATTGTGTATATGTACCACAGCTTTCTTATCCATTCGTCTGCTGATGGACATCTAGGTTGCTTCCATGTCCTGGCTATTATAAACAGTGCTGTGATGAACATTGGGGTACATGTTCTCTTTCAATTCTGATTTCCTCAGTGTGTATGCCCAGCAGTGGGATTGCTGTGTCATAAGGCAGTTCTATTTCCAGTTTTTTAAGGAATCTCCACACTGTTCTCCATAGTGGCTGTACTAGTTTGCATTATTTACAAAAAAATAAGTCTTCATAAGTTTTGGCATTTGTATATTTTCAAGTGTATTACATTTCCATTGAGTAGCATTGCTCATGTATTCAGTCACAAGCTCCACACACAGTTGATGTCTCAGGCCACATTTAAGGAGGATGAAAAGGGAAGTATTCTGTAGCAAAGTAAATTTGAGGAAACTATTGGTTAAAAAAATATTTTTATTCATCGTTACTATCAATGCGGGACTTTCCAGATATTCTAATTCACTGTGGATTTTGAAAACAGTTGATATAGCGTGAAGTGTATTTATTTGCTCATGAAATATTTTTGAGGAACATCTTAAGTAACTGCTGTGGCAAACAGATCTTGTCTCTCTCAATATATTTTGGGAACATTAGTAAAAATCAATTGTCCTACTTTATTACTTTATATTTCTTTGCCTTCTTCCTCTTCTTTCCTCCCTCTCACTCCCTTAGCCTTCTTCCTTTTTTTCCTCCTCCTTATTATTCATTCAGAGAAATTAAGTTACCCATGAGATTAGGAGAGAATTAAATTCCCTTTCGAAAGAGCTGTATGTGCACACATTGGTATATGTTTCATTTCGGTCCCTTAGGTTTGAGTATATCTGTGTGACTTGTTTTGTATTCCTCAAATATTTTATATAATGGGAACTCTGAGAAATGCTGCTGATTGTCAGAAAAATATGCCGAGTCCAGAAATGTAACTATACATGCAGAGAATTCATTGTATAATGTTTCAAGAGTGAGATGTTTAAAGCTGTTTTTTTTTTTTTCAGTTAAAAAATTGATTTATATTTGGTTAAGTTCCACTTAAATAGTTAACTTTATTTTCATTCTCATGTTTTTCTCTACGGGAGTGAGGATGGGAAACATCTTACAATTCCATGGGGAATAATCATTGGATTAATGTCTAAGAGATCTATGTTACATGAATAATACTTTATAAGGATTATTTGTCAAGCATAATTTAGCTAATAAGTATATGATCATGTGCTAGTCACTTACATTTTCGTGACCTCAGTTTTTTCATACTAAAATGAAGTGACTTAGTTCCATGGAATATAGCATGTTTTTCCCGATCCTCTTCTCTGATACTAGAACCTAAAATTGAGAATGCTTTCTTGTTATGAGAAGAAATGAAAGTCAGTGTTTGTTCGGCAATTGTAGAGGTAATATCTTAAATTTATACCGACTAAGCCATCTGAAGTTATAATTATTTCTTCAACTCTGTGAAATATCCTACTTTGGGAACTGCCTATTTGTGGGCAAGTGTATGCCATAAAGTTGGTCTCCATGACCTAGACAGATTTTTTTTTTAAATTTTTATTGGAGTATAGTTGCTTTACAGTGTTGTGTTAGTTTTGGTGAAGTTAGTTTCTGTTAGTACAGTGAAGTGAATCACCTGTATGTATACATATATCCCCTCTTTTTTGGATTTCCTTCCCATTTAGATCACCACAGAATATGAAGTAGGGTTCCCTATGCTATACATTATGTTCTTATTAGTTACTTCTTTTATACGTAGTACCCTTGGACTGCAAGCAGGTCCAACCAGTCCATCCTAAGGAGATCAGTCCTGGGTGTTCTTTGGAAGGACTGATGCTGAAGCTGAAACTCCAGTACTTTGGCCACCTCATGCGAAGAGTTGACTCATTGGAAAAGACCCTGATGCTGGGAGGGATTGGGGGCAGGAGGAGAAAGGGTGAGATGAGATGAGGATGAGATGAGATGGCTGGATGGCATCATGGACTCAATGGACGTGAGTCTGGGTGAACTCCGGGAATTGGTGATGGACAGGGAGGCCTGGCGTGCTGTGATTCATGGGGTCACAAAGAGTCGGACACGACTGAGCTACTGAACTGAACTGAGTGTGTATATGCTGATCTTAATCTCCTAATTCATTCCATCCCTTTCCCCCCCTTGATGTCCATATATTTGTTCTCTATGCCTGTGTCTACTTCTGCTTTGCAAATAGGTTATCTGTACCATTTTTCTAGATTCCACATATATGTATTAATGTATGATATTTGTTTTTCTGACTTCAGTCTGTATAACAGTATACAGTCTCTGTATAACAGTCTCTCACTCCATCCACATCTCTGTAAATGGCAAAATTCCATTCCTTTTTTTTTTTTTGACTAAGTAATATTCCATGGCATACATGTACCATGTCTTTATTTTCTGTTTCACTGGTGATAGACATTTAGGTTGCTTCCATGTCTTGGCTACTGTAAATAGTGTTGCAGTGAATATTGAGGTGTATGTATCCTTTGGAATTATGGTTTCTCCAGATATCTTCCCTAGAGTGGGATGCCTGGGTCACCTACATGACTGTGGTTCTATTTTTAGTTTTTTAGGAACCTCCATACTGTTCTCCATAGCAGATGTATCAATATACATTCCCACTAACAGTGTAGGAGGATTCCCTTTTCTCTACATCCTCTCCAGCATTTACTGTTTGTGGATTTTTTGACAATGTCTATTCTGACTGGTATGAGGTAATAGCTCATTATTGTTCTGATCTGCATCTCTCTAGTAATTAATGATGTTGAGTGTCTTTTCATGTGTTTGTTTCCCATCTGTAAGTCTTCTTTGGAGAAATGTCTACTTAGGTCATCTGTTCATTTTTGATTAAGTTGTTTGCATTCTTGATATTGAGCTGCATGAGCAACTTGTATATTTTGGGATTTAATCCTCTGTCAGTTGCTTTGTTTGCAAATAATTTCTCCTATTCTGAGGGTTTGGGTCTGGCTTATGGTTTCCTTTGCTGTGCAAAAGCTTTTATGTTTAATTAGATCTCATTTATTTATTTTTGTTTTTATTTTCATTACTTTAGGAGATGAGTCACAAAAGATCTTGCTGCTATTATGTCGAAGTGTTCTTCCTATGTTTTCCTCTGAGATTTTGCAGTCCATTCTTACATTTAGGTATTAATTCATTTTGAGTTCATGTTTGTGTATGGTGTTAGATAGTGTTCTAAAGTTTGAGAAATGGTTCAGATTAGTTAGGGTGTAGATAATAGGTGTTTGTGTGTGAGTATGTGTGTGTGTGTGTGTTTTAATTTGCACTGTCTTCTAAATCTTTAGTGACATGTAAAGAGCATGTTGGTAGAAGCCTGGATACCTGACTTCTGTGACTGGCCCAGCTTGTTGGCTCTTTGACTTGGAGCAAGTCATTTCAACTCACAGCCAGTTTTATAAAACTCATGTGCATAAAAGTTGAATCCAGTACGTTTCATATTCCTTCCAGCACCATAAATCTATACATATTTGAGAAACATGCTCTTCCCTTTCCCAAAACTGGTATAACAATACCTATTTCACAAGTCATCTTTGGCAAAAATCCTTAAAATTCTCAAAAGACTGACACCCTATATAATGGGATAAAAGAAAGAAATAGTATTTATAGAGCATTACATCTTCTGTTCCAGATTTATCTTCTGAATGATTACTGAGCAAATAACTTCTTCTATTATCAGCATACTTTGTGGTTTCTGCAGTTGTACTGCTCACCATGCTTGTTCCTTGGATTGCTATGGCAAATGAGCATCAGGATTTTGCCTGGGTTTGGAGAAAGCTGCCAAGTGACTGGAAATGAACCCAGCTTGGGAATATTAAGCCATCATGTGAAAGGACACTTTTAGTACCTTTCACTGTAATTAGTTTTTATTTCATTCTCTTATTATAAAATAAACTCATTAATATAAACCTCTAGAATGAGTAGTAAAATTAGTTCAAGGATATTGTTTTCACCCCAGGTTGCTTCATTTTACAAAGACCTACGTTAATAAGTTGAAGATGTGAAAGGAGGTTCCAATGGCCATATTTCTTAGTGTGCCATGGACTCCAAATGAGGGCTTGGATGGAGCTGAATGCCTCAGGTCCTTTGGAGTTACCAGCAGTTGTAGACCATCAGTGGCAACCTAAGGAATGCAAGTCACATATGAAAATAAACATAAATGTAACCCATCATGAGGAATTAAAAACAATGTACACAGATGATCTCTGTACACTCTCATGATCCCAGAGAAATAAATAGAGGAATACAAATTTTTTAAAAAGATGCTGGTTTGCTTCTATCACTGTTCTCAGGAATGGATGCTACTTCCCTCATATCCCAATGTTTCTTCCTTGGATCATTCCATCCAGTAGAATTGCTATTTCTGTCTCATCCCTCCCTTTTTAAGAATAGACTGAGAATTATGAGCTATCATTGTTTTGTTTCCTTTAAAGCAGGATGACTATGCAGTCCTTCAAGAAAATCTCTTATCTCAATCTGAATGCTTGTATGTCATGTAAGACCCCCTCTTCCTGTCTCCCATGGTGTACACTGTACTCATTGCTTACTCTAACCATCCATCCTGATTCCAGGATTCTGGGAGTGAGTCATCACAGTTCCTCTTGTCATGTATTTGTATATGTTGGTCTGTCTCCATATATAATGCCTTTATGTTCTCTAATTTAAATATCAAAAATCACTGTTACCTGACCTCTTTTTTCCTCTTATCAGAAGAGATTATATATATATATATATATATATATATATGTTTATTACAACTTTCATAAAACAACATTATTCTTGATTATTAGCTAATCTAGTGGGGAGTCTCTGGTGGTTCAGAAGGTAAAGGTTCTGCCTGCAGTGCAGGAGACTCAGGTTCAATCCTTGGGTCAGAAGGAAGAAATGGAAACCCACTCCAGTATTCTTGCCTGGAGAATTCCATGGACAGAGGAGCTTTGCGGGCTACAGTTCATGGGCCAGCAAAGAGTCAGGGAGGACTGAGAGACTAATATACACACATAACTTAAAGTATTAGCAGTCACTAATTTCTTCATCTGTTTTTTCTTAATTCAGTTATGAGCTCCATAAAGGTCAGAATTCTGTGTTTAACATTTCTATTTTTTGTACCTAACACAGTGTCCTGGTATGAGGGACGTTCATACTCAATAATGGAGTAAAGTTAGTGAATAATACTTGACTTTTATACTTAGACCTTTATACAAGACATATATTTGATAAAAAGTAAAAGACACTGAGTTCTGGTCCTGTGATTTGTTTTCCCTATCATTGTTACTAGTAACCTTTGTTTTAGAATTGGAGAAAACATATTGAGGATGTCATTAAAGATTGCTTGACTCAGAGAGTTTGAGGTAGGATTACCCAGGATTGTTTTTCCTGTGTGCTTAGAATACTTTCAACATGTTCTTCTGGGAAGAAGACCTAAAATGGGATGGAAATGCATATAACACTAGGAGGGATCCCTTTCAGTGAGGAAGTTGGTGATTACCTGAGTATCACTGTAAGATTCTATTACTGGTTTGGATGCTTCCATGCATGAGAATAAAAAACACATGACAACCAGAAGCTTTGTTAATGCACCCCGCTTTGGGAGTATGGAATTGGAATATGAAAACACAGATATCTGAATATCAAGGTCATGGACAGCTGGGGGCGATTTCCTTTATGGCTTCTGTGTATCTCGTGTTAACACACACCATGTAGTCAGTGAACGATTAAGAGAGGTACACAGTTATTGGCTCTGTTTAAAAAATGCCTGTTACAGGGTTCAGTGAATGTGCTAAATCTATATACAGTTCCTGTAGGAAAATATTCTAGGTTTGGTTTTTTAAAGGAAATAAAAAGTGCAATGCAATCTGCTTCACATAACCCTCTGCAATGAACAATAAAATGGCTGTAATGTAGATAATTTCTTCCCATATGGAAAAAATATAAGTATTTGTGTAGTCTTGTGCTAGTTGAAAGTTTCTGCTCAAGCTGTTTATTTAAAATTTATATGCTGCTTTGGAAGATGTTGGATGATACCAAGTGGAGTAATTATTTTTGTTTTTAAATATGTAGCCTTATACCGTAATGTTTTCTTTAAATATGATACAAACACATTTTTCAGTGTTTTGATACATAATATATCTTCATATGTATGTGTCTGTGTATGTATATGGCAACCCACTCCAGTATTCTGGCCAGGAGAATCCCATGGCAGAGGAGCCTGGTGGGCTGCAGTTCATGGGGTCACAGAGAGTCAGACATTGCTGAGGTGACTGAGTGTGTATGTGTGTGTATATATATATACGTAAATAATGCAGGTAATATAATTTTCAGAGCTTATAAAATCTGTGGAAACCATATTCCTTCTACCTGTACAAAGAGGAAAACGAGAATGGTGTCTAGTAGAACTATGTTTCCTAGAGTGTTAAACCGAAGAAAATATACAGAATAGGTGATATGGCACACAGTACAGAATAAAGCATTTAGAGTCAATAAACATGATCTAACAATATAGCTTGTAAGCTTAACTTTTCTAAATGTGATTGAAACCTAGATTTAAAAAACAATCTGTTACTGATATGGGAGGTTAACATGAAATGTATTTTCTATGCTTGGTTTTCAGGTAAAATTTTTTTCAGAGTTAAGAAATCTTAGTTTGGATATCTAGAGTATCATATCTATAAGTCAGTGTGTTTTCTGACTTTCGGATTGCAAAAGTCCAGCAATATTTTAAATGCTAGCAATTTATTGAACATTTAGTATGTGCTAGGCATCTCCTGCTCTAAGTGCTGTGGTATTACTTAGAGAAGTGATTTCTAGTGCTGTAAAAAGCAGTTGGCAATTTTAAGTAACTTAAGACACCAGAGGTGTATTTTTCATTCATGTCATGGTTTAACTGGGTTTTCAGGAGGCAGTCTTTCACACGGTGATCTGAGATGCTAGCTCTTTCCAGCTCTGCTAGAAGTGGGCAAAAAGCAAAATGAGAGAGCAAAGATCATGCTAAACATATTATGGCATGACCTGGAAGGGGCATTCAGTTCAGTTCAGTCACTCAGTTGCATCCAACTCTTTGCCACCCCATGGACTGCAGCATGCCAGACCTCCCTGTTCATCACCAACTCCCAGAGTTTACTCAAACTCATCCATTGAGTCACTGATGCCATCCAACCAACTCATCCTCTGTCATCCCCTTCTCCTCCCACCTTCAATCTTTCCCAGCATCAGGGTCTTTTCAATAAGTCAGTTCTTCACATCAGGTGGCCAAAGTATTGGAGTTTCAGCATCAGTCGTTCCAATGAATATTCAGGACTGATTGAGGATGGAAAGGGCGTAGGTCACTTTAAATCATACTCCTCCGGCAGGAGCACAGTGGTGTTGCCTCAACCTAAATCAAAGAGAACATGGGAGATGTGACATTCTTCAGAGCCTTAGAAGAAAAGTAAGGTTGGTGAATATCAAGGTAGTCTGTGCCACATTGACACGTATTTGTTGATTCTCACAACTCAGGTATTATTACTATCCCTTTTCACAGATGAGAACACTGACCCACACAGAATTTCGTGCACATCCCAAGTTTCACAAAGAGACAATGGCAGGGCTGAGAGTTAAAGCCAGGAAAATGGTTTTTGAAGTCAAATTTCTAATTACTGTGGACCTGAAGTTCAAGTTAAATGTCATTGAAAACTTAAATCACTTTTATTTACCAGACATTATTTTATACTCTTGTCAAATTCAAGAGGTAAATAATTGGCTTCCTCAACAGATTATTTCTGGACTGCTTATTACTTCATGAATACTCCCAATCTTTTGTGGGTGGGTATACTTGTATATAAATGTGTGTGTGTGTATACATTTTGAAATATTTTTTTTTCAGTTGCTGAGTTTTATCTCAGAGTTGTCATTATCAGTTACCTTGGACATCATTGAAGTATCTAATTAACACAATGATCAGGCATTCTGATAGATTATTTCAGATTGAAAAAGCCTTGGGAGGTGAGTTAGCACTAATAGTATTAGAATTTTAGAAACAAACTGATACTTAAGAGAGGCTAAAAACTAAAACACTTCCTAACAGCACACACAAAAATAAACTCAAAATGGATTAAAGACTCAAATATAAGACCAGAAACCATAAAGCTCTGAGAGGAAAACAGGCAGTACACTTTTTGACATAAATCACAGCAAGGTCCTCTTTGACCACCTTCTAGGGTAATGGAAATAAAAACAAATGGACCTAATGAAACTTAAAAGCCTTGCACAGCAAGGGAAACAATAAACAAGATTAAAAGACATCCCTCAGAATGGGAGAAAAATAACTGCAGATGAAACAACTGACGAAGGATTAACCTCCAAAATATAGAAGCAGCTCATACAGCTCAATATCAGAAAAAAAAAAACAGCCCAATCAAAAAATGGGTAGAAGACCTAAACAAACATTTCTCCAAAGAAGATATACAAGTGATCAACACTCGAAAAGATGCTCAACATCACTCATTATTAGAGAAATGCAAATCAAAGCTACAATGTAATGTATTACCTTATACCAGTCAGAATGGGCATCATTAAAAAATCTACAAACATTAAATGCTGGAGGATATAGAGAAAGGGGAACCCTCTTGCAGTTTTGGTGGGAATGTAAATTGATGCAGCCTCTATGGAGAACAACATGGAGATTCCTTAAAAAACTAGGAATAAAAGTACCATATGACCCTGCAATCCCACTACTGGACATATAAGCTGAGAAAACCAAAACTGAAAAAGACACAGAAAAGTGAAAGTGAAGTCGCTCAGTTGTCCAACTCTTTGTGACCCCACGGATAGTAGTCTGTACCAAGTTCCTCCATCCATGGGATTTTCAAGGCAAGAGTACTGGAGTGGGTTGCCAGGGGATCCTCCCGACCCAGGGATCGAACCTAGGTCTCCCACATTGCAGGCAGATGCTTTAACCTCTGAGCCACCAGGGAATATTCCTAGCAGCACTTTTTTTTCCCATAGCTAGAACTTGGAAGCAAGCTACATGCCCATCAGCAGGTGGATGGATAGAGAAGATGTAGTACATATATTCAATGGAATATTAGCCATTAAAAAGACTGGACTTGAGTTAATTCTAGTGAGGTGGATGAAACTAGAGCCAGTTGTACAGAGTGAAGTAAGTCAAAGAGAAAAAACACATATTATATATTCATGCCTATATGGAATCTAGAAACATGGTACTGATTAACCTGTTTGCAGGGAAGGATTGGAGAAGCAGATGTAGAGAATGGACTTGTAAATACAGAGGAGGAATGGGATGAAAGGAGAAAGTAGTATCAATGTATGTACACTACCAAGTGTAAAACAGATAGCTGGTGAGAAGTTGTTGTATAACACAGCCTGGTGCTCTTCTCTGTGATGAACTAGATGGGTGGGAAAGGGGAAGGGGAGTGAGATTTAAGAGGGAGATGATGTATGTATAATTAAAGCTGATTTGCATTGCATACAGTGGAAGTGAGAAATAGATTTAAGGGACTAGATCTGATAGAGTGCCTGATGAACTATGGACAGAGGTTCATGACATTGTACAGGAGACAGGGATCAAAACCATTCCAATGGAAAAGAAATGCAAAAAAGGAAAAATGGCTGTCTGAGGAGGCCTTACAAATAGCTGTGAAAAGAAGAGGAGCAAAAAGCAAAGGAGAAAAGGAAAGATACACCTATTTGAATGCAGAGTTCCAAAGAATAGCAAGGAGAGATAAGAAAGCCTTCCTCAGCGATCAGTGCAAAGAAATAGAGGAAAATAACAGAATGAGAAAGACTAGAGATCTCTTCAAGAAAATTAGAGATACCAAGGGAACATTTCATGCAAAGATGGGCTTGATAAAGGACAGAAATGGTATGGACCTAACAGAAGCAGAAGATATTAAGAAGAGGTGGCAAGAATGCACAGAAGAAATGTAAAAAAAAATCTTCATGACTCAGATAATCACAATGGTTTGATCATTCACTTAGAGCCAGACATCCTCGAATGTGAAGTCAAATGGGCCTTAGAAAGCATCACTACAAACAAAGCTAGTGGAGGTGACTGAATTTCAGTGGAGCTATTTCAAATCCTGAAAGATGAGGCTGTGAAAGTCCTGCACTCAATATGCCAGCAAATTTGGAAAACTCAGCAGTGGCCACAGGACTGGAAAAGGTCAGTTTTCATTCCAATTCCAAAGAAAGGCAATGCCAAAGAATACTCAAACTACTGCACAATTGCATTCATCTCACAGACTAGTAATGTTCAAAATTCTCCAAGCCAGACTTCAGCAATATGTGAACCATGAAATTCCAGATGTTCAAGCTGGTTTTAGAAAAGGCAGAGGAACCAGAGATCAAATTGCCAACATCTGCTGGATCATGGAAAAAGCAAGAGAGTTCCAGAAAAACATCTATTTCTGCTTTATTGACTATACCAAAGTCTTTGACTGTGTGGATGACAATAAACTGGAAATTTCTGAAAGAGATGGGAATACCAGACCACTTGACCTGCCTCTTGAGAAATCTGTATGCAGGTCAGGAAGCAACAGTTCAACTGGACATGAAACAACTGACTGGTTCCAAATAGGAAAAGGAGTATGTCAAGGCTGTATATTGTCACCCTGCTTATTTAACTTCTATGCAGAGTCCATCATGAGAAATGCTGGACTGGAAGAAACACAAGCTGGAATCAAGATTGCCGGGAGAAATATCAATAACCTCAGATATGCGGATGACACCACCCTTATGGTAGAAAGTGAAGAGGAGCTAAAAAGCCTCTTGATGAAAGTGAAAGAGGAGAGTGAAAAAGTTGGCTTCAAGCTCAACTTTCAGAAAACGAAGATCATGGCATCTGGTCCCATCACTTCATGGCAAATAGATGGGAAAACAGTGGAAGCAGTGTCAGACTCTATTTTGGGGGGCTCCAAAATCACTGCAGATGGTGATTGTAGCCATGAAATTAGAAGATGCTTGCTCCTTGGAAGGAAAGTTATGACCAACCTAGATAGCATGTTGAAAAGCAGAGACATTACTTTGCCAACAAAGGTCCATCTAGTCAAGGCTATAGTTTTTTCAGTGGTCATGTATGGATGGGAGGGTTGGACTGTGAAGAAAGCTGAGCACCTAAGAATTGATGGTTTTGAACTGTGGTGTTGGAGAAGACTCTTGAGAGTCCCTTGGACTGCAAGGAGATCCAACCAGTCCATCCTAAAGGAGATCAGTCCTCAGTGTTTATTGGAAGGAATGATGCTGAAGCTAAAACTCCAGTTCTTTGGCCACCTCATGTGAAGAGTAGACTCATTGGGAAAGACTGATGCTGGGAGGGATTGGGGGCAGGAGGAGAAGGGAACAACAGAGGATGAGATGGCTGGATGGTGTCAGGACTCAGTGCACGTGAGTTTGTGGAAACTCCAGGATTGGTGATGGACAGGGAGGCCTGGTGTGCTGTGATTCATGGGGTCATAAAGAGTTGGACATGACTGAGTGACTGAAGTGGTGGTAAAAACTGTCACAATATTGTGAAACAATTTTCCTCCAATTAAAAAATAAGTTTAGAAGAAATGAATATTATGGTTACCAAAGAGGAAATGTTGGAGGGAGATATAAATCAGCAGTTTTGGATTAACATACATGAACTACTGTGTAAAAGATTAAAAAAAAAAACAACAGTAAGAACCTACCATTTAGCACAGGGAACTCTACTCAACATTCTATGATGACCTATATGAGAAAAGAATCTGAAAAAGAATGGGTATATGCTACGTACAATGAATCACTTTGCTGTACACCTGAAATTAGCAACATTGTAAGTCAACTCTGCTACAGTAAAACTAAAATTTTAAACAAACATAAAATGAGGTTAAGTAATTGGTCCAAGTGACATCACTAAGGGTACTGCTACTTAGTCCCTTACTCTGGAATCTGTGCTTTTCAGCATTTTGGTGACATTCTCTAAGCATTTATTGTTATATGTTTATGTGTGAAAGAGTCGTGATGAGACTGAAATTTTGCCGTTTCCATTGTACACCACATCAGTCTTTCCTCTATTTCTGCCATTACAGTTTTTTTTAACCCAATTTCATGGGTTCCTTTCGGATAGTTGGCTAATATGTTGGCACCTGTAGTCTGTAAATTTAATATGAATAAAAGTGTAGTGTTCTCACAAGTTCTGTGTAATCCTTTCATGATAGAATCCAGTTGGCTAGCAACTTCACTCTTCTGGGAAAGTCCATGATTCACTTTCTCCTGCATCTTCATCTCTGAATGCTCTGGGGATTGATTCAACCAGCTTTTAAAAATGGTGAGATAATTCCATCTTTAAAAATAACACATAAATGTACAGAATATGCAAGTTACTACCAATTTCAAAGACCTAAAATAATCAGAATATGGTAGACTATTGAGCTCGTAGACTTTTGAGTTCGTCTTTTACCTTTCACAGGTTTGGTCCCTGCCTTTTGTGGATAGACACCTCTAATGAGTGCCTCTTTGGATCTTCCCCTGTGCCTTCACGTTTGTAAGAACGATTGTCAATAATTTATAATTGTCATTGATAAGATGAGTTCAACCAACTACTCTGCCATCATTCCTCTCCCCTTTGGGAAACCCTGTTTTCCCTTCATTTTTGTGACCCCACACTCTGAAGCCATCTCCTGTTTCCCCTGAACCTCCTTAGTTCTTCATTTCCATTTAAAGTTACTCAGGGATTGATTGGGACCACTTCATGCCTCACTTTGCAGTTCCTCACTTATTTCTTCTGCTTTCATGGCTTCAAATGCCTCCCTGCATGGATGGCTTCCAGATATATATTGCTAAGCCTTACTCCCCTCAAGACTTCCAGAACAGTATATTCAAGTGACATCCTCAACGTATTAAACACCCAGTTCTTAAACTTTTTCCCAAGTTTTCTCCACCTCCAATTTCTGCATCTTGATAACCAACACTCCCAGCATTCAGGCCAGAAACCTGGATGGCAGCCTTTCTATTCTACTCTGACTCATGCCTCACATCGAAAATAGCTGGAAAACATCAAGAGGCTCTCCTTTTTCTTTATACAGCTGTACCCTCCAGCAATACATTTTCCATACTGTAGATGAAATGACCTTCTAGAAACGAAAATCTGATCATGCCCGTACACTGCTTAAAACCCTTTGAAGGCTTTGAGAGTGCTTGGAATAAGGATGAACAAGTAAACGTGGCAGTCAAGAGCCCACATTATTTGGCCCCTGGTTAATCTTAGAACTTGATCTCATGCCATTGTCTCCTTCCCTTTCTATCCCACTGGTGTTGCAGAGTTTCAAAATGTGCTATGGTTTTCTAGCATTGGCCATTCACACATGCTTTGTTTCTGTCTAGAGGAAACATCCTAGCTCCTACATATTGCATCAGCCTCAGGTATCAACATAAATGCTGCTTCTTCTGAGACATTTTTGTAGTGAACATAAATCCCAGGACAAAACCTAGTTCATTTTGGGTTTTAGCAGGCAGATGACTTGGCCAAACTGAAATTCCAGATGGTGCTCAGTGGGCAGCAGCTGCAATCTATGGTCCCTTCTCTCGCCTCAGCTGGGCTGTCTGGACCGTGCCAGTGCGTGTGTGGTTCAGGGAGCAACCAGAAACGTGGCCTTGGTGTCTCTCCTGGGATCCTCCCAGCCCATTTGCAGGTGCTGTCATAGCCCCGAAGTCTTTGCTCTGATTCCTCAAGCCAGTAAGAGGTCAGGCTTCTATCAAGGATTTGGTCTTCACAGAGGTGACTGCGGCTTCCCTCGGGATGAAAGTTATAAACATGGGAATCTCGGTAAAGCTATTCATTTCCTTCTGCCAGTGTGTTTACCGCTCACCAGTTTCTGCCTGCTTTTCCTTTGTATTCAGGTGTGTGTGTGTGTGTGTGTGTGTGTTGTGTGTAAATGCACATTTTATTCAGTGCTTATCATTGCTTTCTGTGGGGAGGTTTGTCTGATGTGAGGCCTTCCACCCTTACCAGAAGCACAACTTGTGTTCAAACAACTGAAAATATTGAGTGCTGATTGTGTGTAACATTCTCTGTTAAGTGGTAGCAATCAATACTTGTGATCGAACAGGATTTATGTTTTGTTTTGGGAGACAGACATTCAATAATTAATCAAATAATTAATGAAAATTGTCAAAAGGAATATGAAAATGAGTTTCAAGGGGATATTAAATGGTGTACCAGGAAAACTGTTTCCCAGTTGAAATAGAAAAGGATTCTAGAGGACTGAAGTATTATCTAATATTTGAGAGTTCTTAAAAGATAACTACTCACAGAGGTGAGAGTCAGCTGTAGTGGAGAAAGCATTGCATGCAAAAAGAACATTGGAATGGAATTACTGAACCATGAAGGAACTTTTGAAAGAATTTCGGTGAGACCAGTGTTTAGAGAGTGAGGAGAGAATAGTTAGTGTGATACAGTTTGTTTTAGACAAAAAAAATAGAACGTCATTGTAACATTTTAAGTAGGAAAATCATTTGATCAGGCTTTTAGATCCACTGCAAAAATTATACTTGAATTTATAGCTACTAAACCTTTAATGCAAAGGTTTATGATACTGTAGAGTGAAATTGTAAACCATACTTTCAATTGTCCTTATAGAGCAAGCATTTTTCCCACCTAATTAATTTGTATGAACATTTTATCAAGTTCACAGCATTCCAGTGAAAGTATTCACTGTAGCTTTTTCAACTATTTTCTAAAGTTTTATTTGATTCTTTACAGATTAGCCAGTTCAGAGAATGCTGCTGTGAATATCTTTGTACAAATCTTCCTTGCATTTAGAAAGCTAAATTGTTAAGGACATTTTATAATAACATTGAGAATTTGAAGATAAAGTTGCTTTGTAAAATAACATTGATGAAAATATTTAAGCATGGAGTAACTGAACTAAAGTTTTTTAATGATTTGCTTTAAACAAAACATCATATATTTGTAAGTTTTATGTCAAGCATTCTTGTAAATGATTGAATGAATCAAAATGTCACTGATATCAGAATATTTCCATCATAGATCGCCCTGTTTCTAAGGAAGAATCTTTCAGGATGCCACAAGCTGCTTTTTGATCATTAAGTGTTCCCTAACACGATGACATTTGTGATTATATTCACACAAATTGCTTGAAAAGCTCCAAGTACCTTAATTACTTTGCAGCTGCAATATTTTCAAACTTGTTTGAAGATTTTCCAGGAAAAGTGCTCTTTCTGTCTGATTTAGAGAAGTATCCCAAGTGAAAACCATGGTTTGGCTTTCTTTCTGTTAAATGTGTTCGTGAATGAAAACTACAGCTGAGGGTGATTATAAAGAGAGTACTAGAAACTTAAAGAGACAGTAAGTGTTCTAGTGATCAAGCAATGACTGAAAGCATTAACCTGATTGTTCCTTTATCTTTTGTTTCATTAAATAAATGAAGATCTATTTTTCATTCTGTAGCTCATATAATAATACTTTGTCCACTTTCTTACCAGACTGTCACCTGCATCTATGTAGGTATAAAGCTGGTTTAAGAGAGCTTCTGGGCAAATATATGATGGATCCAATTCTTAGAGCTTCCTGTCTGTAGTCTGTAGGTAATGCTGTAGTCATTTTGGATTAGTGATAAACGGTCATGAAATTGGAAACAGGTTTCTCCAGCCTTTCACAAGAATCTGAAAAAAACATAAATACGTGCACCCAGAAAGTGTGAGTCCAACTCAAACATCATAAAATAATACACAGTGCATGCTTGATGGCATGCAGGACCATATGAACCTATTAAATGACATCGCCTGATGCCAAAGTCAAGTATGGTTTCAACATTCAAATGTGTAGAAATTTGGAGCAGTCTTAGCACTAATGCATTGCATTATGTTTACCCTTGTGATAATAAGAAAACATGTTTTATACTCTTTTCATCTCTCTCCCTCAGCACAGTTAATAAGTGATGCTTTGCAATTTATTACCCTTGGAGATATTCATTATAAAATGACAACAACAGCAACAATAATGGGATTGAGCATTTAAAATGTGTCAGAAAGTTTCCAAATATTACTTAATTTAATTTTCACAACCACCCTATGAAGTAGGTAAAATTGCTGTTAACCCCATTTTGTGGTGGAGAAAGCTGAGTTTCTGAATGATTACATGGCTAACCCATGGTCACAGAATGGATAAATGGTGATGACTGATATAAGTTAGCTTATTCAAGAATAAGGTGCTATTGACTTTAAGAGTCCTACTCTGGACAACTCCCTTATATTGAGAATACTAGGCTTTTCTTGGTTTCCTTCTATAGAAGTTAGTTAGATTCCACTTCTACTTCTAGAATGAAGCATATAGGTACAAATAGCCTCCTCGTAGATCTCTGAGGGTACTTTCTAAGATGGGAGGCCCTGTTCCCTTGCTTTTTACCATAGACAATACTGTTGTTTTTTAAAGCTCTAAGCTGCTCAACTCATACAAGCACTGCCATCTCAGAAGATTTATAAACAGTCACAGCAGTCTTCAACTTGTGGGGAAGCCCTGTGATCTCCTTATTCAGGAGAGGCTGACATGTTGGAAGGACAACAAATTAATACTTAGACTCTGTAACCCTCCACAACATCTAATTTAAAGAGAGCCCCTTCTGTGTTATTCTACTTAGTCATCCAAGCAGAAAACAGATCCAGCAGGGAGCCTCCCTGGGAATGGCTATCAGGATGTTCGCCTTTAGTTTCACTTCTTTCTTGTCCTTATTAGGGAAATTGGAGAATAAGGAGCAGAGACATTTAGGATTTTGTGAGGTAAAACATGTGAATTTTAAGACTGACAGACTTTAGGCACATACTCAAATTTGGGAGTAATTGCTCTGTACACTTGGGTTTGATCATTACAGAAAAATCTTAATTCCCACCATCACCTCTTGTGAGGTCCTAGGCAAAGTTTCCTTTATTTCCATAAAGAGATAGAAAGAGGTATGAATGATTTGATGCCTAAATGGTCATATCAAAGATTTGGAATAAGCATCTATTAATATATGGTTTCAGGGGTGGAAAGAAAGCTCCCTTCCCAGCTTCTTAGCTTCATCTCTCACCTGCTCACAGAGATCATAAATTATTAAAGTTAATTGCAGAGTCATTCCTTTGATTTAAGGCTCTTTGTCCAGGGTTAAAATTCAAATGCACCTGGGAACGACAACACACTTAGCTTTATAAATCACGGTGTGATGAGTTAACCAGATCTTTTCATGAAAGTATGTTTTGATAGAGCAGGACACTAAACTGAGGTGGAGAGTGTGAGCACAAGAGAGAATGAGGGGCGGGGAGAGGGATACGCGTGGAAGGCTTGGGAAAGGCTCCAGTAGTTCACGAGGATCTCAGCTTCATGTGCTTACTCTGAGTGATAAGGTCACTGTAACGGCAGAGACATTGAAGGGAGCCTAACTAGAGCTCGGGCCCTTCACAGCTGCCAGTCTGGAAAATATGACATAGAGCAGGTCAGGTTAGCACTGTGCTCAACAAGCAGCATTGAAAATAGGAAGCTTGAAATAGCCTCTCCCATACAGGATACGACCCTCCTAAATAACTGGTTTGAGGAGGAAGGAAAAATCTGAGAAATCATTCATTCTGTGTATCTTATCAAAAAAAGTTGGAGCGCAGACACTTCTGAAGCTCTAAATCCATGACCAGAGCACAAGTGAGTAACAATTCCTTATGACCATAGGCCCTCATATCGGTTCTCTGCTTTTGAGATTTGTTCAGGCAATGACGGATCCCGGTTAGCACACTAATCACCACCCCCAGATGATATGACCTAATACCAATAAGTGGCTCCTTTTGTCATCATGTCCCTCAACTTTGACCTTGAATCTAAGACGAATCACATTCCAAATATTTTTGAAGATTTTGTTAGTGATGATTAAAACAACAAAAGTCATGGCTACTATTTTAGCACAAAGGTTTGTTCTTTTTTTTCTTTTTCCTGAAATATAAAAATGTGAGTCTCTGAAGCCTCTTTATAGAGACACTGTTTTGGTACATCTGAATTGTCTTATACAGCCAGCTTGTGCTTACTGAAGTAGTCGTAAATTTGAATTTCCTCATTCACAGTCTCGTAAAATCTCAGAATGATACAACACTCATGTAAGAATCAATATATAATATTTTCTTATGCAGCAGAAAGCAGTAAAATCAAAGAGAGACACGACTGATTCAGCATTGTGCTTGAAACTAAATTGAGTCATTGACTTGGGAGAAAACTTGAGGAAAAGTAAACAAATGCATTCAGTTCAGTTCAGTTCAGTCACTCAGTCGTGTCCGACTCTTTGCGACCCCATGAATCGCAGCACGCCAGACCTCCCTGTCCATCACCATCTCCCGGAGTTCACTCAGACTCACGTCTATCAAATCAGTGATGCCATCCAGCCATCTCACCCTCTGTCGTCCCCTTCTTCTCCTGCTCCAATCCCTACCAGCATCAGAGTCTTTTCCAATGAGTCAACTCTTCGCATGAGGTGGCCAAAGTACTGGAGTTTCAGCTGTAGCATCATTCCTTCCAAAGAAATCCCAGGCTGATCTCCTGTAGAATGGACTGGTTGGATCTCCTTGCAGTCCAAGGGACTCTCAAGAGTCTTCTCCAGCACCACAGTTCAAAAGCATCAATTCTTCAGCTCTCAGTCTTCTTCACAGTCAGTTTGAGTCTAATTTTTATGCTCATGCATGGTAAAGCTGTGCTTACTACAAGAGGAAATGGTGAAAACATGGGCTGGCCTGAGAAGTATTGTAGAAAAATATGAGGAATGCTGACTCCTCATTTACTGTTGCCAGTAGCAGAAGAATTTTATTTGTATTAACTCACATTGCAGAACCAAAGCCTAGCTTGATTTTATACCCAAAGCTCCTTCCTGTACGAATATGAATCTAGCATCCAGGTTGTCCATGCCTGTCTCTACTGTGTGACTTCTGGTGTAACTGAGAGACCAATAATCAGGGGAGTGGGTTTATCTGAAGACATATTGCCTATTCTATGAGAGAGCACATACGAACCTCAAAGTCTCTTTCACAAGGTTCAGTAAAAATAATTCACTTCAGTCAATGGGTTAATAACCTGTTTGTATTATTTTTGTTTAATTTTCCTTCAAGATCTTAAAAAACACAAAAACTTGTTTATAGGTATTGATAACTGCATTTTGTTCTTTTGTATAAAATATGGTTAAGCAAACATTTTGGCTATAAAATATGAATAAGGGCTCTGCTTCACAAATGTATGTGATTCAGAAGTTGCTACCATGGAAAAACAGTTTAAGGAAAAAAGTAAGCATGATTTAAAAATTAAATATATTTTAATTTTTAACCTTGTTGCTTGACAAATAGTTTTATTAGAATTGTGTGTGTTAATAGAATCTTTGTATAATAGGATGTAAAACTTGAGAAGTCTGTGTCAATGATTATTTACTGTTATTTTTTAAAAACTGGTGAATAGAAAAACTTCTGTGGTTTGTATGATGTTTAACTTTCACTCTAAACTACAAACAGTAAATTAAAATGCAATCTAAACAGAAAAACTCAAATATGAAATATATTGCTAAACATTTTTATGACTAATTAAATTACTTAAGGTCATTTTGAGCTTGATAGTCTCCTAATTCCTTTCCCAAATAATATCCAATTTGAGGCCTTCATATAGGGCAGCCATCTTCTTCATCTAAAGGAGATAATAGTGACATTTCAAAATGTTGCACTAGTATTAATATATGAGGTTTGGGAATACCAAGAGGAAATTGAGAATTGGCAGTATGAAGACCTGAATATAGGCCATCTAACCTTATTTATTAAAAGCATTTTGATTTTGAACAGATTTTTGTATATGTAGCTATATATCATGAAAAATATTTTGTATTAAGGTAATATTTAGTGTAAATCCACCTGCAATGTGGGAGATCTGGGTTTGATCCCAGGGATGGTAAGAAACCTGGAGAAGGGAATGGCTACCCACTCCAGTATTTTGGCCTGGAGAATTCCAAGGACTGTATATAGTCCACAGGGTTGCAAAAAGTCAGACACGACTGAGTGACTTTCACTTTCATCTCATGGTATAAACTTGTTTATTAAAGTATAAATTAAAATGATATAAATGTGTGATTTAATAATGTATATATATATATACACCTGTGCATATATTTATATACATGTATATACATTGGTATATTCTGTGTATACACATTTATATCTATTTAATCTATTTACAGGAAGTAGATGGATGGATATAATCTCCTAGTATAAAGGTTTTGGCATTAAGAATAAAGTCTGCACTGTGATAAGCAGCATTCTTCATAATTTAAAATCACTAAACATTATTCAGGATATTATCATGTCAGAGAATGGAGTGAACAGAGATATGGGACTGTCAACTCATTTATTCAGAAACCTTAATTTCAAGATGCAGTAATCTCATGCCGGTATTTTAAAATACAGCATAACTAGCTTGTAGTAAAGAAAACTCCTTTTTGTTTATGGTAACCTATCTAGTATTGCCAAGTGAAAAAGAACTGGCTCTGATACTAGTATTTTCTAAGGATATAGCAAATCTAGGATTCTGCTGTCATCAATTACAGTTGAGTGCATTACGCTCTGAATGTATCTTTAAGATCTAGTCGCCTTGGCATGTGAACAAATATATTTAAAAGGAAAATTGGCTTGTTTGAAGGGCAGAGCAACTTTGCTCTAAAGAACTCGTGACACTGTCTTAGGATTTTGCATGTAAAAGAAATCAAAGAAAGAAGCACACGGGACACACTGCTAGATGCACTAATATTTGCTTAACCTTAAAATTGACTTTGGAAAGAACAACTTCCTAGGGAATATGGGACCCTGGAAATAAATGAGCCAATATGTTCAGGAAGAAGCTGTGTGACAGGCTTTCCATAGCTTTGACCTCAAATGTAAACATGAGGCCAAAGAGCCCCCTGGTGAGCCTGGAACCCAAACTTACCAAGTGAACAAGTTTGCCATGTTCATGTTCAGAGAGGGCAATGGATAGTAGAGACCCTGAAAAGCGAATGAAGGAGAAATGGAACTTGAACCTCGTTACAGGAGTATGCTTCTAAGAAGGAATGCTCTTCTCCAATAGTTAAAAAAAAAAATTAATCCATCTATGGGAATAAGAGCCATAAAGGAACACGCTTAAGCATGAAGGAGCTTCAATTTATATTTCTTCTCATCTCCTAGGTCTACTTGGGATTCTGAGACTTGGCGGAAGATATGGTGTCATCTTGGTGGGCTGAAGTGGAGATTTACACACTCTGTCTCAGCCAGCTTTCGAGTTATATTTGTGCAGTCTGGCTTCTCACCAAGGCTGCTCCTCAGCCTCTGCAGGTTAAAGGCTACAGCGAGGCGCTTGGCGCACCAGCCAACAGCGCGCAAGAGGATTATCATCATGGGGAGGGGTTCCTGATGGACAGATGCTTTTTCTGTCTTTCTGCATGCTTTGGTAAACTGAACATTTAACTTCCTTTGTTTTGAGTTGTGTAATCCCTCAGGAGATTTAGCTGGTGGAATTTTAACCCTTTCTACCACAGCAAGCTCTCAGCTAACCTCCAATTTTCTCTAAAGAAAAAAAATAGTTTTATAAGCTTCTTTAGGAAAGGTTAGCTGTGGGTCACTGAAAATGGCAGAGTAACACTGTGCCAGTGAATGACACGTCGTGAGTGATTACGGAAAAACTAAAAAAGGAAACTAATTGTTGGTCCAATTAGTGTGTATCAAAAAACTCGTCTGTTTCTAATGCATGCTACATATATATTTTTTCTAACTCAAATTATATTGAAAAGGGAAAGATAGATACTGAAGCACTTTTGCATCAAAAAGAACCACCATTTGGGGGTCTGTACTGTAAAAAATGTATTAATTAATGTAAATTACAAGAATTTACATTGGGAAATTGCATGAACATTTCTACTTTAATATGAATGATACTGATAAATATTTGTAAGGTGTTAGTAATAGCCCCATATTGAACTAAGGTTGCAAAATCCTCAAAATAGAAATATGTGTTTAATATTCTCCAAACCATGTTACTTAAACTGAAGAAACCCATGTTTTTATCTTCCATAATTGCTATTAATGATTGAATTATGTATATATAGGAAACTCAGTACCTTAAGATGCTTTTGGAGGGCCAAATAAACCAGGAATCACATTGAGGTAGTTTTACTATTATTTACAATTGAGTTCAATGGAGTGAAAGGTTAGAACCCTGTAACCCTGTAACTCTGTTAATGATATTAGCCTTACAAGAGAAACACTGGTCAAGCATTGACTGAGGTCAGCAAACAGCCTAGTGTGTTATCAACTTTGAGTAGCCTTTAATTTATGCTTTTTTTTCTGGCATAAAAACATCATTTATTCTTCCATTACTCATCATTTTTTTAAAATTACTTTACAATATTGTATTGGTTTTGCCATACATCAACATGAATCCTCCATAGGTATACACGTGTTAAATGGACTATGAATTGCTTCTTTCTAGGATCCTGACATATTTTGCAATTAGAAAATATTAGTCAACCATGTACATAAAGCTGTTAAGTGCTTTATTTTCTGTATTAATACAAGGTAATTAAACCGTGATTTTTGTGTAGTTTAAGTCTGATTGTATATATAGCTTTTGGGATTTCCCAGGTGGTCCAGTGGACTTCCCTGGTAGCTCAGCTGGTAAAGAATCTGCCTGCAATGCAGGAAGCCCTGGTTGGATTCCTGGGTCAGGAATTTTCCCTGGAGAAGGAATAGGCTGCCCATTCCAGTATTCTTGGGCTTCTCTGATGGCTCAGATAGTAAAGAATCTGCCTGCAATGTGAGAGACTTAGGTTTGATCCCTGGATTGGGATGATCCCCTGGAGAAGGGCATGGCAACCCACTCCAGTATTCTTGCCTGGAGAATCCCCATGGACAGAGGAGCCTGGCGGGATATATTCCATGGGGCCAGTTGCAAAAAGTTGGACACAGCTAATCATGTACACGCAGGTATATATAGCTTACGTTTATTTCCCTAAACATACTCTACCATGTTATTGTTAATGTTCCTTATTTGCATAGCATAGATGTCAATTTATCTTTAACATCTATGGCTAGAAGCAGACTAAACTCTGGATTCTGTGCAATGAGGAATCTTGTATCCTTTTCCATGACTGTATTTGTATCAATTTGCCAGTGTTAGCACACATGCTCACTTTAGTCACGTCTGACTCTGCAACCCCAGGACTAAGCCTGCCAGGTTCCTCTGTCCATGGGATTCTCCAAGGCAAGAATACTGGAGTTGGTTGTCATTTCCTACTCCAGGGTTTAGTACATGTATGCATCAAAATTTTGTTCAATGAAGGGATAAACCAAGAGCCACAATTTTGTTCCCTAATTTTGTTTTCTGTTTCAATCTACTCTAATAAGCATCTGAGATATAAATATGCTAATTACCTTGTCAGATATAAATATGATACCTACCCTTCTTTTGTGGTGGGTTTGCTGTGTCTTTCCAGATAATCTGATATCTTAAGGTCAGATTTCTATGTTTGAATCATGAGCTCAGTCAGCTGAATGAACTGAGAAAATTTATTTACTCACCCTTCATCTCAAATTATGATAATAATAAAACATATTAAGGCTATTGTGAGAATTAAATGAATTCATGCATACAAATCCTTTAACACCATGGTACTCAGTAAATGACAAATATGTGCCCTTACTAATGTTACTGTTGCCATTATATTTGTATCAGAATTAATCTTAAGCATTAATATTATTTTCATGGAATAAATTTTTGCTCCTTACATCAGCTTTTTTTCCCCCAAATGGGGTCTTGAGGACTCCATATTATTAGAAGTCTGCCAAAATGATTTTCCTCTACTAAATTTTCACAAATTATCCAAGATTAAGATTTTAGTACCAAGATGCAGCCATTTTTATGATGAGTTATCTTTTGTAAACTTATCCTGCCTTCCTTGGTTAGTCAAAGCTACCTGCTATAGCGTGATTAAAGTAGTGTTGCTTAGCAGGACCATGTTTAATTGTTATGGAAGAAACTGACTTTTTATTATGGAAATTGGAAGTAATATTTGAGCACATGTACTGGCAAAGCCTTTTATTCCTCTGTTATTTTATTTTTTATAACCAGTTCACTTTTCTATTTGAATATAAACATTATCACTAAAAGTCCATTTAAGAAGGGGTACAAGGGGTACTTTATAACTTTCAAAATATACTTTGATGGTAATTTCCCCAGCTGTGCAAATAAGAATAGACTTATTTCCTCGGGTGATAGAAATAATTTAGGAGAGAGGAATAAGTGAATCATAGACTGTTAGAGCTGGAAACAGTTTTACATATAATCTTGGGCAGAGATGGCAGCTACAGGGCACCATTGCCTCATGTAGTACAAGCCCATGCCCATGACATTCATCTATAGTGAGTCTTGAGAATCTGTTCATGAGCCCAGATGGATTTGTTCTCAGACTCTTTCTCAGCCCATTGTCTCAGACATTAATCCAGAGATCAGTTGATTAAAGTTGCTACTCAAAATGAAACCTGTTTTCCATCCTTGAGTCCCAGTCGACCTTTCTGTTTACAAGATGTGACTTTGAAAACCCAAGACTCTTTTTGATTCTTTCTATGTTGCAAATTATTTTTAGTAATTTTTCATTTATAAATTATTATTTGTAGTCTACAGGTTTTCTGACACTGAATTCTTTCTTTTGCAATACCTGGAAAAAATAATCATGTGTGAACAAAATTGAGTTACTGCACCCCACTCCAGTACTCTTGCCTTGAAAATCCCATGGACAGAGGAGCCTGGTAGGCTGCAGTCCATGGGGTCGCTAAGAGTCAGACAGGACTGAGCAACTTCATTTTCACTTTTCACTTTCATGCATTGGAGAAGGAAATGGCAACCCACTCCAGTGTTCTTGCCTGGAGAATCCCAGGGACGGCGGAGCCTCATGGGCTGCCATCTATGGGGTCGTACAGAGTCGGACACGACTGAAGCGACTTAGCAGCAGCAGCAGCAGCAATAGACAAAAAGTGTCTGTAATCTCTTTAATTCTTGTAAATTAATTTCCAGGAAACTCAAAGTACTTTACGATAGATAGATACTGCGGTAGGAATGCATTTAGCTGGAGGAAATGATGGTGTAACCGCAAGCGTGCGAGGAAGCTTTTGTAAATATGAGAAGGGACTATGTCCAGTTAATGATTCAGATGGAAAACTGACAGGCCTTATTATTTTTTGAGATCTATTTGAAATACTGCCCTGGTATCAGGTTTTACTACCAATCCCACATGTAAGGAAGATTGTAAAAAGTTTCACAAATGTTTGGAAAGCTTTCATCAAACTGGATCCAAACTTTGTTAAGCATTTCATCAATGTAGGTTTATTTTCACAGTTTAATATAAAACTAGTAGTTTGGAATTTTTTTTTTTAAGACTTGAAAATGTGCATAGAATCAGTCCAGGTCAACCAAGTTTTGCCTTTACAGAGTGTGTTAGATGTGTTAAACTCCAAACATTTGCTAGTTTCTAAAACATTTAATTTCTTTGAAATTATATTTCCATATACACTGAGTAAACATACTGCACAAAACATTTTTTTTTCTCACACACACATACAAGTTGAGACATGCTTACAGATGTTTCTGACAAAGGAGTATAAGCCATCAGAAATGCTTTGCTTCATCCTCTTGTCAGTCTTGAGTTCCTGAATTTAATTCTGTTTCCTGAAATGGGGAGTTACTCTATCAGTTAATGTGTGGAGATCAGTCAGCTTATGATAGCAAGCAAACCAAGTGCTAAAGTGTAGGAGACATTTTAAGAAAAAAGGAAAACAGATTGGTGGTAGCTAGTGATGTGCATGGTGAAATACCAGAAATTACACTCGAGACCACAGAATAAGATAGGTTTGGAGTGCTTAAATGTTTGATAATACTGAAATATATAAATAGTCCAGGCTTTTGCCAATTTCAACAAATAATCTATAAGGCCCAGGACATTTTCTAACTTCAAAAGTGAATTCAGGCATCTCTTTTAGTGAACTCAGACACTGGCCATAACTACAGAATGAGTAATAGTAAAAAAATATGCAAGTTGCCATTTGCAGATATGGTTGTGAGGATGTGTGTTTAAAATGACTTGGTAGAGGTTACAGTCAATGCAAATTCTATCTTTCATTGGATTTCAAAAGCTAGTATAAGCTTTGCCTGTTTTTAATTCTGGATTTTTTTCTCTTGTCATATCACTTGAACTCTTTTCTAAGGTATAGCTTTTCAATGCACATCTGAACATAGTTACCTAGAGATAAACTAGATATCATCTCAATCAAGACACTTGTCAATTGGTATCTTGGAAACAATAAATAAAAATCTATGCAATTGCTTCACTGCATATCAACACTTGTAGAGTTTTCTAAGGCTTCTTTTGAGAAAGTCCAGAAATATTGCAGAGCAAATGGTCAAAAGAACAAAATTCCTCATGACTTATTATATGAAAATACACACTAGATTTAATACATGTTGTCTCCTATTCTTCACTGAAGCTCACATTTTATCGTGTGTGTGTGTATATGTATGTGCATGCTAAGTAACTTCAGTTGTGTCTGGCTTTTTGCAACTCTGTGGACTAGGGCCTTCCAGGCTCCTCTGTCCATGAGATTCTCAAGGAAAGAATACTGGAGTGGGTTGCCATGCCTTGTTCTAGAATACTAGAAATAAGAATACTAGAGTAGGTAGCCATTCTCTTCTCCAGGGGATCTTTCTGACTCAGGGATTGAACCTGGATTTCCTGCATTGCAGGCAGATTCTTTACTGTATGAACTACCAGGAAAGCCACTATATCTATAGATATTATATATGTAAATAATATATGATATATATATATAAAATACATATAAATGTGGATATAGTCTAAGATACATCAGAATATGTAAAATATATGTAACATATGTAAACATATATGTCTTTCAGCTAATCTTGGTTATTGAGACTAACTTTACAAGGTGTACAACTGATATATTTTCTTTTTGACAATTTATTTTAAATTTTTATTAATTTTTTTTAAATTTTACTTTACAATACTGTATTGGTTTTGCATACATTGACATGAATCCACCATGGGTATACATGAGTTCCCAATCCTGAATCCCCCTCCTTTTTGACAATTTAAAACAGGTGGCACAGATGGTAAAATGTCTGCCTGCAGTGTGGGAGACCCGGGTTCAATCCCTGGGAAGATCCGTCCTGGAGAAGGAAATGGCAACCCACTCCAGTACTCTTGCCTGGAAAATTCCAAAGACTAAGGAGCCTGGTAGGCTACAGTCCATGGGATCGCAAAGAGTAGGACACGACTGAGCAACTTCACATACATAGAAATTTTTAATCTACTGGTGTTCTGTTTACCTCCCATACAGTATCATTTCATACTTAATTCTACATAAGGGACTGAATATCATGGAATTAGACTAAAGGAATTTCAGATCATTCTTGTTTGCTCTTTTTTTTGTTTGGTGAAATTTGTTATCTTTAAAAATATTGCTTTAAATTTTGTAGTTCCAGAAAGTAGCAGGACATCTTATAATACTATTTTACAGTAAAGAGTCAGGTATTCTACTTAGTATGAACTGATCTCAGAGACCACCCTTCTGTTTTAATAAAAATAGCTGTGAGAAATTATGAAATCATATTGACTGTGAACATCTATATATTCTTTAGGGAAACATTTTTTCTTTTGTTTTTTTTTTTTTTTTCCTTTGGGGAAACTACCTTGCCTTAAGCTCTGAATGCTTTAAAGAAAAGGATTCAGCCTTATTGACATATACTTTACGTAAAGCATTGTCATAAGTTTAAGGTGCCCAGTGAATTGATTTGATACATTTATATATCCAAATTGATCACTACCATAGCATTATCAAACACCTCTATCATAAGACATAATTATTTTTACTTTTATGTGGTCATCATATTTAATATATATTTTCAAGTATACAATACAGTATTATGAACTGTGATCCCTAGAATTTATTAATCTTATGACTGAGATTTTTGTACCCTTTGACCAACATGTCCCCAGTTTCTCTAGTTGCCAGTCCCTGGTAAATACCTTTCTACACTCTACTCTGAATTCACTCTCTTACTTTCTACATAGAAGTGTCATACAATATTTGTGTTTCCTTGTATTTCACTTAGCAAATGCTCTCAAGTTTCATGCAAGTCATTGCAAATGGCAGGATGTCCTTCTTTCTCATGGCTCAGTAACATTCTGTTATAATCACACTATACACACACACACACACACACACACACATACATGTAAAATTACACCTTTATTCCTTTGGCTCTGATGGAAGTCTAGCTTATTTTCATATCTTAGCTATTGTGAATAATGCTTCAGTTCCCTTTGATTTATAGCCAAAAGTAGGATTCCCATATCATATGGTAGTTCTTTCTCCCCCCACCCCCCTTTGGAAGAACGTTTATATTTTTGTCTATAGTGTTGAGGGCTTTTTAAGTGGTTCAGTGGTAAAGATTCTGTCTGCAAATGCAGGAGACTTAAAAGACATGGATTCAATCCCTGCGTGGAGGAGATCCCTTGGAGGAGGGCATGGGAACCCACTCCAGTACTCTTGCCTGGAGAATCCGTGGACAGAGGAACCTGGAAGGCGATAGTCCATAGGATCTCAAAGCCCTGGGCATGTCTGAGTGACTGAGCACTTAAATAGTGGCTATACAAACTGGTGTTGTTCAGTGGCTCAGTTGTGTCTGACTCTTTGTGACCCCAGGGACTGCAGCACACCGAGTTTCCTTGTTCTTCACTATGTCCTGGAGTTTGCTCAAACTCATTTCCATTGAGTTTATGCCATCCGACCATCTCATCCTTTGTTGCCCCCTTCTCCTCCTGTCCTCAATCTTTTTCAGCATCAGGGTCTTTTCCAATGATCAGCACTTTGTATTGGAAGTGTCTGATGTATTGGAGCTTCAGTTTTAGCATCAGTCCTTGCAATGAATATTCAGGATTGATTTCCTTTAGGATTGACTGCTTTGATATCCTTGCTGTCAAAGGGAGTCTCAAGAGTCTTCTCCAGCACTGTAGGTTGAAAGCATCAATTCTTTGGTGTTCTGCCCTCTTTATGGTCCAATCTCACATCTGTACATAACTACTGGAAAATTCATAGCTTTGACTATACAAAGCCTTACTGGCAAATCCATTTCTCTGCTTTTTAATACACTGTCTACATTCTCATCAATAGTGTACAAGGATTCTCTTTTCTTCAGTTGCCAGCATTTTTATCTCTTCTCTTTTTGATGCTAGCCATTCCAACAGGTGTTAAATGATATCTCATTGTGGTTCTGACTTGCTTTCTCTGATGATTAGTAATGTTGAGCATCTTTTCATGTACCTGTTGGCCATTTGTCTGTGTCTTCTTTGGGAAAATTGCCTATTTCCTTTTCCCTTTTTTAAAAAATCAAATTTATTTATTTTACTGTTGAGTTGTATGCTTTCTTTATACGTTTTGCACACTAAAGTGAATGTGAAAGTCACTCAGTCATGTCCAACACTTTGTAAACCCTAAGCTGCTGGGAGCCAGCACGAGGAGTCCCGCCCGTGGCAAAGGTCATGAGGTTAAGGGGTCCGACAGGCAAAAGCGAGTCGGACCTTAAGGGAGCCTTGCTGAATTTTCTGGAACATCTACCCCTAAAACCAGAATCTGCCTGCCGTACTGCATTATGGTTTTCGCTTATGCTTCTGACATTAACAGGGGCTGTCCCACACCACCTTCCTCTAAAAAGGAATTAACTTAGAGCTCCAGTCAATAAGTCTCCTGGGCGTAAAAAGAATGTCTCAGCTTAAACCCCTCTGATGGCTCTCTAACTTGCCTTATCCAGATTTTTATAACTATGCATGTGAATTGTTTATGGCCCCCAACTGTGAGAGGCACGAAGCTTAAAGCATCTTAAAGATATAGAGCCTTTTCTAAAAAGCTAAAAATTATACTGGTGATGGGTTTCACTGTTGACTCAATGACTGCTACCAGGCCTCCATATTCTTTATCTTGTAGGCACCTGGAGGATATTAATCAATGTAATTGGGATATAGAAAAAAGAATTTAGTAGTTTTGATGTTAGCAACACTAGACTTTTGAGTTAGTGAACTTTCTCTTGTTATAAATCACTGTACTCCTCTTTCCTTGTTATAAATGGTTGTGTTCTTGCTATGTAAGAATGTAACCTTAATTAGTGCTTTCTGAGAGTGGCACCAGGCTTTAGTAAGAACAAACACTTTTAGGGCAAATAAGTTTTCTGGTTGATGGACCCTTATCAGAAAAGGGCCATAAATGCTAATAGGCCTCCTGGCCAGAAGATGATGTAAATCACCTAAGGCTTGTATATACAGCTAGGTATGCAGAGAGAAAGCCTGGTCTCGATAAGAGTCAGGGCTGCTGATGCTGCATAACTTTGTGTTATCCATTGATCTCTGTGTGCAACCAAAAGTATAAAAAGCTTTCCCGGACAATAAAGGATGAGCCAGTCACTGGGAAGACTGGTTTCCCCTGTGTGGTCTTTTCTCCTTCTCTTTTCTGGCTGAATTCCCAGCTGGAGTGTGGAGGATCACCATGTCTATTTACTTGCCCTGGCTTCTAAGACCCACGTGAGAGGGAGCCCAAGGTGGGGCACCCTCTGCTATTCAAGCAGGCGCTGGTGGCCCACGTAGGTGGTGCAAGTTCCTTGTCTTGGAACTTTATTGGTTTTCCACATAAACCGAGTTATTCAGCCTCTTTTCTCCACTAGTTTTCCTACTACACTATTTTTTCCTAATCTCTCTTTTCTAATTAATTATTTCCTAAGATGCCAACTCTATCCCCACTTCGAATTACCCTGGATCCACCAGGCTGGACCCTGGCACTAAGCTCTTATTAAATATATGGTTTGTAAATATTTTCTCTGATCCTGAAGGTGCCATTATATTTCTTTTGCTGTGCAGAAGCTTTTTAGTCCAACATCATCCCAGTTAATCAGTTTTGTTTTTTCTTTGTTTGTGCTTTCAGTGTCCTATTCAGGAAATCACTACCAAGGCTAAGTTCCTAAATGCTTTCTTCTAGTTTTATGGTTTCAGGGCTTTAAGTCTTTAATACATTTCACATTCATTTCTGTAAGTGATGTAAGAGATTCCTGATTCCATCTTTGTCATGTGGTTTTCTGGTTTTCCCAGCACCACTTATTGAAGACACTATCCTCTCCTTGTTGAGTAGTTTTGTCTCCCTTGTCAAATATTACTTGAGTTCAGTTCAGTCACTCAATCATGTCTAACACTTTGTGACCACATATACTGTAGCACACCAGGCTTCCCTGTCCATCACTGACTCCCAGAGCCTACTCAAACTTATGTCCATTGAGTCAGTGATGCCATCCAACCATCTCATCCTCTGTCATCCCCTTCTCCTCCCACCTTCAATGTTTCCCAGCATCAGGGTCCCTTCAAATGAATGAGTCAGCTCTTTGCATCAGATGGCCAGAGTATTGGAGTTTCAGCTACAGCATCAGTCCTTCCAATGAACACCCAGGACTGATCTCCTTTAGGATGGACTGGTTGGACCTCCTTGCAGTCCAAGGGACTCTCAAGAGTCTTCTCCAACACCACAGTTCAAAAGCATAAAGTTCTTCAGCACTCAGCTTTCTTCATAGTCCAACTCTCTGATCCATACATGACTACTGAAAAGACCATAGGTCTGACTAGACAGACCATTGCTGGAAAAGTAATGGCTCTTCTTTTTAATATGCTGTCTAGGTTGGTCATAGCTTTCCTTTCAAGGAGTGTCTTCTAATTTCATGGCTGCAGTCACCATCTGCAGTGATTTTGGAGACCAAAAAAATAAAGTCTGTCACTTTATTCATTTTTTCTCCATCCATTTGCCATGGAGTGATCAGACTGGATGCCATGATCTTCATTTTATGAATGTTGAGTTTTAAGCCAGCTTTTTTACTCTCCTCTTTCACTTTCATCAAGAAGCTCTTTAGTTCCTCTTCAGTTTCTGCCATAAGAATGGTGTCATCTGTGTATCTGAGGTTATTGATATTTCTCCCACCAATCTTGATTTCAGCTTGTGCTTCATCCAACCCAGCGTTTCTCATGATGTACTCTGCATATAAGTTAAATAAGCACAGTGACAATATAAAGCCTTGACATACTCCTTTCCTAATTAGGACCAGTCTGTTTTTCCTTGTCCAGTTCTGTTGCTTGACCTGCATACAGATTCCTGAGGAGGGAGGTAAGGTGGTCTGGTATTCCCATCTCTTTAAGAATTTTCCACAGTTTGTTGTGATCTACAGGTCAGAGGCTTTGTTGTAATCAGTAAAAGAGAAGTAGATGTTTTTTTCTGGATTCTCTTGCTTTTTCTATGATCCAACAGATGTTGGTAATTGAATCTCTGGTTCCCCTGCCTTTTCTAAATGCAGCTTGAACATCTGGAAGTTCATAGTTCATGTACTATTGAAGCCTGGAGAATTTTGAGCATTACTTTGCTAGTCTGTGAGATGAATGCAATTTTGTGGTAGTGTGAACATTATTTGCCATTGCCCTTCTTTGAGATTGGAATGAAAACTGACATTTCCCAGTCCTTTGGCCCCTGCTGAACTTTGCAAATTTGCTGGCATATTGAGTGCAGCACTTTAACAGCATCATCTTTTAGGATTTGAAATTACTTGAATAAATTGTATATCTGGGCTCATCGTTGTGTTACATTAATTTGAGTGTCTATGTTTATACCAACAATTACCATACTGTCTTGAATGTTACAGCTTTGTAGTAAAGCCTGAAATCAGGAAGTGTGAGGCATGATGATGTTGACCTTGTTATTCTTTTTCAGGATTACTTGGGCTATTCAGGGTCTTTCACATATAAACTTTAAGGTTGTCTTTTCCATATCTGGAAAACACCATTGGAATCTTAGTAGGGAGTGCATCTATAGATGGGTTTGGGTAAGATGAATATTTTAACAATATCAACTTTTCCAAACTGTGAACATGGAATATCTTTCCATTTGTGTCGCCTTCAATGTCTTTTATGAAAGTCTTGTAGTATAGCTCTTTCATCTCCTTGGTTAAGTTTATTCTTAAGTGTTTTATTATTTTTTATACTACTGTAAATGAGATCATTTTATTTATTTCTGTTTTAGATATTTTGTTATATAGAAACCAAACTGTGTTCTGTATGCTTATTTTGTGTCCTAAACCACTAAATATGTCCATTGGTTCTAGTAGTTTTTGGTGAAGTCTTTATTATTATTTCTATATTAGATTATATCACCTGAAAACAAAGACTGTTTTATTCCCTCCTTTCCTATTTGGATCCATTTATTTCTTTTCTTGTCTATTTTCTGGCTAGGACATCCAACACAGTGTTTAACTGAAGTGGTAGCAGTGCACTTGTATTTTTCTGATCTTAGAGAAAAAGTTTTCAGCCTTTCACCATTAAGTATAATGTTGACTATGGGTTTATCATATATGACCTACATTGTCTGAAGATACATGCTGTGTATACTCAGTTTGTTGAATGTTTTTATCTCAAAAAGGATATGGTATTTTATCAAATGCTTTTTCTGCCTCTGTTAGATGGATGTATGATTTTTTCATACTTAATTCCATTAATGTATTATATTTATTAATCTGCTTATATATTAACATCCTTGCCTCCCTCCCATAGACAGATTCCATTTGATGGTGGTGAGTGATCCATTTAATATGCTGTTAACTTTGGGTTGCTAATACTTTATTTATAATTTTTGCATGTATATTTATCAGGGATATTATTTTATAATTTTCCTTTCTTGTATTCTTATCTGGCTTTGGTATCAGGATAATGCTGGCCTTGTAAAATGAGTTTGGGAGTATGTCCTCCTCTTCAATATTTTGGAAGACTTTGAGAAGGAGTGATATTAATTCTTCTTTAAAATACCTGGTAGAATTCACCAGTGAACTCATCTGGTCCTAGGCTTTTCTGTGTTGGGAAAATTTTTCTTTAACTGATTCATTCTCCTTACTCATTAGTGATGTCTTCAGAGTTTCTATTTCTTCATTATACAGTCTTGGTGAGTCCAGGAATGTATCTGTTTCTTCCAGCTCATCCAGTTTATTGGCATATAATTGTTCATGGCGATCCTTTGCATTTGTGTGGTATCAGTCTTAATGTCTCCTCTTTCATTTATTTTTAACTAACCTTTTCATTTTATACTGTAGTATAACTGATTAGAATGTGGTAGTTTCAGGTGGACAGCAAAGGGGCTCAGCTGTGCGCAAACATGTATCTTTTCTTCCCCACATTCCCTGCAATCCAGGCTTCTCCATAAAATTGAGCAGAGTTCCTTGTGCTATAGTGTAGGTCATTGTTGGTTTTCCATTTATAGCAGTGTCCTGACTTTAAGTCTTCCCACTTTTTCTTAGTTGAGTAAAGTGTTTGTCCTTTTTATTTATTAAAAAAAAAATTTATAGTTTCACTTTTCTAATGATTTTCTGGTTTCTTTTTCACTTATTTCCACTCTGATCTTTGCCATTTCCTTACTTCTGCTAACTTTGGGCCTAGTCCATCCTTCTCTAGTTCTTTGAGGTATAACGTGAGGTGGTTTAATTGAATTCTCTCTTGCTTCTTAATGTAGGTGTTTATCACAAAACTCTTCCCCTCTTGGAACTGCTTTACAGTGTCCTATAGGCTTTGATATAGGACAAAGTGTAATTGTACTTACACTTTAATTGTTTCAAAACATTCCTTGATTTTCCTTTTGATTTCTCCTTTACCCATTAGTCCTTCTGGATATTGTTTAATCTCCACTATTTGTAAACCTTCCAGCTTTCATTCTGTTGTTTATTTCTACTTTCATACCATTGTGGTCAGAAAAGATACTTGGTATGATTTCAGTCTTCTTGAATTTGCTACTACTTATTTTGTAACCAGTCATGTGATATATCCGGGAGCATGTTTTGTGTGCAGTTGAAAGGAAAGTGTATTCTACCATTGTTGGATGGAGTTTTTTTTGTTTATGTATGTAATTTACATTTAATCTAAAAATGTGGTCACATCCATTATTTCCTTCTTTATGTCTGGATGATCTATCTGTGGTTGGAAGTGGAATACAGAAAGTCCCTAGTTATTGTATTGTTTTCGTGGAATTGCATATATTTGATTGTTATGTGTTGATAAATAAAGCCTATATATATCTTGGTAAATAAAACCCATATATATGGGCTTACATGGTGGGTTAGAACCTGCCTGCAGTGCAGAAACCCAGCTTCTATACCTGGGTTCAGAAGGTACCCTGGAGAAGGGAATGGTAACCCACTCCAGTGTCTTGCCTGGGAAATCCCATGGAGAGAGGAGCCTAGCAGGCTACAGTCAGTAGGGTCACAAAGAGTGGGATGTGACAGAGTGGCTAACACTTTCATTTTTCATCATGATATAATGACCTTTTTTTTGTTTTTCCTCGTCACTGTTTTTGCTTTAAGTCTGTTTCATCTGCTCTAAGTATAGCTACCTATGCTTTCTTTTGGTTTTAACTTTCCTGGCATGAAATATGTTTTTGTTGTCCTTTCACTTGGAGCCTATATATGTAACTTAAAGCTGTAGTGTTTCTCTTGTACACAGTGTGGCATAAAATTGGGTCTTTTTTTTTTTTTAATCCATATACTACTTAAAAAATAGTATACTCTATACCTTTTTATTGGGGAATTCAGTCCATTAAATTTAGAGTGATTTTTTTGATAAGAAGGGACTTCTTTTTTTTCTCTTTGCTCCTTTAACTGGGTCAGGAGCCAGTTGCAGATACATTCATAATGATGAGAACTTGGGCACGTGGCTAGGGACTTTCCCAGTGGTGCTAATGGTAAACACTCTGCCTGCTAATGCTGGAGAGGCCAGAGACTGGATTCGACCCCTGCTTGGAGAATCCCATGGACAGAGAAGCCTGACAGGCTACAGTCCATGGGTTCACACAGAGTTAGACATGGCTAGGCATGCACACAGGGCACGTGACAAGGGCAGGGGCTGACGCTGGGCTCTTGGGCAGCTGCAGAGGCCCTGGATGTCAGTGTGCTCACCTTTGGCTGTGTACTCTTCACTCAATGTGCACGCATCAGTGGGGTAAGCTGGGGACATACACATGCACAGCTGGAAGGGTTGGCTACAGGTTGTTGTGACGATGCTGGTCGATAACAGAAGGTGGGGTCTGCTCTGGCCTGCAAGCAGCAGTGGGGACCCTATCTACTGATGTGCTCATTCACTGCTTTACTCTCTCTCCTTGTGTGTCATACTGCTGTGGATGTCAATGCCAGGCGTCAGACTAGTGGGTTTAGTTGCATAGCTGGAGAGGTTAGCCACAAACATGGGCACAGCGATGGGAGTCAGCTGGGATGTTCCAGGCTGGTGTCTTGCACTTAAACAACTGCAGAACCCTGAGCTGGCCACAAGTGGGGCTCCTTGGCTTTGCTGAGGTTGGGGAGAGACTCAGGCAGCTGGTGTCAGTGATAGCAAATACCTGTGGGGAGAAAGCTGGAGAGATCACAGAGGGTCCATGGCAGCTGTGCTGGCTGTTGGCTTTATCCATGGCAAAATCTGCTGAGTTTGTTACAGAGGCAGTCTCTGTGAACTGTGATCAGTTCTGCTGCACGTCTGCTAATAATACTCTCTGCTTTTCTTCCCTGTTCCAAGCTGGCTCAATATGTCTCAGCTTTGCCAATCTGTGTGAGGTGAAACCAGACTGGGATCTTGTGCGGTGCTCCGTGGGGGTGGGGAAGCCAAGTCGTTCACATCATTCTTCATTTCCTGGCAAAAGGAGCTCCTAGCTGGGGTGTTCTTTCATGGTGCTGAACAATACCTTTCTGGGGGATGGGATGATCCAGGCAAAACCATCATCTTCCTTTTTTTCTTGTACATTTATTCTCGGGTTTGTTTGTTTGTTTCACAGTGTTGCTAATCCTTCCTAAGTGGGCTCCAGAGGTCTTTTGGAACTATTTTCTTGTTCATGGATATTGGTCTGATTGTTAATCCTTGTGGGGGCACATGGAAGCTGGGTTTTCCAGTGTTGCTTTTTGCCCACCCTCCAAACTAATCCAAGAGATTAAGTTTTGAAATACTTTTATAACTCCTTTGAAATTTTATATCTCTTAAATTTCGTATAACCACTCAAGATTTTAAGTTAAGACTTTCATAAAATGATAATTAAAGTAGAATAAAACAGTTTCATAAGTATGAGTTCCCTTAGGTTTTATTTTGGAGAGAACTTGATTCATAATTACTGGTAGGGAAATGTGTCTTGGAAAAGATAGAAGAAGGAAATTCAGTTGTGCCTCCATGATTCATATAGCCTTGGCTTGAACTGTGTGCCTCGTTGAACTGAATGGGTTTCTTTAGAAACTTGCTAATAGAATTTATCCTTACAAGTTTTGATTTATAAACTACTTTAAGTGAAAATGCCTTATTTTCTTTTCCAAATATAAGTTTCCAGTAGATTTAAAAACAAGAAAAAATTAGACAAAAATCCTATCTATCTTTATGCCATGATGATTAAAATAGTGCCTTGTAGTTACTCTCAATCTTATCTTCTTTGACAGTGATTAATTTAGTTAAATCATTTGACTAAGAACTAGGAAATCAGGTTTAATTAATGCCATTCTGACTCTGAAGGAGACCTATTTATTATTTAGTATTCTGAATTGATAGCAAGATAGTTTTGGTTAATTTATTCCATAATTTTGTATTGGTTACCTACCATGTGCCAAATGTTCTTCCAGGGAATGAGGAATCAACACAACAACAAACAAATAATAAAATAAAAGTACATATATTTCTGCCCCTGTAGGTTTTAAGGTAAGTCACATAGGGGAGTTATAGGAATTCTGTGATGGCAATTGTGTTTCTATCTTTAAATTTGCTTTCAAATTTTTCTCACATTCATCTCATCCATTCCTTTTCTATTCTTAGTAATTCAGTTCTGACCTTCAATTTAGTTGTCATCAAAATTATAAAATATTTTAATATCAATTATTTTATTTATATGTTAAAATTAGTTACCACTATGTTTCAGAATATCCTTACTAAATCATGAACTTAATCATGTCTATCCATTATTCGGGGCTTCCCTGGTGGCTTGAGTGGTAAAGAATCTGCCTGCAATGAGGGATACCCAGATATGATTCCTGGGTCAGGAAGATCTTAAAGAAAGGAATGGCTACCCACTCCAGTATGCTTGCCTGGAGAATTCCATGGACTGACAAGCCTGGAGGGCTAACAGTCCATGGGGTTGCAAAGAGTCAGACATAACTGAATGACTAACACTTTCATTTTCACCCTTCTCAAAAATCCTTGCTTATCTTTGCCCATAGAGGAAACCTACATTCCTCATGATAGCATAGAGGGCCTTCTGTGGTTTTAAACCAGGGTCCTCTAGTGGACACACTTTGACTGTTTACCCTCAACCACCGTTCTAGGTACCAGAGATCAAAAATTGCCAACATCCGTTGGATCACTGAAAAAAAGCAAGAACGTTCCAGGAAAACATCTATTTCCGCTTTATTGACTATGCCAAAGCCTTTGACTGTGTGGATCACCACAAACTGGAAAATTCTGAAAGAGATGGGAAAACCAGACCACCTGACCTGCCTCTTGAGAAATGTGTATACAGGTCAGGTAGCAACAGTTAGAACTGGACATGGAACAACAGACTGGTTCCAAATAGGAAAAGGAGTACATCAAGGCTGTATGTGACCCTGTTTATTTAACTTATATGCAGAGTACATCATGAGAAACGCTGGACTGGATGATGCACAGGCTGGAATCAAGACTGGCAGGAGAAATAGGAATAACCTCAGATATGCAGATGACACCACCCTTATGGCAGAAAGTGAAGAAGAATTAAGGAGCTTCTTGATGACAGTGAAAGAGGAGAGTGAAAAAGCTGGCTTAAAACTCAACATTCAAAAAACTAAGATCATGGCCTCTGGTCTCATCACTTTACGTTAGATAGATGGAACAGTGAGAGACTTTATTTTTGGGGGCTCAAAAATCACTGCAAATAGTGACTATAGCCATGAAATTAAAAGACACTTACTCCTTGGAAGAAAAGTTTTGACCAACCTAGACAGCATATTTAAAAGCAGAGACATTACTTTACCAACAAAGGTCTGTCTAGTCAAGGCTATGGTTTTTCCACTAGTCATGTATGGATGTGAAAGTTGGACTATAAAGAAAGCTGAGCACCTGAGCACTAAAGAATTGATGCTTTGAACTGTGGTGTTGAAGATTCTTGAGAGTCCCTTGAGAGTCCCTTGGACTCCAAGGAGATACAACCAGTCCATCCTAAAGGCAATCAGTCCTAATATTCATTGGAAGGACTGATGTTGAGGCTGAAACTCCAATACTTTGGCCACCTGATGCGAATAACTGACTCTTTTGAAAAGACCCTGATGCTGAGAAAGTTTGAAGGTGGAAGAAGGGGATAATAGAGGATAAGATGATTGGATGCCATCACCAACTCAGTGGGCATGAGTTTGAATGGACTCCGGGAGTGGGTGATGGACAGGGAGGCCTGGCATGCTGCTGTGCATGGGGTTGCAAGGAGTTGGACATGACTGAGCACCTGAACTGAATCATTCTAGATCAGCATAAATTATATTCCCCTGCTTCCATATTTCTTTTTTTCTTTTTTGCATATATTTCCTCATCTCTGATTTGTCTGTGCTTGTCCTTTGCTCATAGCTCAGTTAGTAAGGAATCCACTCAAACTCATGCCCATTGAGTCTGTTAGGGTTAGTGCAGGTCAGTGCAGGAGACCCAGTTTCAATTCCTTGGTTGGAAGGATGCCCTGGAGAAGGAAATGGCATCCAACTTCAGTATTCTTGCCTGGGAAATCTCATAAACAGAGGAGCCTGGAGGGCTACAGTCCATGGGGTCGCAAGAGTCGGACACAACTTAATGATGGTGATTAATCCACCACCACTTTTCCTTCAGTTTCCAGCAATGTCTTTGATCCTATTTTCTAATTTATTAAAGTTACTAACATACATGTAACTCCTCTTCCACTGAATTTGAAATTCTGGAAATAATAGTTGTTTTTTAATTTTTTCCAAATTTCCAAATATTTCTCAGTAGTTGGAATAAACAGTGTAATATATAATTAATATTTGATAATTTGACTATGATGAGAGAAGAAGAGAGCAGTACAGAGTCTGAAAGTATGTGCTGTGGTGCCACAAAAGCAAACAAGGAAGGCTTTGAACCTGAGCAAAAGAGCAAGTCACTAGGCAACTTGGCATCTGTTGTATCTGAAAGGAGAAGTGACATTAAGAAAGCGAAGAAAGGATACCACAAGCACTCGTATACTTCACTCTTTCCTTCACCAGAATAAATAGACATTCAATTACCAATATATGTTAATGCATTCTGTAGTTTTTCCCTTTAAGTTTATAGGAACAAGGCTGTCAGCCTGTATTTTGTGAACCCAGTAGCTATACAATAAATATTTACATGGTACTAATGATATAAAAATAATGTATTTTTTTTTAATCAAGGCTCTTGTTTTTTGGTGGTTAGGTTATTTGATGATAATACTCAGCATTTATCTGTTTCACTTGAGCAAATTAGAGTCTAAAGTTCCTTGTGAGAACTTACTGTCAGACATTTTCCAGCATTTAAAACCTCATTTATTCTTTTTAAACCTCATTTTAATTCACTGTAATGCAACACGCACATACAGAAACACTCTTTTTTGTTCTCATTTAAAAATGCAGTAAAAATTCTATCTGTATCAAAGTCAGGAAACAGGCCAGATGAAAGGTTTTTCAAGATATTTAAAATCTTTAAATGATGAATAAATTTTAGAAATGAATATTTTCCTATCACAGCAAAAACTTTGGGATACTAATCCTAACACATATATCCCTTGCTTTGAAATACCTATTCAACTTTTCCCAGTCAGTGAATGATTAGGAATGAAATAGAAATCACATGTACATATTGAACAGGACTGGAGGGAGGGAGAAATGGTGAGCCATTAGAGGAGGAGTTGACCAAGAGTCAGGGAGCCCTCAAGGTAGCATCCAGCTCTCTAAATGGTGTCATTCTCACAGATGTCTTCCAGGAATCCTTCAAGGGCCTGATCATGGTGAAGGCAGGCTTATAAGTCTCATTTGTTAAAAATGCAGTGTGTCCAGTTAGCCACTGTCATCTCCAAGCATGAGGTTCTGTTATAAATATGACAGACCATAATGATACATTTCTTTCTGCCCACTTTCCTGGCTTAAACAATTAAGCAGAGTACCAGCAGTATCTGTATACACAGGAGAGCACCTCCACACATGGTTGCTCATGCCAAATCCTTCCTGAGGGAGGCATACTAATATTTCAAAATCTCCCTACCGTGCAACCATCAGCATCACATCTCATTCTAAGTTATCTTTGTGAGCGTATATTAGTAAATTTTCTCAAAATGTTCTTTTTGCTTTGTATTGTTTAATTCAGTGAAACTTATTAAAATGAAGTTCTATGTTTTTAATCTCAAGTATTGATTATTAAGTTGTATATTTTGGACATTTCCTCCACAGTCTGAGGGTTTTTTTTTTCATACATTTTACATTTATAATCATTACTTTTCTGTCATTTCTTCACCTATGTCTTTACTGTGGGAGTTCATTCCTTTTCATGTCCTCATTCAACTGTAAATAAAGAGATTTTCTGCTAATCAGCTGAACAGATTCTCATTGTTTCTTTTTTCTTTTTTTTTTTTTGCCTCTGCCCTCTCAAATATTTGTTTTAAAGGTTAAACATTACATTCTAGAAACATCTTGAGCAGATAGAAATATCCATGATGTGTAGTCATTCAGATCTGGTATTGGAACATTAACACTGAGAAATTAAGCATGTGAGAGTGAGGAAATTCCAAAGTTAAAATTCCCATAGCAACATTAATTTATCTACATGAGAAAGATATAGAATTAAAAGTCCTCCATGGTGTCCTTAGCAGAGAACTCTGTATAAAGTGTATGTACATTTTTATAACTAAAGATATGCTATGTGATACTTTGCATTTTGCAAACTTTACAATTTCACCATAATTATGCCTAATTAAATGAGTGGAAATACTGTGACATATTGCACTCAATGTCATGTACTGACTTAATTCTAACATATCATACACCTGATTTAGCAATGCTTTTCTACTTTCATTTCAATATCAACCTCTCAACTCATCATTATGTAAAATTTACCCACACGAAGCATATAACTTAGATGGAGATTTGGCTAGCTTTATCAAGCCATCTGCTCATATTTATCTAAGTAATGTATCCATAGACAAATTTGCCATAGCTGTTTTTCCTTTGAAAAGATTACAGACATTCAAAAATGGTCTAATAATTATTTAAAGTAAAAATATTTTTTCAAAGACTTTTAATATTTGTCTTTGAAAATTTGTGCAATAAGATGTTTATTGTTGCTTTCTTCTGAATGGTTTATTAATATATAATATGACATATGTAAATATTTGTGCTTCCCTGGTGGCTCAGTAAAGAAACTGCCATAATGCAGGAGACCTGGGTTCAATCCATGGGTTGGAAAGGTCCCCTGGAGAAGGACATGGCAGCCCACTCCAGTATTCTTGCCTGGAGAATCTCCATGGACAGAGGAGCTTGGTGGGCTAGTCTATGGCATTGCAAAGAGTCAGACATAACTGAGTGACTAACCACACACACACACGCAAGTATTTATACCTATTTATACCTATATATCAATATATATGTATTTCTAGGTATAAAAGTTATTAGTTAATTTATGACACATTATATTCACATTTATCATTTGTTATATACACTATAAATTTATGCCTATATATGTATAATATATAGGCCTTCCTTGGTGGCTCAGATGGTGAAGAATCTGCCTGTGATCCAGGAGACCAGGGTTCGATCCTTGCGCTGGGAGGATCCCCTGGAGAAGGAAATGGCTATCCACTCCAGCATTCTTGCCTGGAGATTCCATGCATGGACTGAGGAGCCTGGGTGGGCTACAGTCCATGGGATTGAAAAGAGTCAGACACAGCTGAGTGACTAACATGTTCATATATAATATGCATATTCCCAAGGCTGTGGTACACCTAACATGTTCTTTTTTTTTTTTTTAAGGAGTTTCAAAAATATGCACTGAATGCTCTTCAGTGAGTTTTACTTGGCTTCATAAACAAGAACTTTTGTTTCTTCAGAAAGGTAAGAAACATTACAAGCTCTTTCAAGTCTTAAAATTCACTCTATTCTTACAAATCTTTATAGTTTAACAGGTATGTTTCAGTTCCTTATGTCACTGTCAGAATTTTCTAATGGGACATACTATTTTTCATTCTTCACACTTAGTCTTATTTTGTTTGTTTCAAATTTTACTCAAGACTTGGTAAAAAAAATTTATCAAAAAATTGCTTTGTTTATAAATGCATACCTTTTCTTCATTCATCTTTATTGAACTATTGACTTGGAATGATTTGGTTTTAAATAAAGGTACGTTGCTTTCCCTAGAGATTATATATACATAAAATGAGGCTTATCATAAGGTTAACATGAGGCATAACATGAGGTTATCTTAACGTTTGGGTGACATTTTCTCTAAATGTTAAAATTTCTCTTAATTTTTTTTTTATTTTGTTTGATTGGTTTTTGTTTTGGTCAGGGAGGGTAGTGATTTTTACCTATTTTAATGTTCCCTAATATGTAACCTGTTTTACTGACCAGTTTTTGATAAATTTTTTGTCACATTTACAAAGTTAAATTGCAGAGCACCTTATTGATCTATTTATCTTCTTAAGTTGTGTGATTTTTCTCTTGATTATGCATCACAATTGTCTGCTATTTGACATGCTTGGTAAATTTACTTTTATGTACCAAACTTTGTAGATGATGCATTATAAAGACTCTGAAATTTGTTACCTTTACCTAGAGTGTTTAGTTTTACCTGGACAGGGAATGAAATTACTGGGATATCATGATTGTTTGGAGGTTTGGTCTTCAATTTTTGAGGCATAGGTGTGTCCTTAATTATAGATCATATCCCTTAGCCAAGAAATATGTATCTGCTTCATAAGACACAGATATTACAAAGTTTCCGTGGAAAATGTGATGTGCTTCCTAAGCTATTCTGAGTAGGACTCCAAATTTTGTCTTTCCAGCTCCTCATGTTGGTTAAATTTTCTATTCCAGTTAGTTAACCCTCCAAATATTGCTTTATTTGAATTTTCTTGGATTGTTATCTTATACACAAGCATTTTGGAAATCACCAAGAATTGAATGACAGTTACTGAAAATGTGTGGCCTCTCCTCAACTGTGGCTTCCTCTAGCCTTCCAGGCAGTCCAGAATTCTGACTTCTGAAGCCTTAGCTTTTTATGGCTGCCATTTGTTTGCTTGGGAATTGACCCTCACATTGCCTATAAACTGAGTAATGCCCTTGTGAAAAATCTGGTTAGATGTTGACCTCACCCACTGTGCAGTATTTTTTTTTTTTTTTTTTTTTGAGTTGCTTTCTGTTTAATGCCTGTTTGCCTGTGGTGACTTTCTAGCAACTTCAGTTATTTTTTCTTATTTGTTTCTCTCCCTGCCACCACTCTAAGTTTAGGATAATCATTGATAAGTAATCTTTCTTCTTAAAAGTAGTGTTACACTTTTGTTTAATTGATTGAAAAATCTTCTCACATCTTCTGAAGGTTAATAGTTAAGACTTCTATCTTTTTCCCCTTCAATTATTTCTTATCCAGTCAGCACTAGATTTGAAATTTGTGTCTTGATGTTTTTCTCTCGTGTTATTGTCTGTAGAAAGTGTGATTTGTACCCTCTCCAGTCACCCTTTATCAGGCTAATTTTACCATTCTCTATTTGATGATAGATGCTGCCTGCAAACAGTTCACAGTTTACAGTTTCTTTCTCTTTGAGAGAACTGCGCTCAGTCACTATACCTGGGAAATCGCATTTCTCCTCTGGGAAAATTGCAGATAGTGACTGACTGAGGCAAGGGTTACAAAAGGCCCCTTTCATTAAGGTGGGGACAGTTCTGCCATGTAATTTATTCTCCATAACCCTAGTGTAAACATATTAGCTCTTTATCCCCCTTTATCCTGTTTTCCTCATTAAATTGATAGGGTTTCTTATCACTCCCTGAGAATCACTTGTGCATAATCTCTATGTCAGGTCTTGTTTCTATGGAAGCCAAAATACGTGACATTGACTTTCCTTAAACATTTATAATTCTTGTGCATTAATTCTGTAAGAGAAAGCACTGAATAATGGACTGAGAATTCTGTACACTTGAAATGGACTTGTCAGTTAGCAGGGTTTAACTGTTGACACGTCCTACCCTACTATAGGATCTGGAGTGACTACTAAAAGGTAAGATGTCTTTAAACATTTGAATTTTTGCTCCACTGTATATAGTAGTGACGTAGTAGATAGATGTAGTGATTTTTTTCCCCCAGTATTACACTGTGCCTTAGCTCGTTTGTTTCTTTTCTTTTTAAAAACTGTATTCTATTTGGTAATCATTGAACATCCTTTAAACTATAAACTTAAGTCTTTCTCCAAATTTGGAAGTTTTTTATCTTTAATCATTCAATATTTTTTTTTCTGTTTCATCCTCTCTCTTCCTGGGATTCCAATACCCAATTAATGAAACTCTGTTCATATATATTTTTAGACATATACAGTTGTGCTTGAGGTATCAGTGACCAGCAGAGATGCTGTGTCAAGCCTTTGGGTGACACTTGTATTTCAGATATAGCAATGCTAATGCCATCCTCTGTAGACAATATTCTCCTTTGGGGAAAAAATTCAAAACAGAAAAACCGACAAACTTTTCTTGCTATTGGGCTTTAGTAGAAACTGAACAGTTAAACACTGACTGCCAAGTTCCTATGAGATCTGAGAGACTCATCATGAAATGCATGTGGTTTGGCCCACAAAACCATACAGTTGGATGTGCCTGTGGGTGACATATATGAGGTTGGGCTTGAGTAGAACCTGAAGCCATTATATCCTGTGAGCAAGTGTGTTCCCTACTTTGTTCCCTACCATCTTTCTTCTTGATTTGCTGGTTGTCTTTCAGTGCAGAGCTGTACCTTAATGGCAAGTTTCCCTATGACTAATTCACTGAAAAGAAACAAAAAAAATCAATTATGATTTAGTGGTGGTTCTAAATGATTATACTGGGTCCACCCTAAGTTGCAAAAATCTAGCACTATTGCCTTAAGGATGGCATAAAAGAAGTAGTGAGAGAATATTCTTAGAATGGCAGAACTTTTAGAAATGTACCTGCTGTTTATGTGTAATGAGAGAAGGCCGGAGATGCAAATTTTCAGTGATTTATTGTCAGTGGATAATTATTTGGCTGAATGTTTGGAGATGATTTTGAAAATTGATGACAAGATAGACTTGAGGAAGTTGACTATGGATGGTCTTTTTCAGGCAAAGAGAGAAGAATTATTTTTTATTCTATTCTATTAAAGATAACTGCCAGAGAAAATTCAGCTGAAAAGAATCTTAGTAATCAGGTAGTTAAAATGACCTGTCCCAGGGATGTCAGTCTGCCTCTTGCCTTAGCCTCCCTAGTTCTTGCATAATAGTCTCTTTAATAGCTTATTACTTGAGCTTATCCCATGGGCCCAGTAACATGGATTTTTACTCAAGGCCAAAAATAATAATATTAAAAAAAAAAAAACTCTGGACATTGTGAGTGCTCATTTGCCAACAAGAGAGTCCAACATTGACTCAATGATATAACAGGATGATGACACTGGAACACCTCAATAGTAATAGGAACAGTGCCCTGTTATTAAAACAAAATTACTATGGCTATGGACATACTTTTCCTTCTAATAATACTTTGAACAAAATTACCCATCATTTCTACAATGTCTTGTTTATCATAATAGTAAGCCACAGAGCACTGCTTCTGAGCAGCAAACTTATTTAAAAGCAAATGAATTTTAGAAATGGGCTTATGCTCCTGTAATTCTCTGGTTTATGTTTCTCATCACGTGAAGTAGCTGGACTAATAGAATTATTTAATGACCTCTTAAAGACTCATATATGACTTCAGGTGAAAAACAGTACTTTGGTTGTAATAATGTCCTTTAATATGTGGCATATCCTCTGATCGAGCAACCAATATTTGGCACTCGGCACTCTTTCATAACCAGAGATCATGGTATGGCACAAGTGAGTGCTTCTCTCAGTTTCTCCTGAAGAGTCTATAACAGAAATTTTGTTTCCTGTGTCTATACATTTGGGATTTTAATTTTCAAGGGAGAACTGTGTTCATAGAGACAAAGCTATGGTTTTACTAAATTAGGAGGTGAAACTTCCACCCCGCTACCTTGGGTTAATCATGCCACTGAACTAATAGCAGAAAAGAGTTATTTTCTGGAAGAGGTGGTCCTGAGTATCAAGGTTAAAATGAGTTGTTTATGTCCACAATTTAATTCATAGTGACAGGAAAGAGTATGTCTTACATGCAAGGGACCTTCTGGGAATTTCTGTATCATGTGATAAATTTCAATAGGAAAATAAAACACCTAGATACAGACAATACTGTTGCTAGCACAGACCCATGAGGAATGATGGTTTGGATAGATGAACCAAGCAATGAACTCTGAGAAGATAAGGTGTTTGCTGAGGGCAAAGTGAAGAAGACTGTTTTAAATAGCAGCTATGACCACCTAACTAGTCGTAGTGAAATATGCTGTAGTAGTTCTGTTGTTTCTTTGCTTTCATTTGAATGCATATGTGTGTGTGTGTATTACTCAGTTATCCTTTTTCATTTCTTATCATTCCCTGTCTACATTAGATGTATTTACAGCAGTTAACCTTATATCACAGTATTTGAGTTATAGATATCAATGGAGGAATATGACTCAACTAGAAAAACATGGATAAAGTGAGACTCTATGTATCTCTTTCGCCTAAGCATTAGCATACCTTTTCTGTAAGACAGAATTGCATAATTGTAAGCAAAAGCATAATTTGGTGATATATTTTTTGGAAAATGTAAATGGTTACATATGAGTGTAAGAACACCAGGTTGGCATGTTGATTATGTGGTGTGGACTAGAGTTGGCCAAAAGGGAAGCATGCGTGAAGGTTGGAATTGAGAAGTAAAGCAGTGGCTGTTATTCTCAGATGAGTGTGTGGTCACAGACTTCTGTGGGTCACAGTTTGTCTTCTGCTCATTGTCTAGTTTGTTTTCCCTAACACTGGCCAAGGCTCCCCACCATATGACTGACTGTGGATTTATAGAGACAGGAGTTTACCATAAGCTGCTCTCATCTCCCATTTACATTCCAATTTAGTACCTGGATGTATGTAATATGTTGGATTTGCCTGCAGATTGCTGCCTTCCCACCTGTGCTAGCTAGCACTTCAGGCAGATTTATCAGTAATTCTTTGTTTCCTTAAACATCAAATTCTAGAATTTCACTTGCCACAATTGCATTCATCTCACATGCTAGTAGAGTAATGCTCAAAATTCTCCAAGCCAGGCTTCAGCAATAGTGAACCGTGAACCTTCAGATGTTCAAGCTGGTTTGAGAAAAGGCAGAGGAACCAGAGATCAAGTTGCCAACATCCGCTGGATCATCGAAAAAGCAAGAGAGTTCCAGAAAAACATCTATTTCTGCTTTATTGACTATGCCAAAGCCTTTGACTGTGTGGATTACAATAAACAGGGGAAAATTCTGAAAGAGATGGGAATACCAGACCACCTAACCTACTTCTTGAGAAACCTATATGCAGGTCAGGAAGCAACACTCAGAACTAGACATGGAACAACAGACTGGTTCCAAATAGGAAAAGGAGTACTTGAAGGCTGTATATTGTCACCCTGTTTATTTAACTTCTATGCAGAGTCCATCATGAGAAACACTGGGCTGGAAGAAACACAAGCTGGAATCAGATTGCCGGAAGAAACATCAATAACCTTAGATATGCAGATGACACCAGTCTTATGGCAGAAAGTGAAGAGGAACTAAAAAGCCTCTTGATGAAAGTGAAAGAGGAGAGTGAAAAAGTTGGCTTAAAGCTCAACATTCAAAAAACAAAGATCATGGCATCTGGTCCCATCACTTCATGGGAAATAGATGGGGAAACAGTGGAAATAGTGTCAGACTTTATTTTTGGGGCTCCAAAATCACTGCAGATGGTGATTGCAGCCATGAAATTAAAAGATACTCCTTGGAAGAAAAGTTATGATGAACCAAGATAGCATGTTGAAAAGCAGAGACATTACTTTGCCAACAAAGGTCCATCTAGTCAAGGCTATGGTTTTTCCAGTGGTCATGTATGGATGTGAGAGTTGGACTGTGATGAAAGCTGAATGATGAAGAGTTGATGCTTTTAAACTGTGGTGTTGGAGAAGACTCTTGAGAGTCCCTTGGACTGCAAAGAGATACAACCAGTCCATTCTGAAGGAGATCAACCCTGGGATTTCTTTGGAAGGAATGATGCTCAAGCTGAAACTCCAGTTTTTGGCCACCTCATGCGAAGAGTTGACTCATTGGAAAGACTCTGATGCTGGAGGAATTGTGGGCAGGAGGAGAAGGGGACGACAGAGGATGGGATGGCTGGATGGCATCACTGACTCGATGGACATGGGTCTGAGTGAACTCTGGGAGATGGTGATGGACGGGGAGGCCTGGCATGCTGTGATTCATGGGGTCACAAAGAGTCGGAACGACTAAGTGACTGAACTGAGGACCTCCAGTGGTTGTTGTACAGTTGCTCAATCATGTCCCACTATTTGTGACCCCATGGACTGCAGCATACCAGGCTTACCTGTCCTTCACTGTCTCCTGGAGTTGGCTCAAACTCGTGTCCATTAATGCCATCCAACCATCTCATCCTCTCCCTTCTCCTCTTGCCCTCAATCGTTCCCAGCATCAGGGTCTTTTCCAGTGAATCAGCTGTTCTGTCAGGTGGCCAAAGTACTGGAGCTTCAGCCTCAGCATCAGTCCTTGCAATGAATACTCTGAGTTGATTTCCTTTAGGATTGACTGGTTTGTATATGATATACTTCCTATAATAAATCTCTATTTAACATTAGTCATAGTTGCTCCACTTCCCTGATAGACCTTAACTAATATGTTCAGTGACATCGAACTAGCTAATTTCTAGCTAATTTTTTCTTTAGTTGTAGAAATCAATGTGGTCTTAAGAATTTATCTTATTCCTTCATAATCTAATTTTTAATATGTCATTTTAAATTCATATATTTTATTGTGTGCTTGAAAATCTTACTTTGAGAAGATATTTTGAATTGTCTGAAACTTTTAAGCTAAAATTTACTGGAAAATTATCAGAGTAGATTGAGTTGTAATTATTCTGTAAGATTAATTCTTGTTACTACACAGAAAAGTATGATATTTAACAAAAATTAAATAGCAGTTATTGAAAAAAACTTTCATACATGTGCCACACTATATTAAACACCTCAAACTTGGAAAGTTAAACTTAAGTCAAGCTTAAATCTCATCCTTTTCATCTCAGTGACCTCTGAATTAGTTCTCTTTCCTCATATTTGCACAAATCATTAGAAGTGATTTCTTCCTGTGTTGAGTGTTTCTACAAAGGCAAATCTGATTTTTCCTGTCCTCTTTAAATGTCTAGCTACTATCAGAGTATATAGTCCAAATCATTAGTATGATTTGGCCCCCACCAACTTAAAACTTATCTCCTGTCATACTATCCTCTCTCATACACAGTCAATTAAAAAGTCGTGAGAAATTACCTGATTTACTGTGCAAGGTTTTTCCCACCTCCCTGTTTGTGAGCCTGTTTTTTCTGTTTTGGTTTTCCTAGGAAAAAACTACTCAATTTTGTCTAATACATCATCACGTCTGAGAGGTTTTTCCTAATCTCCATTACTATAATTTATGAATATCTTGTGACAAGAATTTTAATTTTCACATGTTGATAAGAAATTATTATCATAAATAATTAAATAAAATGTAACTATTTATGGAAAAGCAGTCTCCTTCACTGAGATTTAAACTCATTGAGGAGACGAGCCAATTCATAGAAACTTATCTACAGTGATACGCATGCTTGTCTCCTGCTTAGTGCTCCATCAATATTCAATCAGCAGCATAGTTCTAGTTCAGTTCAATTCAGTCAGTCAGTTGTGTTGAACTCTTTGCAACCCCATGGACTGCAGCATGCCAGGCTTCCCTGTCTGTCACTAACTCCTGGAGCTTACTCAAACTCATGTCCATAGAGTCGGTGATGCCATCCAGCCATCTCATCCTCTGTGGTCCCCTTCTCCTTCCACCTTCAATCTTTCCCAGCATCAGAGTCTTTTCTAGTGAGGCAGTTCTTCGCATCAGGTGGTCAAAATATTGGAGTTTCAGCTTTAGCATCAGTCTTCCCAATGAAAATTCAGGACTGATTTCCATTAGGATGGACTGGTAGGATCTCCTTGCAGTCCAAGGGACTCTCAAGAGTCTTCTCCAACACCACAGTTCAAAAGCATCAATTCTTCAGTGCTCAGCTTTCTTTATAGTCCAACTCTCACATTCATACATGACTACTGGGAAAACCATAGCTTTGACTATATGGACCTTTGTGGAAAAATAATGGCTCTTCTTTTTAATATGCTGTGTAGCTTGATCATAGTTTTTCTTTCAAAGAGCAAGTGTTTTTTAATTTCATGGCTGCAGTCACCATCTGAAGTGATTTTGAGCCCCTCAAATAAAGTCTGACACTGTTTCCACTGTTTCCCCATCTATTTGCCATGAAGTGATGAGACCAGATGACATCATCTTCATTTTCTGAATGTTGAGCTTTAAGCCAACTTTTTCACTCTCTTCTTTTAATTTCATCAAGAGGCTCTTTAGTTCTTTTTCTTTTTCTGCCATAAGTATGGTGTCATCTGCGTATCTGGGGTTATTGATATTTCTCCCAGCAATCTTGTTTCCAGCTTGTCCTTCATCCACCCAGCATTTCACATGATGTACTATGCATATAGGTTAAATAAGCAGGGTGACAATATACAGCCTTGATGTACTCCTTTTCCTATTTGGAACCAGTCTGTTGTTCCATGTCCAGTTCTAACTGGTGCTTCTTGACCTGCATGCAGATTTCTCAAGAGGCAGGTCAGGTGGTTTGGGATTTCCATCTGTTTAAGAATTTTCCAAGGTTCTGGTATAGTCAATTAAGCAGAAATAGATGTTTTTCTGGAACTCTCTGGCTTTTTTGATGATCCAGCGGATGTTGGTAATTTGATCTCTGGTTCCTTTGCCTTTTCTAAATCCAGCTTGAACATCTGGAATTTCACAGTTCATGTATTGTTGAAGCCTGGCTTGGAGAATTTTGAGAATTACTTTGCTGATGTGTGAGATGAGTGCAATTGTGCTGTAGTTTGTGCATTCTTTGGCATTGGAATGTAGTTTGTGCTTTCTTTGGGATTGGAATGAAAACTGACCTTTTCCAGTCCTGTGGCCACTGCTGAGTTTTCCAAATATTCTGGCATATTGTGTGCAGCACTTTAACAGTATGTTCTAGAGTTCAGTAATAAATTATTGAAATACTCCAACTTTTGTTTCATAAAATCTTTACAAATACATCTGTCCATGTATAATGTTTAGCATGGTACTTACAGAAGCATTTGAAATGGCCTAGATACTTTATAAAGTTAAGAATAACAAAATTGGCTTGAAACTGAAGTTAGTAAAATTGCTTATGACAGTTATGTACTCTTTTGAGCTTTTTATTAATGGTTTTATTTTTTCTCAATAATACAATTCAGTATGTCATGATATAAATAAGACAGAGCTAAAGACCTACATTTGCTAGAATATGATACATTTCAATAATTACTAAAGTTAATGATGTATTAAAGCAGTGTTGCTTTTTCCAGAGAAAAGTATTCTACCAACAGTATAAGCATAGTAACTTCTAAAGTTAAAAATGAACTTGAAATTTTGAACTCATTGTCTTAAAATTACCTTTAGCTCTGGCATGATATAACTTTCTAAAAGCCATTTCTAGGATAAATTTAGAAGCAGAGAAAGGGATTCAAATATGTATTTTTGTGCACTTTTAAGATTGAGCTTCTACTTCAGCGGAAGAGAAATTCTAAAATGACCATCTGTCATTTATCAGCCATTATAACTCAGTGGTTTGAGTTTTTCAAACTCCAAATTCCAGTAATTTGATAAATTTGGAATCCAAGTGTTTCTGTTAACTCCAAATCTTTCTGTTTGCAAACATGTTCCTCACAAAGGATAAATCTGCCTAATAGTCATTTAGGTACATATTAGTAATACTGAAAAGCCTGCTTAAAGTTTGTGCAAAGATGGAGTCATATAGTTTTTATAACTGAAAAGACTTCCCCAAATTATCTTTAGACAAAACTGCAAAAAAATATCTCGGCTTCATCTTTAATTAGAGTGAAGCCTTCTCCCCATGGGACAAGCACCTCATTAAAACACATTTCCAAACCACTTATAATGATTCTTTGACAATTTGGATATCCCAGGTGCTTTTCAGCTTGTTGGGGAATCTGCTGATTGGTGATCACTTTGAAGACAATTCAGGCTTAAGTTGATTTAGAGTCCAGGGGAAAAACAAACAAACAAATAAAAAAACTCCCAAGTGAACAGAATACCTTAGGACCTTTTGGAGTTTTGAAGTGCTGGAAGGAACTACTAGGACAGGCAGGAGAAATGAATTCCAGTACAAATGTGCAGTTAATCACTTGTGTGATCTTATTCCCCCCAAACTCCATTTGCTTTATTTATTTCATTGGAAAACTAAGTATGTGTGGAAATAGGAATGTGGAAGAGATGACAAGATTCTCTCTCAAATAACTTTTAAGAAACTCTTAATCACATCATGCTGGTATTATGTGTTTATGAATTTACTGGTTCCCAGGATTATGTCAGATAAAATACCTGAACTGCCATGGGTTTCCATGCCTGTCCTGTATTTAGATATTCTCTTTCGAAAAATCTAATCCTGCACTTCCCTCTCTCACTCTCTACACACACACAGACACACACACATACAAACACACAGACAGACAGACAGACTTCTTTTAAAAACAATACCTAGAGATAATTTCTTAATTCCATCCCACCATGAATGCAGTATGAAACCCCAGGTCATCTGTCTATAGGGGCATGATCTGGAACTGAAAAACAGTGTTACAAACTCGTATCATTGTGTATTCTTGATTTCTTCTATTTTATTATTTATTTTCTGTTTTGTTTCTTTGGCTGTTTGTTTTGAAGAAGAGGTAGCATATTGTTCTTAACGTTTATTTTGCAGCTTTTAGAACTGCTGACCTAACCTGGCTTTATCTCAGGCTACCCCTGGACCTCTTTCTTAAAGAACACTATGACTCATCTGGTTTCAGGTTTATACACATTTTCAAAGAAGTAATTCATAAATTTTATCTTTGTGGTCCCTTTATTGATACTTCAGGATAGCTCTAACTTTTCTGTAATACCTTTAATACATAGGTAATGTTATGGAAAATATTTGTAAAATTCTGTCAGAGGAAAATATGTACTACAATGTGGGATTCTGAGACAAATCATAAACCAGCGAGAGTTGGCAAATGTATTATTCTCCCTTTCTTTCATATTCAACTATTTTAAGAGTGTGTGATTTCAGTTTTTATTCTGAGCGTCTTTTACTGTATCAGATCACTCTCAGTCAGTCTTTTTCCCCAGGACACACCTAAGGCTGCATGCATATATTTTTGATCATCCCTACCTCAATTTGAATCCATCTTCTTATGTGTTTTTACTTAAAATCTCTGATTTTTTTCTACAGAAATCACACTAACAACAACAGCAACATGAACTATTCATTATGATGTCTGATTTTAAAAATTATAGTTTTACAGTGTTATTTGAAAACACATTTTACACAAAAGGAATAATACCTGTCTAACTCTACATATGATAAAAATTACTCAGACAAATAAAAACATCTCCAATTTTTCACTCGTTACAGTTCCTCATTTTAAGGTGATGTTTGATCATGAGTATTAGTGAACTAAGACATCAGAGGAGCTAGAAATACCTGACAATAATGAAGCAGTGTGGAGAGGTGAAAAAGAAAATAAGATTTTAGCCAGACTTCAAGGTTTGTATGTAGAGCTCATCTTTCACTAGCTGTGTGTCCTTGGAAAAATCATACATCTTTTCTGCATATTGCAACTTGCTGCTGCTAAGTTGCTAAGTCGCTCCAGTCGTGTCCGATTCGGCAAGACCCCATAGATGTTGGCCTGCCAGGCTCCTCTGTCCCTGGGATTCTCCAGGCAAGAACACTGGAGTGGGTTGTCATTTCCTTCTCCAATGCCTGAAAGTGAAAAGTGAAAGTGAGGTTGCTCAGTCGTGTTTGACTCTTAGCGACCCCATGGACTGCAGCCCACCAGGCTCCTCCATCCATGGGATTTGCCAGGCAAGAGTACTGGAGTGGGGTGCCATTACCCTCTCTGATATGGCAACTTACTTATCTTTAAAAATGAATGGGTTACTAAATTTATCTGTGTCTTAAATTTACTTTGAAAGTAAACTAAAAAATGTATGTGATTTATTTAAAGTCTAACACATTGCACACACTCACTAAATAGTATTTGATATTGTATTTTAAAATCCTTTGTGATGAAAGTAGTTGGAAATATTTGGATTATTTGGAAGTATTGGAACATAATAAATCAGCAGATTCTACCAACTCTTCACTCTTGATCATGTGTTTGATTTAAAAGAATAAATATCTTCAAGCAGCAATATATACACTGTTATACTGGGGTACCTTTCTTTGCCTTGGTTCTAAGTATCTCTGTTTTAAACTTTGCATTGTTTTGTCTGATTTACAGTGACTCAGACCATATAAAAAGCTCTCTTTCTGATATAGATAAATCAATCTATCTAACTAACCAGTTATCTTTTCAATGTAAATTGTAAAATAAATAAACATAACTAAAATGATGACAATAGCCAAATATGAATTATTATTATTACAGCAACATGGTATTATATAATAACCAAAGTCTTTGAAACATTTTATGTAAGCTTTATATATCAACTACTTAGTCTTTAAACATCTGCAAACCAGGATCTTAAGTTACAACTTATGTGTGCACCCATATATTCCCCAATTAGCTCATGTCTGAACACTCTAAACTGGAATTCTCCTTTTAAGTTTCTTCCTCTTTTCCTCCCCCACCATTCTTGAAAACTGACAATTTTTTTTTTTTTTTTAATGAGAGTAGTCAAGCTACAGACTCCTTAGAATTCTGAGCTATATTTGAACTCAGGGAGATCAATGCTAAGTCCCAATTAATCCAATTGTGATCAAATACATCATAGACTTTATGAAGTATTCTGCTTCAAAGCACATTATTCATTATGTCATTCTCTTCCTTCAAACTTCTTGACTCAAGTGAATATTATTATTAAGAGATATTCTGCTTTCAATTAACCTTTTCTCATAAGGTTAATAGAAATTTTGTGAATTAAAATATAGACCTGAAAAATTACTAGTATGAAAGAAGAAATATTGATTACAAAGCATACAGTAAATCTCAAAGAAAATATGACCAGTTTGTTTAAAAATACATTTACTCAAGATTTTCTGTATAAGGAGAATTTTAATTTCTGATGAAAAGATAAATGTTTTCTTTTCTCCCCTAGGAAAGAAACTTGAAAATTTATATATAAATACCTTTAGAAACTTTCTTTAGATGCAAGGGAAACATTTCGATGTTTAAACACTTTTGTATGTTTGTATCTAAAATGTCAAGTGACATATAAAAGAAGCCTATTATAAATAAAACCTAAATGTTGATAGATATGGCATTTGGAGTGTCATATTGAGACTGTGTTATAAAAATAAGTTTAATTTTGAAGTTGTTTTATAAATTAAAATTGACTTTAGGGTGATAGTTTTGTTTTCATTTAAAAGAGGAAAGAATAACTAACCTTTAAGTTGTGATTATAGAATTGTAAATGAAGAATTGAGTAGAAAGCATATATTAGAAGAGAACTAATTCCCCTGGAGAAGGAAATGCAACCACTCCACTTGCCTGGAGAATCCCGCAGACAGAGGAGCCGGGCAGGCTATAGTCCATAGGGTTGCAGAGTTGGATATGATGACAGGACCTAACATGCATGCAAGCAGTGCTGACCTAAGAAGGCCTTGCACCTGTTCTCCCATTGCCTGATAGTGAGACCTTGAACTGAGCACTTATATTTTTCCCAGTCTCTTAATCTATCAATTAAATTAATGATACTAAGTTACCTCTCAATTTAGCTTGAGTGTTAATAAAGCAAGGACTGAAAACTTCTATGAAGTAAAAAGTCAATAACCTTGTTACTTTATTGTTAACACAGTCCGTCAAGCAGCACTGTTTGCACTCTGCCTTTATGCAAATCATAAGACATTAAATATACAGTGCATATTCCCCATATATTTTTTAATTTGCTTGCAGGTTTCCTTATTTTGTACTTTTCTGCCCCCTACCTAAATGAGTGATACTTCCTCAGAATAAATCCCAACAGTGACCAACATATCACATAAACTGCATTATTAAAATGTGAGAAAATATGGAAAAAATAGGAAAAAAAAGGCAGTAATTGTCAATACTCTGGCTGTGAATAATCTTTTAGATGTCTGACAGTCAAGGTAAAATGGGATCTTTAATGTTACTATGCTCTCATTATAAAAGAGGAAACAAGCTGATTCCCAGGGAAGAAAAATCCTTTATTGATATTAAGTGCAGTAGAAGCTTCCCACTGTGATGCTCAAGAGAGAGCTCCAAGAGACATATTAGACAGTTTCCGCACAGTTGTATAACCATGTAGAAGTGTGTAGCAAATAGCTGGCATTTTAGCTGATATTTTAAGCTGATATTTCAATGATATTTTAAGATAATGTGTGAGGCTAAGTTTTACTCAAAATGATATCACATGAAATTCAGGTAATGTGGCCTAAGCATGTGACAGAATTGCTGGTGCCCAAATAATCTTTCAAATAAAACTAAAGTTGTTATAGGAATCAAAACGAGTAATGTCCCTTTTGTCATCTCCCTAAATAATTCTCATAGCCCAGATTTGTTAATCATATAACACAGTTTGCTTAAGGCCAAAGGAGCTGTGCTGATGATACAAGATTATTTCCTAAACTTGAAAAACCCAAAGTTGGAATTCTATCTTGGAAAATTTAGAAGTATAACTCTATTGTGCCTGGAATGGGGATTATTTCATATTACTTTAGGAGTAGACTCAGAAAAACTGCAACCAAAGTAATAATTGTGCTGAAGAAATAGGTTTCTAACTCTTCCAGCACTTTAAAAATGTTCATCAGAAACTCCCCAAGTCCTCATTACAAAACTTGCAAGGATTATTTCTCCTCAAGAAATACATCGGGAAAATACTTTCAGTCACCTACCATAGCCAAAGGAATTCTCCTAGGGAGGGGTTAGCCTTCATGTTACCCTCTTCCTGTCCCCCTCTTCCTGTCCTCTTAGCAAAGGGTCAATAGTTGATTAATCAGGCCAGAGACCTGATGTGAAGTTTTAGACTGCAGGATCCAATCTTATATTATGGAAAAAATTAACGTGAAAATTTAGGGACCATATTTAAGGAAAAAAAAAAAGTTTAACTTTCCTTTAGGGCACAAGCCTACCTTGTCTGGACTTCCCAGATGGCTCAGGGGTAAAGAATCTCCCTGCCAATTCAGGAGACACAGGTTCGATTCCTGGATTGGAAGATCCCCTAGAAGAGGAAATAGCAACCCACTCCAGTATTCTTGCCTAGAAAATCCTATGAACAGAGGAGCCTGGTGGTCCATGGGATCACAAAGAGTTGGATATGACTTAGCAAGTAAACAACAACTATCTTTTCTACCACCAGATATGAGATTTAGAATCTGAGTACACTTGCAGTCATTTCTTAGCTCATTTACATGTTAATATAGTTTTGTCACATTTTGAACATTGCTTAGATATTATTTGAGTCAAAATGAGGAAAAAATGAGTGGTAGATTATGAACTTCAGAGTAAACAAATTTCTTTTGCTGTTGACTCTGCTAACTTTTCTTGATCCCACTAAAAGTTCAGTGAAAAATCCCAAATACTTCCCATAGGATACTAAGACATGCTTAGATAAAAATATGAGGTATCAAGAACTGTGTACAGGTTATGAAGAGTACAATAATTCAAGTATAAAGAAATATATTATAAATTCTTTCAAATATTATAGCAAATATGGGCAAACTTTAATGTAAAGGGATAATTGAAAATGTTCATATTTTGGGGGCCATGAGGTCTTTGTCCTAACTACTCATCTTTGAAATTGTAGGGCAAAAGTAAGCATACATAATATGTGAAGAAATGGCCATGGTGCAATGACACCCCACTCCAGTGCTCTTGGCCTGGAAAATCCCATGGACGGAGGAGCCTGGTAGGCTGCAGTCCATGGGGTCGAGAAGAGTCAGACACGACTGAGCAACTTCACTCACTTTTCACTTTCCTGCATTGGAGAAGGAAATGACAACCCACTCCAGTGTTCTTGCCTGGAGAATCCCAGCGATGGGGGAGCCTGGTGGGCTGCCGTCTGGGGTCGCACAGAGTCGGACATGACTGAAGCGACTTAGCAGCAGCAGCAGTGTTGTAATAAAACTTGCTTTGCGCAAGCAGGTGGTGGCTGGATTTGAGCCATATTTTGATGACACCTGATAAAGAGTATCAACAGATTGCCCTGTTTTTCCAGCTTGCTTTGGGCTTTGTTTCATTCTTTTTTGTTTTCTTACTGCTAGGTGATACCCTTTTTGTCTAGCAAGACCTACTCATATCAGACACAGGTGGCTCAGTGGTAAAGAATCTGCCTGCCAAGCTGGAAACCTTTTTTCTTGATAACTGTGTCCAAAAGATCCCCTGGAGTAGGAAACAGCAACCCGCTCCAGTATTCTTGCCTGGGAAATCCCCTGGACAGAGGATCCTGGCGGGCTACAGTCCATGGGATCACAGAGAGCTGGACACAACTTAGGGACTAAAACAAGACAAACTCATATCAGACAGTAACTAACGAAACCAAGGAAATACTTTTTCCTTAGGGATTAAAAGGTAACAAAGAGGAGAAAAAAAAAAAACAACAAAGGGGTGGAACTTTGCAATTGGACCATTAGACAAGTTGTGATATCCTTACATTCAGTTCAGTTCAGTTCAGTCGCTCAGTCGTATCTGACTCTTTGTGACCCCAGTCCCATCATTAAAAACCAAAAAGAAACCTTGTATGCTGTAGTGTTGGGTCTTCTTTATCTTATTTTATTATTCTTCTTTATAATAGCTTTAAGTAAGTAAGTAAAGTCACTCAGTCGTGTCCGACTCTTTGTGACCCCATGGACTCAGCCCACCAGGCTCCTCAGTCCATGAGATTCTCCAGGCAAGAATACTGGAGTGGGTTGCCATTTCCTTCTCCAGGGGATCTTCCCGACCCAGGGATCGAACCCAGGTCTCCTGCATTGGAGACAGACACTTTAACCTCTGAGCCAACATTGAAATATAATTCATGTATTTTTGTCTATCTTTTTGAAATGTACAGTTTAGTAGGGTTTTATTTTTAGTTATTTTCCCAGAATTATGCAACCATGCCTCTTGCTAATTTTAGAAATCCTCAAAAGAAATAATTGTATTTATCTTCTTTATACTTTCAAACTTATATACAGATGATACTTTAATTTTATTAAGCATGTATTTTACTTAATCCCTGTTCACCATTGTGTTGAAGTTTAGGTTTGATAAAAGTCTGGAAAGTTAATATGTGAAAATTCACATGCTTGCAATTATGTTTTTTTAAACTTAGGTTTTGAATGCACTAATAATAGATATTTTAAGTCCTGTCTATATACTATTGTGTACTTCAGAAATTATTTGCAATGTTGTTCTTAATTTTCACTGATTATGGCCGACTTTTCAGGCATAGCTTTAGAATTGACAGCTCACACTGCCTGATAATTGACTAACTCTTATGGATTATTTTTCTTAATGATTACATGGCTCACACATTAAAATATGTATGCACATGACTTCTAACACTAGTTTGTTCTTGCAAAGCTCACTAAAAGGCCTCAGGGAAAGTGGAAGAGTATTAAGCATTGTATAAAGATAAAGGGAAAGAAGGTGTTGTTGTTCTTTTTTAACGCCCTAATGCCCCCAAGGGGCAGGACACCACATTCACTCTGGCAGCAAATCTCCCATGATCACTGACTATGCACTGAGCCCTGTGTCAGTCTTACTGGATACTCACAGCCAGTTAGCGACATAGACACACAAACACAAACGTGTGCAGCCGGCTGCGACTGGGAAAGGTCCAGAGGAGAACAGATGAGGAGGATACCTTACTGAGACCTGGGGCGGTCTCAGAGAAAACCTCCCAGAGGACATGATCTCTAAGATCTCTGAGACATGAAGAAGGAACAGGGGCTAACAAGATCAGGGAAGAATGCTCCAGACAGACAGACCAATCCGTGCACAAGTATGGATGTAAGAGGGCTTAGCAAGCTATGGGAATGGCTTAACTGAGTATAGTACGATAGTAGCTAGATGAAGCTGGAAAGGCAGGCAAAGATCAGAACAAGTAAAGCCTTGTAGGCCATGCCAAGGACAGAAAATGAAATATCAGACAGCTACCTGTGCTATTTATGAATTTAAAGAATGAAATCCATGTAACATTTTGCTTTTAATCCAAGCACTTGTATGCTTTTTTCAGTTTTACATCATCAAACTCAATAAATTCTCTGGGCTTAAATAACAAAAATAATTAGAAAAAAATCAAGTTTCTTTCTGCTTCTTTCAAGCAGATAAACTCAACTATTATATGTGTGTGTGTGGGTATGTGTGTATCAGTAGACACTGATCTGATGAAATGAGACCCATTTTGGAAAAATTGAGGAGGTCAACTCATACATTTTAAAGAATAAATTAATTAAGGGGAAATCAATTCAAATAAATGATGTTCATGTCTGTTTTGATTGCCATCCATCTCAATGATTTAGCTATTATATACATGAGTTTCCACTGCTTAATCATTCTAGTCTAAAATTCCCTCCCTCCTTTTTTAAAATCTAAGAATAACTGTTCTCCAGGGCTCACTTCAATAGCTAAATAGGCCTTTTTTTCTTGCCCAGCTAAATCTCTGCAGTATCTACAATTTTGTACCATGTACAACATTTGAGGACTATCTTTATCATTTGTTTTTAAAAATGATCATTAATGTTAGGAATAGTCCTCTTGGTAGTTTTACTTTATTTTAAATGTATGCTGAACTTTCTAAATTAGGATTATAAACTTGCTTATGATTTAAAGCATTTCTTTGTGCCCTGGTGGCTCAAATGCTAAAGAGTCTACCCACAATGAGAGACATGGGTTCAATCCCATGAAGAAAGTGGCAACCCACTCTAGTACTCCTGCCTGGAGAATTCTGTGGACAGAGGAGCCTGGTGGGCTGCAGTCCATGGGGTTGCAAAGAGTTGGACATGACTGAGCAACTAATTTTCACTTTTTTTCACCCCAGCCTGTGTAAAAGAATTGGTAAATCTTTTCTGAGGGCTACAATTTAAATAAAATTTTGTAACATTCAGAAATATTTTAAATGACTGAAAATGTTAATTAATATTGAACTGCAGTCATAACATTATGATTAATCATTTAGATAATCTTCCCTGAGGATTCACTAATTGTTTGAATTGTTTCCCCTCAAGTGAATAAATAAATCCCAGATAGCATTAAGGCTTACCTCCATGATATTGAAGGTTTGTTTTCAGACCATTGCAATAAAGCAATTGTAGTACAGTTTCACGCAAATGTTTTGGCTCCCCAGTACATATAAAATTTAGTTTAAAACTATATTATGGTGTACAATAGCATTATGTCTAAAAATGTACATACCTTAAAATATTAAAAATGTTAGTCATAATCTGACAATGGAAGGTTACCCCTAACTTTCAATTTCTTTAAAAAATGCTAATTCTGCAAAGTGTAATAAAGGAAGTGCAATAAAACAAGAAATGCCTATATATGAATTCATTACTTATATCAACTTATATACTATTATCAATGTCCACATTTATGTCAAAAACGTCTATCAGTAAGAAAAAAAAAGCTTCAGGAAAAGTCTAACTTGGATGAGGAAATTAATATGGATTTGATAAATTACTTTGTAGTCAGTTTTCTGATTACTTAATTACAAGAGGCATATCCAGTAAATTACTAACACAGTAATTCCATTCTGAAGGATAAAATGAATCGTTCTAGTGGCATTGAGAGGACATGACCACCTGTTGACCCATAAGTTGGCCCCAGGCTGTCAGAGGCTCCTTACCCATTCCCCTGTCCTTGGAATGTGTCTTCTGCCCACCATTTCCACAATGGGAATCATTTTCAAGGACACAACCTTGAAAGAATATTATGATGTTGAGACCATCTGGACCAAATACGTGACTGAACTTAGTTAAAGTTAACTTAGTTAAAGCCTCTATCAATTTTGAAGGTTTTGACAGGTGGGTGCCGAGATCTACTTGTCTTATGGTTGCCAAAGTCAAGCCTTGAATATAAGTTTCCTCTTTTACGAAACCTGCCACCACCTATCAATCTAGAGTGATCCTCCTCTTTCTTCCATCTCTTCTTGACCTCTGAGTATGAAGGCCAATTTCAGATTTCCGTTGGGAAACAAACTCCCATGGTTGTGAACCGTTAGTATTTTCATCAATTGTCTGAATCCCTTGCCCTCTTGGGAGCCAAGGTTAGCTTGGGAAGGTTGGAGACCGTGACTGTGTTTAATCTCAGACATAGGGATGAAATTAATTTTACTGGTACCTATGGGATACCAAGATTCATAGAGCAGGATAAGTAAAATCTATTTTAAAAATTGAATTTTTAAAATTTCAAATTAGTCCACACTCAGGATAAGTAGCAAGAGGAAAAGATCTGGATTGAAGTCACAGAACTTGAAATGTATAGCTAGGAGTAGACAGTGTCAGAAAGGAAGCAGTTTGAATTTTAAAATATATGAGAATTCCACAGTGTTTGGAATGACTGCTCTGAGTATTTTGTTTTATTCTAACTATAAATACAAATGAATAGGGAAAAAATATCTCTCAAATAAGCTAATTGAATGAATATATTATCTGTAATGAATTCAGAAATACAAATGAAATTTAATACTGACATAAATCCAGATTCGTATTTTTTGCCAGTTTCAAGCAGTTTGCATTTTAGTCTCTGATTTCATTTATGTCTTTCATTTGTAAATTTCAAGTCGTATAACTAATGACCATACATGCAAGGTAATCACTGTACGATGATTTAATTTTTATGACAATTTTATAAAGATTGTTAATGAGAATGAAAATCTAAAAGCTAATATGCATTGGTAAAGAAATGAAATACAGATGCTGTGTTTATATTTTTATGGTATAGAAACAAGAGTAAGATATTATAGCCTCTTCTTAAGAAAATTTGACACTGAGTATGTAGCTTGAAACAAGCTCTTTAAAGGAAATAGCTTCAGTCCATGATTATCAATGGGAGGGATTTAGGTCTGCAGATTAACTTCAACATAAGGAATTGAAGTAAAGTGACAAGTGAGGATTTTTTATGATAAGCAGACCATCTGGTGAATGAATTGTGCAAGATCATTAAAAGAATGAAGTGAACTAAAAAAACCTGTTCATGTCAAAGTTCCTTTATATTATGGAATTAAGAAAATAAGTTATATGTATATATGTATATATACAATTATATATAATATATATATCAGTGACATATTTTAAGGTTTAATCTATGACATGAGAACTCAGTGGATAGCAGTAGAAATCTGACTTGTTACATCCTGTTTATTTTATTGTTCCTTTTTTCCTTTGTTTTAAATTTGAAATATAGTTGTCATACAATATTATGAGGGTTTCAACCTTACTACATAGTGATTTGATATTTGATTTGACACATTGTGAAATAATCAGCATAAATTTAATAACCATTTATCTGCATATTAAGTTACTACAATATTATTGACCATACTCCTTATGCTGTGTATTTCTCTGACTTATTTACTATATAACTGTAGCTTTGTATCTATTTATCTCCTGTACGTATTTCCCCATCCCCCTATACCCTCCATTCAACCAACCATTTGATTTTTCTCTGTATCTCTGAGATGGTCTTTATTTTTGTTTTGTTTTCTTTTACATTCTACATGTTAGATCACATATTTGTCTGACTCCTTTCACTTAGCATAATACCTTCTATGTCAATCTATTTTATTGTAAATGGCAAGATTTTGTGCTTTGTGACTAATATTCTGTTATATAAACTATATCTTCTTTATTCATCTATTAAGTTGGTTCAGTATCTTGACTGTTGTAAATAAAACTGCAGTGAGCAATGATGTGAAAATATCTTTTCAAATTAGTGTTTTTTGTTTTCTCTAGGTAAATAGCTAGAAGTGAAATTATTAGTTCATATGACAGTTCTATTTTTTAGTGTTGAGGACTTTCCATTCTGTTTTCCATAGTGGCTGCACTAATTTAGAATTCCCCCTATACTGCCCAGAAAAATTATAAAAATGCCTAGTTCCCTGACCAGGGATCGAACCCATGCCCCCTGAATTTGGAGTGCAGAGTCCTAACTACTGGACCACTAGGGATGTCCCTAGGGGAGTTGTTTTTGTTTAATTTTTTTAATCCCAATTCAATTTAAAACTGGTAATTTCTGTCTTCATGCTTTCTATTTCTACCTTGTTCATTCTTCAAAGACTATATGTTTCTAGGAGCTTGTCTAGTTCTTCTAGGTTTTCCATTTTATTGGCATATAATTGTTAGTAGTAATTTTTTAGGATCCTTTGTATTGGGTTGGCCAAAATGTCATTTGAGATTTTTGTAAGATGTCGCCCAACCCAATATTTCTTTTGAGCCAACTCAAAACTTCTGTAGTGTTTTTAACATTCTTTCATTTCCAATTTTATTTATTTGAATCTTCTTTTATAACATTTCTTGATAAGTCTAGCTAAAGATTTATTAATTTCTTATCTTTTCAAAAATAGCTCTTAATTTGATTTTTTAATTTTAAAAAAACTATTTCATTTATTTCTGCTCTGATCTTTATTATTTCTTACCTCTAACTAATGTTGGGTTTTCCTTGTTCTTTTTTAGTTTCTTTAAATAATTTTTTTTTTAAATTTTAGTTTTTCTTTGTTTCCTGAGGTAATCTTGTATGCATATAAGCTTACATCTTAGAACTACTTCTCCTGGATCCTGTAGATTTTGGATCGCTGTGTTTCCGATTTCATTTGTCTCCAAGTTTTTTGTTTATTTATTTTTTTTACTTTTCCTCTTTGATTTCTCCAGTGACCCATTGATTCTTCACATATCCTGGAAAATATTCTGTGCACTTGAAAAAAGTGCACAGTATTGTGATCTGATGCTTTTGGATAAATATTACTATATATGTGTATATTCATACATACATGTATATATAAAAATCTGGTCTAGTGTGTCATTTAAGGACAGTGTTTCCTTATCCTTATTGATTTTATGACTGAATTATCTTTCCATTGATGTAAATGGGACATTGAAGTCCACTAATATCATGTTACTGTCAGTTACTCTGTGTTTGTTAATATTTGCATTATGTATTTAGGAACTCCTGTGTTTGGTGCATACATAATTGTTATATATCCTTGTTGGGTATCATCATGTAATATCTTTCTTTGTCTCTTGCTACAGTCTCTGTTTAAAGTCTGTTTTGCTGCTCTTTCTTGTCTGTTGTATCACTAGCTTTCTTTTTTACTTCCATTTACATGGAATACTTTTTTCCGTATTTTCACTTTGTCTGTGTCTTTAGATCTGAAGTTAGTCTCTTGTAGTCAGAATATAGATAGAACTTGTTTTTCTTTCTTTCTTTTTTGCATTCAGTAGCACTGTATCTTTTCATTAGAGCATTTAGTCCACTCACAGTTAAATAAATCATTGATAGGTGTGTACTTATTACCAACTTGTTTGTAAGTTTCATGATTTCTTTTCCTTTCTGTTTTCTCAGAACATCTTATTTATATGATTGCTCATTCATTAAGATATCTCTGTTATTACTATATTGCATTGCTGTGCTGTGATTAATCGCTCAGTTATGTCCAACTCTTTGCAACCCTATGGACTGTAGCTTTCCAGACTCCTCTGTCCATGGGGAGTCTCCAGGCAAGAATACTGGAGTGGGTTGCTATGTCCTCCTGCAGGGTTTCTTCCCAAACCAAGGATAGAACCCAGGTCCTCCACATTGCAGGCAGATCCTTTATTGTCTGAGCCACCATTATGTTATATTTATTATAATGTGATACAGTATTATTATTGCCAATTATGTGTTATATTCTTATTATATAAAAGTAAAATAAAGAATTTTTATTCTTTCCTTAATCTCCAATATATGCTTTTAGGGAAGTATGAGACCAAAACTTACATATCCTAAATAGATACTAGTTGTGGGTATCTGAACTACATTCCTGAAAGTTGTGAGATGCTCAGGTTTCTAGTTTTTAGCAATAGGCCATGATTCTCTACTACAGTCCATCAATCTTGGGTTTTTCAGTGCTGGCGAGAATGCTCAGAATGATGTTTCTTCTCCTCTAAGAGTGTAAAAAAAATAGTAAAAAGATATGAGATTTCCTATTTGGATATTAGTCCATATTATGCTTTTTGGATTGAATGGGAAACCTAGGTCATGATGGATCCTTTCTATTTCAGTGAATTTTGACTCAGTCTATATATATATGTGTGTGTGTGTGTATATATTATTTTTTTTACTGTTATTGAAGAGACTAATGCTATGAGGATAAAATGACTACAGTTTTAGGCTAATAATATATTTTACTGAGGTTGAAAACATTGAAAATCTAAAGTTCATAATTCACAGCTGACTGTTGAGGTTCTCCCAGGTGAGCGGGAATGAAAAAGAAGACAAGTAGTTGAAACAATGAGATAAGGAAAGGAAAAGAAAAGAGTAATGAATCCAATGATGACAAGTATGACAGAAGTCTGACAGCATAGGAGTCAACAAGTAACTCTCTTGTTAAAGTTTGTATCTGTGGCGATAGAGTGGACAGAGAAATCTGCAAGAGGATTTTTTTTTTTAAAGAGAAAAATGAGATTGGATTTAGTTGCTAAATTGATGCTATTATTTGAATTTTCAAATATAAATATATCAACTCAGGAGGGAGTAAATATTTGAGACTCATCATCTTGATAAGTAGTTATGAGATAAATGCTTCTTCTGCGATCACCTTTAGAGTCCTGCAGTTAAACTAGTGATTTGGATTAGGTTTGAAGGGATAATAAAATATAATCAGCAGTTATCTCAATCTTTATACAATTCTTTCATATCTTGCATATTATAAGTTGTGAAATTCTAAAAATAGGCTAGATAAAGAATTATTCTGATAAATATTTGATGTGCAGGGTAATTTGGTTTTCTTTTTGTATCTCTCTGCTTCACTGTATTTCCTAAGCAAAGAACATTAGCATTATAATCACCACTTGAGGCTTTAAGCTAAAAACATTTTATTGGTTGACTGAACTTACCATCCATTAGGAATGTCCACATCTGGTCAGACGGGGAGTTCAATGTTTGCATTCCCTTGTCCACACTGCTGAGTTCAGATACTTTACTGGCTAGGTTACAAACCTTTGCTTTTTTATAGCTACTCGATGTACAGGCTTATATAACATATACCTCCCTGAAGCAGTTTCTTTCTCATACCATCTGGTAATGAGAGGATCATTTACACTACATAAAACCATGGCATCTGGAAAGGAAAAATAATGTGATAACATCAGTCTACTACCAGGAATGACCATATTCTATGCTGGGGAAATTATTTAATACTAAAAATGAGATTTAGAAGAACCAATATTCAGTAAAAATTGTGAACAAGTAATACCGCAAATGTTTCAGTGGTTTCAACCATATACACTTTTCTAGGGAAAAAGTTAAAATAATTAAAAGCTGTGTATTTTCGTGAGATATAAGGCAAACATTTGGAGGGTAAAGGAAATGAGTTTGGAGTGGATGTCAACATTACTCTGTAACATAAATCTGAAGATTGTGACAAGACCCCACCCCACCCCCACACCTGTAGATCTTGATCAGATCTATATGAAAGGCGAGCAGCAGTTCTAGACTTTAGAAACACGTGGGGGTCAGTTGTGAAGGTATCTGGCGATTATGTTTTCCAGGGAGGAATAAGAGATGCACTCACACACTTAGGGCCCCCTCACTGTGCTTGCTATGTGCCAGGCAGTAGACGAAGTGCTGGGGGCACAGTTCTGATCATAGCTTGTTGTCCTTCTTACCTCCTGTGAAGGAGGAACAAAGTGATGTAGGTGCTACAACAGAAACAGAATGGAGCGGTGAGGTAGAGGTGACAGTGGAATGATAGGGGAAGTGCCAGGGATGAGGTGAGATGGCTCAGAAGACAAAGACAGGCCTCTATTAGGAAGTGAATGTAAAATGACAATTCATCGAACACTAGGAGATAGACATGCAAATAGTCTGGTCTTTGCGAGAGAAAATATTGAACAATGGTTATGGAAAAGATTAAAAAGTACCAAAGGAAAGAAATTGAACAATGAAAGGCTGGTATAAAATCAGACCCTTGGACAAAGAAAAGGAAGAGTTTAGTACTGGGACACAGTGGCCATCATAGGAGAATTTTTTTCTTTTTTTTTAATCACTCTAAAAAACCCTGTCTCTGTGATATGTAATTTGTGTAATGTATATGCATATGTATTTAATTTAAAAAAATGTTTTCAATACAAAATCTCCTGTTACTCCGGTGAGTCACTCCAAGCCATGGATTGCTCTATATTTAATAGCTTCCTTAGTTTTCAGTGTCAAGTGGAGTAGTGATTCTTCCTGGCAGCCCAGTCATGGGGGAGAGGGAATGTAGAAAATACTGGTGAGATTTTGGTAATAATGGTTGGGGAGAGGCTTCTTTAGTGGTCCAAGGCCAGGGATGCAATGCATAAAACAGTTCTACCTAACAAGTAACTTTCTCACAGACCGCACAACTTATGAGTATTTGGTGGCCAAACTTTATCTCAAGTGTAAGTGTCTGTACATCTGTACACAGTAATACTGAAAACAAAAGTGACAGGAACTTTCACAAAGAATCTTGTGATTTAGGAGAAACCTGGCATGTAGATAGAAGGCTAGTTAAAATGTGTGTTTTTGATGCTACTAGACAATTTTAATTCATTCAGAGTATAACGTCTAATCAGTCATTAAGTGCTTAATTGTGATGCCCTAGTAAAGTAGTGCTCAAAATTCTCCAAGCCAGACTTCAGCAATACATGAACAGTGAACTTCTAGATGTTCAAGCTGGTTTTAGAAAAGGCAGAAGAACCAGAGATCAAATTGCCAACATCCACTGGATCATCGAAAAAGCAAGAGAGTTCCAGAAAAACATGCTTTATCGACTATACCAAAGCCTTTGACTGTGTGGATCACAATCAACTGTGGAAAATTCTGAAAGAGATGGGAATACCAGACCACTTGACCTGCCTCTTGAGAAACCTATATGCAGGTCAGGAAGCAACAGTTCAAACTGGACATGGAACAATAAACTAGTTCCAAATAGGAAAAGGAGTACGTCAGGGCTGTATATTGTCACCCTGCTTATTTAACTTTTATGCAGAGTACATCATGAGAAACACTGTGCTGGAAGAAGCACAAGCTGGAATCAAGATTGCTGGGAGAAATATCAATAATCTCAGATATGCAGATGACACCACCCTTATGGCAGAAATTGAAGAGGAACTAAAAAGCCTCTTGATGAAAGTGAAAGAAGAGAGTGAAAAAGTGGGCTTAAAGCTCAACATTCAGAAAACTAAGATCATGGCACCTGGTCCCATCACTTCATGGGAAATAATTGGGAAACAGTGGAAACAGTGTCAAACTTTATTTTTTTGGGCTCCAGAATCACTGAGATGGTGATTGCAGCCATGAAATTAAAGATGCTTACTCCTTGGCAGGAAATTTGTGACCAACCTAGATAACACATTCAAAAGCAGAGACACTGCTTTGCCAACAAAGGTCCGTCTAGTCAAGGCTATGGTTTTTCCTGTAGTCATGTATGGATGTGAGAGTTGGACTGTGAAGAAAGCTGAGCATCGAATAATTGATGCTGTTGAACTGTGGTGTTGGAGAAGACTCTCGAGAGTCCCTTGGACTGCAAAGAGATCCAACCAGTCCATTCTGAAGGAGATCAGTCCTGAGTGTTCTTTGGAAGGAATGATGCTGAAGCTGAAACTCCAGTACTTTGTCCACCTCATGCGAAGAGTTGACTCATTGGAAAAGACCCTGATGCTGGGAGAGATTGTGGGCAGGAGAAGGTGACGACAGAGGATGAGATGGCTGGTTGGCATCACCGACTCGATGGACATAAGTTTGAGTGAACTCCGGGAGTTGGTGATGGACAGGGAGGCCCGGCGCGCTGTGATTCATGGGATCGCAAAGAGTCGTACACGACTGAGCAACTGAAATGAACTGAACATTAACAGTAAATAAACTAAAAAGGGAGATCATATTGATTTGTTAATAATTTGCTAAATATCTTTGTAATTTACTTTTAAGAATATGTTAAAAATTTTACTGACATGATATCAGTAGTTCACAACCAGACCACTTGACCTGCCTCTTGAGAAACCTATATGCAGGTCAGGAAGCAACAGTTCAAACTGGACATGGAACAATAAACTAGTTCCAAATAGGAAAAGGAGTACGTCAGGGCTGTATATTGTCACCCTGCTTATTTAACTTTTATGCAGAGTACATCATGAGAAACACTGTGCTGGAAGAAGCACAAGCTGGAATCAAGATTGCTGGGAGAAATATCAATAATCTCAGATATGCAGATGACACCACCCTTATGGCAGAAATTGAAGAGGAACTAAAAAGCCTCTTGATGAAAGTGAAAGAAGAGAGTGAAAAAGTGGGCTTAAAGCTCAACATTCAGAAAACTAAGATCATGGCACCTGGTCCCATCACTTCATGGGAAATAATTGGGAAACAGTGGAAACAGTGTCAAACTTTATTTTTTTGGGCTCCAGAATCACTGCAGATGGTGATTGCAGCCATGAAATTAAAGATGCTTACTCCTTGGCAGGAAATTTGTGACCAACCTAGATAACACATTCAAAAGCAGAGACACTGCTTTGCCAACAAAGGTCCGTCTAGTCAAGGCTATGGTTTTTCCTGTAGTCATGTATGGATGTGAGAGTTGGACTGTGAAGAAAGCTGAGCATCGAATAATTGATGCTGTTGAACTGTGGTGTTGGAGAAGACTCTCGAGAGTCCCTTGGACTGCAAAGAGATCCAACCAGTCCATTCTGAAGGAGATCAGTCCTGAGTGTTCTTTGGAAGGAATGATGCTGAAGCTGAAACTCCAGTACTTTGTCCACCTCATGCGAAGAGTTGACTCATTGGAAAAGACCCTGATGCTGGGAGAGATTGTGGGCAGGAGAAGGTGACGACAGAGGATGAGATGGCTGGTTGGCATCACCGACTCGATGGACATAAGTTTGAGTGAACTCCGGGAGTTGGTGATGGACAGGGAGGCCCGGCGCGCTGTGATTCATGGGATCGCAAAGAGTCGTACACGACTGAGCAACTGAAATGAACTGAACATTAACAGTAAAAAACTAAAAAGGGAGATCATATTGATTTGTTAATAATTTGCTAAATATCTTTGTAATTTACTTTTAAGAATATGTTAAAAATTTTACTGACATGATATCAGTAGTTCACATCTTGATGTGTTTTCACTTTCCAGTCATTAATATGGCATTTTGACTTGATGCATTTTCCCCTTTTCTCTTTCTCTTATACAAGTAAAATAAAAGTATAATCTCTTACTAAAAGTATATACTTAATCCACACTTAACCTTTTATTTTCTCTTAATCATATTCAGAATAACTTCTGAGTTTTGTCACTTACATAAAAATATAATAATAAATAATAAATTGTTGAAACTGTTCTATTTTGTTACTTGGACTTTGAGTCATACCAGAAGATTTATAAAGGCTTATTTTATCTCTGAACCTCATTTCAGGATAGTGAATGGGGAAAGCATAAAATTATTTATTGGTAAAAAGAGTTTTGTTAATGGAATTGAAAAATTAGAAAGGAAATAGAGTCATGTTTGGAAAATACACATTTGAAATGTGTTAGGTAAATACATTAAAAAAAATAGATACATTTTGGACTTGTCCTTGGGAAGCTGCAAGCAGATTACCAATTAGTTGAATCTTTAGCATATTTTAATAAAAAATTATTTAAAAGAGTACCTAATTCTGGCTGGAAGAAGGTTCATATTAGATAAAAGATTTTTCCCAAAATTTTATGAATGATACTTAATTTTACTTATTTAAATAGTGACAGGGGGAGTATTCCTCATCCTTTATATTCCCTTTTAAACCTTAATTGCACTGAGTTTGTAAAATAAATATTTTAACTTTGAATTATCCAGACATCAAGTTCTAGATGCAGATTAGAAGTGGAATTTTCTGATTTATTTGCATAGAATCCTAAATAACCATTTTCAAAAATAAGGGATTACTAACATTAACTCCCTTCTTCCTTGTATATGATTTATATTTCTATTGTATGGAAAACTCTATTTGGGAATGTATAAAGGTAACCCACACAATGGGGATGAAACCTGGAATGCTACAGATGATTCAAAATAGAATGTTCCATAAAATAAGTCACATCTCAACAGTGGGGGAAATTTTGAAAAATAATATCCAGTTTAGAAACTGTATTTTCTCCCTCTAAAAAGTCTTGGCAGATTTGTAAAATCCCTTCTACTGTGACAGTATCACACAGAATGAACAGCTTGCATAGATAGTTTTTACAGGCATCAAGCATTTTGGAGAACATGCAGTTTTCTTTCTTATTGCATAAATCTGGAGAGCTGCCATTAAAAACAGCAGCAGCTGAATGTACACATACAAGTATTTGATGAACACTCTGTGTTTAGCTTAACATCTATTGTGCAAAGTAATATGAAAGTGGTAAAACATGGCTGCAGGGAAGGTAAGGAAAGGTCCTGCAGTCAGAAAATGAATGATGAGAAACTGACTAGTGCTAGAACACAGAGCAGATAAAAGTAAATATGTTGACAATTGCACAGTAGGTTGGATTTGCAGCGTGTAGGAGGCCCCTAATTTGTATCGGATATTAACCACACTTTAACACATACCAACTCCTTCATGTGTAACTAATTATGATTTTTTAAATCTTTTCATTGACAGTTATAGCTATGAAAAAAAAAAGAAACAAAGGCATGCATATAATTGTTTCATCACTGGGTCACAGATTAAGTGGCACAGTGAAGAGCAAAAACCAGACAAAAAATAAATAAAAGTTTACATAACCATCTTATTGAATGCTTTCTGTACATACCTGGTAACTTATTCAATAATACCTAATGTAATATTAATGCTAGGATTTGAAATTCCCTAATCTGATTCCAGAACTCATAAGATTAACTACCACAGTATTCTGTTTCAAGAAACCTGAATCAAGTTACCATTTCATCAGTTCTTGATGGGGGTTTTGACTGATTAGCTTAATATTGTTGTATGCCAGTTTCCTTTTTCACAAAAATTAAATGTTCATTGCAATAATCATGCTCGACATATAGTATTCAGTAAGTGTCAGCTGTGTTATTTATATTCTCAACAAATAAATTTTTTAAAAGTTCTATGGCATATTTTCAAGTACCTTGGTCATACATTCTTAAATATGCACAGCTCCTGATAGAGTCCACCCTGTTTCTGTGCGTTCACTTAAATAATAGCAACAATATACTTAACAGTGATCATAGGCAGTTTTAATGGGGTTCTAACTATAAATCCTGGTTAAGCGTATAGTTAGAACCATATTGCTGCTGCTGCTAAGTCGCTTCAATCATGTCCAAGGTCAGTTTAATAATCTTGTTTCTATGAGATCTTAAGCTTCTCGCTAGGACAAGGACATATAAAAGGTTACATTGAAAATGCTGTTGGATGTGGACATGGATATATTCAGGTTGGCTAGTCTACCTTCCTCTTGAAGAGTATTCTCACAGCATAACTGGTAAATTCATCACCTCAACGATGCAATATATTTAGTGAACTTATTTCATACTTTCTTTTGGAAATTCATTAGTATTTGCAACAACTTAACAGATTAAACACACAGACATCAAGTTTAACCTTAGTTTAGAGTGATATTTTTTAAACTTTACTATAAAATAATTTGAGTTCTGTCAGACCCATCCTCCATGTTTTTCTGCCCTTTACTGGACCACTAAGACCCATATGTTGACTTACTCTAATAGTGGAAACCTCATTCCCATTAGAGATTTAGAAATATTTAAACACAGAGAAAATAATGTATATTGGCTGAGAGTCTTTAAATCTTTAGCTCCCAAATCTTATTTGGGAATGTGTATAAGACAAAACCCTTGTTACTTGAGGTCAATGGAATGCTGGATCTCCAAGAGTGTTAGAAAGGACAAAAACTAGGAATAGAGAAAATTCAGAATTTAAGAACTCTTTTTACTATGGGGTTAACCAAAAGTTCCCACTGCATTCTGAATTAATATACTTCCACAGGGATCTGAGCAGGTTAGATAGCATCAGAGTGGAAGTCTGGTCAAAAGTGAAATAATTAAGTCTGGTGGTTGAAAGCATAACTCTTAGTAATCTTGTTGGAGAAGATCCAAGCTAGACTATGCAGGGGAGCATCCAAGTTTTGAAGGCAAGGGAATGTGCAACATCTGGGAAACTTTCAAGCTCACAGAGGCTGGATGTTATTCAGAAGAGGGACCCAGCCCTAGTGGGTGGATGGGAGTCCCAGCCCTAGTGGGTGGCTGGAAGTCAGACTAGAAGGCTGGAGTGTATTACTAGGGAACCAGGTGGAGGATCAGTCATAAAACTTCAAAGGAAGGTAGAACCCTGAAGAAAGCTTTGTCAGAATCACCTATTGATTCTAGCTCTAGAGTGACCTCCATAAACATGCTAGGTTCATGCCTCAACTACTAAAGAGGGCAAATTTCATGATATATTTCCTTACTTGGCTCAGTTACAGAGTGGAGCACAAACTCTTGCCAGTTAGTGGGATGAAACTGGGTCTGGCAAGAATCAGTATTGATTAGTGTAATCATTATTAGCAGAATATTTTATAGTATCATATACATTAGGAATTTAAGTTGCCTTATGTTTTAAATTCATGCAGTATATAACCAAATGAACTAAAAAATATATGTTGTGGTTAAACTGGGATCCTAGAAAATAAATCTTGAGGGATAAACTTTTATTTGTCAACTTTTCATTTCAGCCCCAAGAAGGAAGAATGAGGAGAAAAAAAGGCAGACTTACTATCAGTCCAGTTCAGTCACTCAGTCGTGTCTGACTCTTTGTGACCCCATGAATCGCAGCACGCCAGGCCTTCCTGTCCATCACCAACTCCCGGAGTTCACTCAGACTCACATCCTAGTCGGTGATGCCATCCAGCCATCTCATCCTGTGTCGGCGTCTTCTCCTCCTTCCCCCAGTCCCTCCCAGCATCAGGGTCTTTTCCAGTGAGTCAACTCTTCGCATGAGGTGGCCAAAGTACTGGAGCTTCAGCTTCAGCATCATTCCTTCCAAAGAAATCCCAGGGTTGATCTCCTTCAGAATGGACTGGTTGGATCTCCTTGCAGTCCAAGGGACTCTCAAGAGTCTTCTCCAACACCACGTTCAAATGCATAGGGCCTTAATTTCTTATCTGAAACCCTTGGTTGGAGTCAGATGCATTGATTTTCAGAAGTTAAGGAGTTTAAAGAGATAAAAATGTGTAATTATATTATTGTAACATCTACAGTGGACTCTGGGGCAGCATTGTTTATTTCATTAAAGAAAAAGAAAGCATGACTAATTAAAAAAGATAAAGAATTGGGTCTTCATGAAGGACTGTGTACTTGTACCTGAATTCCAGAAAACCTCAATCAAATATTCAGTTAAGGTTGTCTGATACAGCTCTCAGAGGCAACAGAGAAACCACCTTAAAGATTGTATGTAAACAGTTCTCATAGGAATATCAGTTATCTACCTTAGCCTCCTCCATGAACTACCAGGATGGTTTTCTTTGTTGTCTGGCTTGAAGTAACATAAATTTTGCTAGTGGTAAAGAACCCACCTTTCAGCGAAGGAGATGTGAGAGATGCAGATTTGATCCCTGGGTGGAGAAGATCCCCTGGAGAAGGAAATGGCAACCCACTCCAGCGTTCTTGCCTGAAAAATCCCACGGACAGAGGAACCTGGTGGGCTATTATCCAAAGGGTCGCAAAGAGTCAGATACAACTGAAGTGACTTGGCAGGCAGGCGGGCAAATAAGTGTATTCCCTGCCAGTTCTGGAAGCTTAAAGGCATGAAATCCAGGTGTCAGCAGGGCTATGTTCCCCCTGAAGGATATAGGAAAGAGTCCTTCCTTTCCTCTTCTAGTTTCTGGTGGCCCCAGAATTCCTTGCCTTGTGGGAACAGAACCCCATCTCTATCTCCTTCTCCACATGACGGTCTTCTGTACTTCTCTCTGGGTTATATCTTATTCTTCTCATAAGGACACCAGTCATTGGATTTAGGACCCACGCCTAATCCAGGATGACTTTATCCTGAGATTCTTAGTTAAATCTGCAAAGTCCTATTTCCAATATGGTCACATTCTGAGTGTCTAGGTGGACATGAATTTTAAGGGAATACTACTCAGTGTAAAAGAAAATTCCCACCATACTGTTGACCCCCCCTTTACCCATTTGATCTCCTCACTGCTCCCTACCCCTCTGGTAACCACTATTCTCTTATCTCTACCTATCTGTTTGCTTTTGTTTGGCTTGGTACATTCATTTAATTTTTATTTTTCAAATTTCCACATATCAGTGAAATCATAATGTATTTATCTTTCTCTGACTTACTTCACTTAGCATAATATCCTCATGGTCCATCATGTTTTGCAAATGGCAAGATTTCATCTTTTTTATGGCTGAATAGTATTGCATTGTATGTGTTTGCATGTGTGTGTGTGTTTGTGTATGTGAAAATGCAATATCATCTTGATCCATCTGTCAATGGATGCTTACGTTATTTCTACATCTTTGCTATTATAAATAACACCACAATGAATGTAGAGATTCACACATCTTTTAGATTTTTTTTTTTTTTGGATAAATCCCAGAAGTAGAATTGCTGGATCATATGTTAGTTCTATTTTTGATTTTTAAAGGCTTCTCCATACAATTTTCCATAGTGGCTGCACTAATTTACATTCCCACCAACAGTTATGAGGATTCTTTCCTTCACATTCTCTTCAGCACACTTCTTGCTTTTACTTTTGATAATAGCCATCCTAATGGGAATGAAAGCTGGGAGAAATATCAGTATGCAGATGACACCACCCTTATGGCAGAGAGTGAAGAGGAGCTAAAAAGCCTCTTGTTGAAAGTGAAAGTGGAGAGTGAAAAAGTTGGCTTAAAGCTCAACATTCAGAAAATGAAGATCATGGCATCTGGTCCCATCACTTCATGGCAACTAGATGGGGAAACAGTGGAAACAGTGGCAGACTTTATTTTTGGGGCTCCAAAATCACTACTGATGGTGACTGCAGCCATGAAATTAAAAGACGCTTACTCCTTGGAAGAAAAGTTATGACCAACCTAGATAGTATATTCAAAAGCAGAGACATTACTTTGCCGACTAAGGTCCGTCTAGTCAAGGCTATGGGTTTTCCTGTGGTCATGTATGGATGTAGAGTTGGACTGTAAAGAAGGCTGAGCGCCGAAGAATTGATGCTTTTGAACTGTGGTGTTGGAGAAGACTGTTGAGAGTCCCTTGGACTGCAAGGAGATCCAACCAGTCCATTCTGAAGGAGATCAACCCTGGGATTTCTTTGGAAGGAATGATGCTGAAGCTGAAACTCCAGTACTTTGGCCACCTCATGCGAACAGTTGACTCATTGGAAAAGACCCTTACGCTGGGAGGGATTGGGGGAAGGAGGAGAAGGGTACGACTGAGGATGAGATGGCTGGATGGCATCACTGACTCAATGGATGTGAGTCTGAGTGAACTCCAGGAGTTGGTGATGGACAGGGAGGCCTGGCGTGCTGCGATTCATGGGGTCGCAAAGAGTCGGACACGACTGAGCAACTGAACTGAGTGATGTTTAGCATCTTTTCATATGCTTATTGGCCATTTGTTTATTTTCTTTCAAGATATGTCTATTCAAGGATTGTGCTCCCCCCACTTTTTTAACAGAATGTTTGGAGGCTTTTGTTGTTGTTGCTGCTGTTGAAGTGTAGCAGTTCTTTATATATTCTTTATATTCACTGTTGAGGTGTAGGAGTTCTTTATATATTCTTTATATTCAGTGCAGTTCAGTCGCTCAGTCGTGTCCAACTCTTTGTGACCCTGTGAACCACAGTGCGTCAGGTCTCCCTGTCCATCACCAACTCCTGGAGTCCATCCAAACCCATGTCCCTTGTGTTGGTGATGCCATCCAACCATCTCATCCTCTGTCGTCCCCTTCTCCTCCTGCCCCCAATTCCTCCCAGCATCAGGGTCTTTTTCAATGAGTCAGCTCTCGGCATTAGGTGGCCAAAGTACTGGAGTTTCAGCTTCAGCATCAGTCCTTCCAGTGAACACCCAGGACTGATCTCCTTCAGAATGGACTGGTTGGATCTCCTTGCAGTCCAAGGGACTCTCAAGAGTCTTCTCCAACACCACAGTTCAAAAGCATCAATTCTTTAGCACTCAGCTTTCTTCACAGTCCGACCTCACATCCATACATGACCACTGGAAAAACCATAGCCTTGACTAGACAGACCTTTGTTGGCAAAGTAATGTCTCTGCATTTTAATATGCTGTCTAGGTTGGTCATAATTTTCCTTCCAAGGAGTAAGCGTCTTTTAATTTCATGGCTGCAGTCACCATCTGCACTGATTTTAGAGCCCCCCAAAATAAAGTCAGCCACTGTTTCCACTGTTTGCCCATTTATTTGCCATACTAGATATTTGCGAGTACATTCTCCCATTATATAGGTCACTTTTTGCTCTATTATTTCCTTGGTAAACAAAATTTTTTAAGTTTGACGTAGTCCCAAGGGAATGGAAAGCCATTTCTCTGTGAGATATGTTGATTGCATGGTTCCTCTTTTGGTTAATAAACATGTTTCAGCCTAGATATGGTGATTTAAAATTCATAGCCCAAAACTGCAATTATATTTGTACCAACGTAATATGGGAGCTATATCTCTGTGAGATATACACCCACACTCTTTGAAACATTATTCATAATAGAATGAGGTAGAAACAGCTCAGATGTCTGCTGATGGAAGAATGGGTAAATAAAATGTATACACACATACACCCCAAAGGGTTATTGAAACTTAATTTAAAAAATTCTGATACGTGCTACAATGAACCTTTAAGACATTCAGTTGAGTTCAGTTCAGTCGCTCATTCATGTCTGACTCTTTGCGACCCCATGAGTCACAGCACGCCAGGCCTCCCTGTCCATCACCAACTCCCGGAGTTCACTCAGACTCAAGTCCATCGAGTCAGTGATGCCATCCAGCCATCTCATCCTCTGTCGTCCCCTTCTCCTCCTGCCCCGAATCCCTCTCACATTAAGGTCTTTTCCAATGAGTCAACTCTTCGCATGAGGTGGCCAAAGTACTGGAGTTTCAGCTTCAGCATCATTCCTTCCAAAGAAATCCCAGGGCTGATCTCCTTTAGAATGGACTAGTTGGATCTCCTTGCAGTCTAAGGGACTCTCAAGAGTCTTCTCCAACACCACGTTCAAAAGCATTAATTCTTCAGCACTTAGCTTTCTTCACAGTCCAACTCTCACATCCATACATGACCACAGGAAAAACCATAGCCTTGACTAGACAGACCTTTGTTGGCAAAGTAATGTCTCTGCTTTTGAATATGCTATCTAGGTTGATCATAACTTTTCTTCCAAGGAGTAAGCATCTTTTAATTTCATGGCTGCAGTCACCATCTGCAGTGATTTTGGAGCCCAAAAAAATAAAGTCTGCCACTGTTACCACTGTTTCCCCATCTAGTTGCCATGAAGTGATAGGACCAGATGCCATGATCTTCTTTTTCTGAATGTTGAGCTTTAAGCTTTAATGTTGAGCTTTCACTCTCCTCTTTCACTTTCATCAACAGGCCTTTTAGTTCCTCTTCACTTTCTGCCATAAGAGTGGTGTCATCTGCATATCTGAGGTTATTGATATTTCCCCCAGCAATCTTGATTCCAGCTTGTGCTTCTTCCAGCCCAGTGTTTCTCATGATGTACTCTGCATATAAGTTAAATAAGCAGAGTGACAATATACAGCCTTGACGGACTCCTTTTCCTATTTAGAACCAGTCTGTTGTTCCATGTCCAGTTCTAACTGTTGCTTCCTGACCTGCATATAGGTGTCTCAAGTTAGGTTCAATGATATAAGCCAGTCATAAAAGACAATATTTTATGATTCTTATATCAGCTATTTAAAATAGTCAAACTCACAGAAACAAAATAGGAAGATTGTTGCCAGGGACTGTGGTTTGGAGGGGGACATGGGGAGTCTTTCAGTGGGTATAAAGTTTCAATTTTGTGAAATGAAAATGTTCTAGAGATCTGTTGGAAAACAATGTGAACATACAGAATGCTATTCACTACACACTTAAAATAGTTAAATGGTAAATTTTGTGTTATATGCTTTTTACCATTCTTTAAAAAATAATAGCCCATTTATATTTAATGAATAGGTTCAGTGCAAGAATAAAATCCAAAATTGAAGTTAAAAATTACTAAACTCTAAAGACAGGGGAAACAAGTCAAATTAAGTGGGAGTACCTATATATCACAGAATTCTGTTTTCACAAATACCTCAAATACCAGTGTTCATTGTGACTGAAAAGCCAAATCAGAATTAGCCGTACAAGAGAGTTATGGGAGGAAATGTTAATGATAGATAAAAGAGAGGCATTTGGAGAGGTATGTCTGATACCTGAGAAACAAAAAAGGAAGGAAGAATACGATGGAAAGAATCAGATTACAGCAAATTATAAGAAACTGTCTGCCAGTCCATTGGGAAGTTACCTATTGGGAAACCCATTTGTGAGAGTGAATAAGGAAAAATATCTTTAATATAAATTCTCTGGAGTATCCAAAGGGTCATCAGCAATACTGTTTCTTGCAATGGGTTCTCTTCCACAAGATCTGTGTGGTACACATCAAGAGCCAATTCAAGAATTTTAAAAGCTAATAATAATAGAGAAGATGAAAAGTACATAAAATTAAGCATATTTGAAAAGGAACCAGTTAATGTTCTAGAAATGAAACATACATATTAGGTTGGTACAAATGTTGTTTCAGACCATGAAAGGTTAAAAAAATTAAGACAGAATTGGCAGATTATCTGCATTTGTTTACTTCTTAATGGCAATAAAGGGACATGTAAAGGCAATGAAATAATGTCTTCAAAGACAGTGTCACTGTAGGTATTTTGTGTATTTAAATGTATGTATATGCTATCATAGTAGCTTAGATGGTAAAACAAAAAACAAAACAAAACAAAAAAACTGCCTGCAACATTTTACCATCTCCTTCAACCAGGAGACCCAGATTTGATCCCTGGGTCAGGAAGATCCCATGGAGAATGGAATGGCTGCCAACTCCAGTATTCCTGCCTGAAGAATTCCACGTATGAGGGGCCTGGTGAGCTACAGTCCATGTGGTCACAAAGAGTCAGACTCAACTGAGCAACTAACACTTCTACTTTTCATACATTTAAGAGGGTAGATGTCTAGATAAAAATCTGACACACTCTCACTAAAGAGATTTCTAATGAAAATTTTATAACTTAAAAGCATTTGTCGATAAATGTCACAAATATTAAATGTATATTTAAGTACATTTTATAGAGGTAAAAATCAAAGTATACCTAAAATTTTGTACAACAGCTAAAAAACTAAGGTGAACATAAATCTTATATGGCAGTCACTTCCTTCATTTTACTAGGGGATAATAGAATTAAGGTTTTGACTATCTTGTTTATGCAAAGGACATATCTAGATGAATTTCAGTCTTTATTAAATGTGTACATTAAAATGAATGTGACAACATTAAATGATACATTAATTCTTAAATTATATTTACACAGTGATATATCTTCAATATATATAGGGCAAAAATTGACAAAGCTACAAAGAGAAAATGAGAAACCCACTTGATTAAAGACTTTAACATAACTTTTTCAGTAATACATTCAAGATGGCAGAATCAGTAAGCTTAGATGGAATGTTTTCCCTGTACTCTGGGTTCACAGTTTTGTTTAGCTTAGGGAAGAAGGCCTAAAAAAATTCCTATCACGCTTTGAATATCATCTTCCAGTTTGGCCAATTTCTTACCAGAGCTTTAAAAGAAAAAAAAAAATTTCATATACCCTGTCAGGTTCTAGGGCTTCCCTCATAGCTCAGTTGTTAAAGAAATCCACCTGCAATGCAGGAGACCCTGGTTCAGTTCCTAGTCGGGAAGATCTGCTGGAGAAGGGATAGGCTACCCACTCCAGTATTCTTGTACTTCCCTTGTGGCTCAGGTGGTGAAGATCCACCTGCAATGCAGGAGGCCTGGGTTGGGAAGATCCCCTGGAGAAGGGAAAAGTTACCCACTCCAGTATTCTGGCCTGGAGAATTCCATGGACTGTATAGTACACGGGGTTGCAAAGAGTCGAACATGACTTGAGAGACTAGCTCGGACTAACAATATACATTCCTGGTAGTATCAATCATATACCCTGTCAGGTTCTAGGGCTTCCCTCATAGCTCAGTTGTTAAAGAAATCCACCTGCAATGCAGGAGACCCTGGTTCAGTTCCTAGTCGGGAAGATCTGCTGGAGAAGGGATAGGCTACCCACTCCAGTATTCTTGTACTTCCCTTGTGGCTCAGGTGGTGAAGATCCACCTGCAATGCAGGAGGCCTGGGTTGGGAAGATCCCCTGGAGAAGGGAAAAGTTACCCACTCCAGTATTCTGGCCTGGAGAATTCCATGGACTGTATAGTACACGGGGTTGCAAAGAGTCGAACATGACTTGAGAGACTAGCTCGGACTAACAATATACATTCCTGGTAGTATCAAATGACGCAGGCACCCAAGAGGTGCCACAAATAAGATGCAAAAGATACTATTCTTGCAGGAATCACAGCCACTCCCCAAAAGATAACCAAAAGAAAGAAAGAAAGATTTAGATAATTCATCTGAGAGCCGACAGCAGGCTGTGAGATCCTAGCTACAAATGAGGTGCAAGTAAACCTTCTAATCAGGTGTATCTAGCTGGAAGTGGGTGCAAGCCATACTTCTGTCTAGTGCACTTGGACCTGTAACCTGATGGCTGAGTTGCCTGCATATGCAAGAACCAACAACCTACTTGTCCCAAGCTGGCAGAAAGCTAAGCTAAGTTCTCACACAAGGATTCTATTTATTTAGTTAAGCCAATTAATACCTAAGAGTTAGGTGCCACTGGGTTGAGGATTTTGTGATGTTGTACAGTGTACCTCAGCAACTAAACAACACTGTGCTATTTTTATCCTTTTCACAAAATTTCTGTATAGTGCAGACACACTGATGGCTTTTAGTAGTCTAACTTATACCTATTTAGACTTTGAATCCTGATGGTGGATACAGTCCAGATTTCTTGGGCTATTTCTGCTATGGACTTACCACAAGGCTTTGTGAGTCCCCTGAAGGTTGCTATCTATTGCAGACTTCCAGTATAACTATCCCAGAATTTTTCTGTGACCCCAGAACATTTCTGGGAATTTTAGCAAACCCTGAAACCTCTCTCTATTATATCTATCTATCTATATATATATACACTTATAGATATATATTTACATATATGTATAAATAAATGATATGTAATATACACATATGTGTATATATACAAAAGTTTATTATGATAGGTGAGCTGCATGCATGGGAATAAAGCTGAAATCTGTATTTGAGCAATAAATAAAATATTTATTTTATTTACTACCATCAGCATCTCAGTAATGACAAGAGGAATAGTGAGCTCAAAGGATTCGCAGGCATCTCCTCAACCTATCTTGTCTTATAGGCCATTAGTAGTCAGCTTCAGGTCTCATCCCTCATCTTCAAAAAACATTAGTAAATATATAAATTAAAGATTTAAGGACACAGTTTTGGTGATACAAACAAACTTCATTTAACACATAGTGAAATGGACAGTCTCAGAGAATTACCAAAGGGGGCAGAAGATAGAAAACTTTCATAGGATAAAGAATAAAAAGCAAGAAAGGGAAAAATTTTTTTAAAATATCTGATGGACTGAGACCACACAGTTAACCTGTGTGATTACATCTAACAGAGGTGGAGTTTTTGGAGTGGTGGGACTAGAGCCAGTTAGCACTGGATCTTTTATGGCTGATTTATGGTTGCTATTTAGACCATGGCTATGAAAAACATCCTACTATCTCCTCACATATTCCTTTATCTGTTTAGTAATTCAAAAGCAGATCATTTTCCCCAGCTTAGAGATTTTTAACCACTTTTTCCTTGACATTTTATCCAGAAATAGTTAATTTGAGAAAAATTAAAGGTAAGCTTCTAGAAATAAACATTATGAATGAATTATGATATACTTACAGATGTGATGATTTCAGTTACAAATCAGAGTGCTATTTAATATTTTTTAATAGATATTAGCCTTACTTGCCCTTTCTCATATAAGCAAATTATCTGTAGTTGAATAGTTATTATTTGTGAAATCATTCAATGATATGCTTCCTCAGCTGCTGTTCTTCCTTATAACACTTGTAGCATTTATAATTCGGAGAAGGTGATGGCACCCCACTCCAGTACTCTTGCCTGGAAAATCTCATGGATGGAGGAGCCTGGTAGGCTGCAGTCCATGGCGTTGTGAAGAGTCGGACATGACTGAATGACTTTGCTTTCACTTTTCACTTTCATGCATTGGAGAAGGAAATGGCAACCCACTCCAGTGTTCTTGCCTGGAGAATCCCAGGGATGGGAAACCTGGTGGGCTGCCGTCTGTGGGGTCGCAGAGAATTGGACACGATTTTCATGGCTGCAATCACCATCTGCAGTGATCGTGGAGCCCCCCAAAACAAAGTCTGACACTGTTTCCACTGTTTCCCCATCTATTTCCCATGAAGTGATGGGACCAGGTGCCATGATCTTAGTTTTCTGAATGTTGAGCTTTAAGCCCACTTTTTCACTCTCTTCTTTCACTTTCATCAAGAGGCTTTTTAGTTCCTATTCACTTTCTGCCATAAGGGTGGTGTCATCTGCATATCTGAGGTTATTGATATTTCTCCTGGCAGTCTTGATTCCAGCTTGTGCTTTTTCCAGCCCAGCGTTTCTCATGATGTACTCTGCATATAATTTAAATAAGCAGGGTGACAATATACAGCCTTGACGTACTCCTTTTCCTATTTGGAACTAGTTTATTGTTCCATGTCCAGTTCTAACTGTTGCTTCCTGACCTGAATACAGGTTTCTCAAGAGGCAGGTCAGGTGGTCTGGTATTCCCATCTCTTTCAGAATTTTCCACAGTTTGTTATGATCCACACAGCCAAAGGCTTTGGCATAGTCAATAAAGCAGAAATAGATTTTTTTTCTGGAACTCTCTTGCTTTTTCGATGATCCAGAGGATGTTGGCAATTTGATCTCTGATTCCTCTGCCTTTTCTAAAACAAGCTTGAACATCTGGAAGTTCACCATTCACATATTGTTGAAGCCTGGCTTGGAGAATTTTGAGCATTACTTTACTAGTCTGATCCAAATAATGATGGAATATCTGGAAAATGATAATTTGATAAGGTTTCTGATTACTCTGACTTTTCCGTCAAGTCTTAGGTCATGTCCTTAAGGACACAATAAGTTCATTGCATCATATTGAGTCTTCCCTTTATGATCTCTTCAGATGAATGCATACCATAATATATCTGGTTTGACTTTACAGATAAAAAGAGTAAAATTAGATTCATTGGCTATCACATGTACTGAGAATATAACATTGAGGATGCCTGTACCCAATTAATAGGTAAAATCATTGAGTATGCTGAAAGAAATACACTTCATTTGCCTTTAAAGAAGAGTGAACATCAAGTTTTGTATAAACAAAGAAGTAAAATGGATAATATGAGATCATTTCAAACATTTTCACTTGAGAGAAACCAAAGAAGAAAGAGAAACAGTTCAACAGTTTGTAGTAATAGGGAAAAAGGGAAAATAGTAATGAAAATGACTATGGGGAATAGAAATAGTGATAAAGGGGATCTTTTAATATTTTTCAAACATTTTAAGTATGCAATTTTTACACTTTTCTGTGAAAATTATACAAATAATTTGGAATCCACTGATTCTGCATCTGTAATTTTTCTTTCAGCAAAACAAGCAGTATTTTATTATAGGAGTATGTATTTTGATCTCTTAGGTAAACATTTTGTATTAAATCAGATTAAAAATTCTTTATGAGTCTCATATATTTCTATGTCATCATTTTAACATCAAAGCTACCAAAGGAGTGAAATAAAGTGATTTATATTTATTTCTAATCCTGTGGCAAAAGCATAACCAAAAAAAAAACCCAAACAAACACCTAATTGATATTAATGATGATGATGTTTAGTCACTAAATTGTGTCTGACTCTTTTGCGACCTGTAGACTATAGTCCACCAGGTTTCTCTGTGCATAGAATTTTCCCAGCAGGAATACTGGAGTGGGTTGCCATTTCCTTCTCCAGGGCATCCTCCCAACCCAAAGATCAAACCTACATCTCCCGCATTGGCAGACAGATTCTTTACTGCTGTACTACCTAGGAAGCCCAATGATAATGTATCTCTCAATGTGTATATAGTTTCCTCATAACAAAAACATGCTCAGTACTGTTAGCCAAAAGAGAAGAGGGAGAAGATGAAGGTGTGGAAGGTGTGCAAATGTGATTTGTTTTAAAGTAAACGTTCTGAAATTGCATTCTTCTTTTAAAATGTGAAGCAGTTGCTTCATTTGCTATTATTTTCTCCCATTCAGAAGGCTGTCTTTTTACCTTGCTTATAGTTTCCTTTGTTGTGCAGAAGCTTTTAATTTTAATTAGATCCCATTTGTTTATTTTTGCTTTTATTTCCAGTATTCTGGCAGGTGGATCATAGAGGATCCTGCTGTGATTTATGTCAGAGAGTGTTTTGCCTATGTTCTCCTCTAAGAGTTTTATAGTTTCTTGTCTTACGTTTAGATCTTTAATCCATTTTGAGTTTATTTTTGTGTATGGTGTTAGAAAGTGATCTAATTTCATTCTTTTACAAGTGGTTGACCAGTTTTCCCAGCACCACTTGTTAAAAAGATTGTCTTTAATCCACTGTATATTCTTGCCTCCTTTGTCGAAGATAAGCTGTCCATAGGTGTGTGGATTTATCTCTGGGCTTTCTATTTTGTTCCATTGATCTATATTTCTGTC
>SJXQ01001095.1:270036-299109 GCA_006408695.1 Aepyceros melampus
ATAATCCAGAGGGTGTGGGGCGGGAGGGGGGAGGTGGGGGTCGGGATTGGGAGTTCATGTACACTCGTGGCTGATCCATGTCGATGTGTAGCAAAATGAATACAGTATTGTAAAGCAAAACAAACTAAATAAAAATTAATTTAAAAAAATGTGAAGTAGTTTTACAGAGTAGCACTATTTTAACGTAAGATATTTACTCTGGGTATTGGCTATTGCATATACAATGTATCATTCTTGGTAGTTTTATATAATTAAATAACTGATGTGAATAATCATGTGAGATAAATCACATAGCTTTTGATACATTTTCTTCATTAATGTCTATCAGTGCAGAATGAAGGTTGCATTCAACTTGTCCTCACAGATCTTCCAAAATGAAGCATTTTGAAAAGAGGTCTCTTAAATCCACTGATAGAACTTATTCAAATTCCATTATTCCTAAGTCATGAAGATGAAAGACATCTCACAGGAGAGATCTCCATAGGTGAATTAAGAGCAGTTTGACAGTCTGCACAAGTGCAGAGACATTAAGCTGTTAAGTGGCCACATGTGTATACATGTGTTTAGTGTTAAGCCATAAAGCAAACATTAGCAATCAGGAACATCCAAATTGATTTTGGAGCATAAGTCTTTCAAGACCCCACGAAATCTGGACAACAGCTTGAGAAAGATTCAGACAAGTTCTTACACCGTATGCCTCATTCTCAATTATAGGAGATTGTGCTCATATGCTAAATGTACTCAGAGACTACCTAAAAATCCATCTACCTTTGATAGAACCAAGAAGTGAAAATTAAAAAATCTGTGTGTCATCTCTGATCTCCACCATACTTTGCCAGAAGGCAGCAACCGGTAAGCTCTATCAGACCCTACCAGCTCTGCTGACACACGTAGAAATGCTAGTGCATAATATGCTATTATGCATTACTTTATGTGCAGACTCTCATTATCATAGTCGTATGAGACATTCACACATATGCACACAGCATGTTCCCACCGGGGGTAGTTGGTCATCTTTGGCAACTTAGAACAATTTTTGTTTTGTTGTTATGGTTTCAGACACGTCTTGCCAAACTTGTCATTTATGCATAAATGAAATCTTGCATAATTTTGATTATCCAAATACTTTACAAAACAATACCATTTTAGTTGATGAAATAAAGCAGTGGTTTTTTGATAATTGATGAAATCTTTTATTCAAACAATCCACACAGAGATAAAGCAGGGAGAAAAAAAAATTGTGGCTAAAGAGTGTGAAGTGAAGAAAGCAGGAACTTCACCTTCTTTGGTGGCTGTTTAATTTTTATGGCCATCCCTGAGAAATATTTCAAATACTTGAAGTCTATGTACAATATTCTGAATATTATTGATGTCCAGAATGAAAGAAGAAACAGAATTTCTCTCTGTGTTAGACTAACTTTCAAACATCAACTGAGGTCATTACTGAAATGACACGATACTTGACAAAGGTTACTTGATTGCTTTCAGGCACAAGGAATCTCTCCCTAGGATTAACTAACACTTGGCTTCTGTGTAACACCCATATTGAGGTGGCTGTTTGCAATTTTTTAACAAATAGACATTGAACTAGTCATTATAAATTATGACCGTGAGGCAGTACTCAGCCTCTGTAGTTGAGAATGGGCTGAATCTTAGCTTGGGGACAACTGGCCCACAGACTAAAATCAGGAAGTGACATCACTAAGGAAGTGAAACAGGGCATTGTTACTAACAGAGAGCAACATTTGGCTTTCAACCTTTACTCTGTAAATGGGCCGTGAAGGCTACTGTGGACACTGAGAATTTGAATTCTAGGTCTGGTCCTTGGATTATCATATGACATGCTATCCTTCAAAGCAGAGACATACCTGATCTTGGACTTTTAATAGAGCAAATCTATCTGCTTCAGACCCATACTGTCCCTGCCATCTGAGTTCCTCTTTTCTAGGCATATGGGCCAAAATTCATAAAATAAAGAAAAATCCTCTCAACTTCATTTTGCAAATGGAAATGAGTTTATTAAATGCATTCCTAGTGAAACAATATATTGTACTTGCCTATGTATGACCTGGAACAAGGCTTTATTTCTCCCTTAGTTTTAAAGAGCCACTCTCTTTTTCTTCTGCTTTGAGCTGCATTATTGGTAGACTCAAAGATCTTCTGACTTGTTACATATATTCCTACACACTAGTGTTCTATATTTGGGAATATAGTTGGATGATGAATGCTGAAATCTCTTATGGGGAGTCACACTGCAATGCAGTTCAGTTAGTCCAATGACATTACATGTCTGGTGAATCTAGTTTATATAAACTAAGCTGTAATTAAAAAAATATATGTTTGAACCTGCTGTCATCGCTTCTAAGAATGCTGGGTGAGGAACTTGTCATGTATCAGGCTAAAGCACAATGCCAATGATAAGCTACACTTTACTACTGGTTAATAGTGAAGTCAAATCTGCCCTCTGTACCCTGACACCAATTTAAATCTCAGAGACAGAGTTTTGGGTGAGGTAGGAAAGAATAGCTTTATTGCCTTGCCAGGCAAAGGAGGTCACAGAGGGCTGCTGTTGCTGCTGCTGCTAAGTCACTTCAGTCATGTCCAACTCTATGCGACCATATAGACAGCAGCCCACAGGCTCCGCCATCCCTGGGATTCTCCAGGCAAGAACACTGGAGTGGGTTGCCATTTCCTTCTCCAATGCATGAAAGTGAAAAGTGAAAGTGAAGTCTCTCAGTTGTGTCCGACTCTTCATGACCCCATGGCCTGCAGCCTACCAGGCTCCTCCATCCATGGGATTTTCCAGGCAAGAGTACTGGAATGGGGTACCATTTCCTTCTCCCACAGAGGGCTAATGCCCTCATAATTGTTGTGTCTCCAACCTGGAAGGGATAATGAGGAGTGAGTGGTCATTTGTGGGCATTCTTCTGATTGATTGGTGGTGAGGTTGGTGGGAATCAGCATTATCAACCTTCTGGTTCCAACTGGTCTGGAGTTTGCATGCTTATGGACTGCATACGATTAACTTCATCCACATAATAAGGGTTTCAGTATCTGCAAAACAGCTCAGAAATTTTGTATGTGTACTCCTTGAGGGGGGAATAATGACCCTGCCCAAGGCAGCACTATTGTTCCTTCACTGATACTCTCTTATCTCTGCATCCCCTCTCTGCAAATTGGCAACTGTTTTATTCTGCCCATGGAACATAGGGAAACTCATGGAGGCTGAATGAAACCTATTTCCTATAATCAGGAAAGGGGGGCAGAGAAAGAATTTTGTGCCCAGGTTCTGCTCAATTTCAACACTTCGGATATTGGTTAGCACCAGACCTGGGGGAAAGATAACTTCAGTTGCTCAGTCATGTCCGACTCTTGGCAACCACATGGACTGCAGCATGCCAGGCTTCCCTGTCCATCACCAACGCCCAGAGCTTACTCAAACTCATGTCCATAGAGTCAGTGATACCATCCAACCATATCATCCTCTGTCAACCCCTTCTCTTCCCGCCTTCAATCTTTCTTAGCACCAGAGTCTTTTTCCAATGAGTCAGTCCTTTGCATCAGGTGGCCAGTATTGGAGTTTCAGCATCAGCATTAGTCCTTGCAATGAATATTCAGGACTGATCTCCTTTAGGATAAACTGGTTAGAAGGGACTCTCAAGAGTCTTCTCCAACACCACAGTTCAAAAGCATCAATTCTTCAGTGCTCAGTTTTCTTTATAGTCTCTCACATCCACACATGAGTACTGGAAAAACCATAGGTTTGACTAGATGGATATTTGTTGGCAAAGTAATGTCTCTGCTTTTTAATATGCTGTCTAGATTGTTCATAACTTTTCTTTTAAGGAGCAAGTGTCCTTTAATTTCATGGCTGCAGTCACCATTTGCAGTGATTTTGGAGCCCCCCCCCAGAAAGTCTCTCACTGTTTTCATTGTTTCCCCATCTATTTGGCATGAAGTGATGGGACCAGATGCCATGATCTTAGTTTTCTGATTGTTGAGTTTTTAAGCCAACTTTTTAACTCTCCATTTTCACTTTCATCAGGAGGCTCTTTAATTCTTTTTCACTTTCTGCCACAAGGGTGTTGTCATCTGCATATTGAAGTTATTGATATTTCTCCCATCTGTCTTGATTCCAGCTTGTGTCTGATCCAGCCCAGCATTTCTCATGATGTACTCTGCGTAGAAGTTAAATAAGCAGGGTGACAATATACTGCCTTGACATACTCTTTTCCTGATTTGTAACCAGTCTGTTATACCATGTCCAGTTTTAACTGGATATAACTGTAGCCACATTTCTCAGGAGATATTCTCATCTCTTGAAGAATTTTCCACAGTTTGTTGTGATCCACACAGTCAAAGGCTTTGGCATAGTCAATAAAGCAGAAGTAGATATTTTTCTGGAACTCTCTTGCTTTTTCCATGATCTAGCAGACATTGGCAATTTGATCTCTGGTTCCTTTGGCTGCTCTAAATCCACCTTGAAAATCTGGAAGTTCAAGGTTCACGTACTGTTGCTTGGAGAATTTTAAGAATTACTTTGCTAGCCTGTGAGATGAGTGCAATTGTGTGATAGTCTGGGCATTCTTTGGTGTTGCCTTTCTTTGGGATTGGAATGAAATCAAACCTTTTCCAGTCCTGTTAACACTGCTGAGTTTCCTAAATTTGCTGGCATATTGAGTGCAGCACTTTCACACCATCATCTTTTATGATTTGAAATGGCTCAACTGTAATTCCATCACCTCCACTAGCTTTGCTCATAGTGATGCTTCCTAAGGCCCACTTGACTTCTCATTCCTGGATGTCTGATTCTAGGTGAGTGATCACACCATTGTGATTATCTGGGTTGTGAAGATCTTTTTTGTACAGTTCTTCTGTGTATTCTTGCCACCTCTTCTTAATATCTTCTGCTTCTGTTAGGTCTGTACCATTTCTGTCCTTTATTGAGCCCATCTTTGCGTGAAATGTTCCTTTGGTATCTCTAATTTTCTTGAAGAGATCTCTCATCTTTCCCATTCTATTGTTTTCCTCTATTTCTTTGCACTGATTACTGAGAAAGGCCTTCTTATTTCTCCTTGCTATTCTTTGGAACTCTGCATTCAAATGGGTATATCTTTCCTTTCTCCTTTGCCTTATGTGTCTTTTCTTAGCTATTTGTTAGGCCTCCTCAGGTAACCATTTTGAGTTTTTGCATTTCTTTTTCTTGGAGATGGTCTTGATCCCTGTCTCCTGTACAATGTCACAAACCACTGTCCATAGTTCATCAGGCATTCTGTCTATCAGATCTAGTCCCTTAAATCTATTTCTCACTTACACTGTATAAGCATAAGGGATTTTATCTGGTCATACCTGAATGGTCTAGTGGCTTTCCCTACTTTCTTCTATTTACGTCTGAATTTGGCAGTAAGGAATTCATGGTCTGAGCCGCAGTCAGCTCCTGGTCTTGTTTTCGCTGATTGTATAGAGCTCCTCCATCTTTGGCTGCAAAGAATGTCATCAGTCTGATTTTGGTATTGACCATCTGGTGATGTCCATGTGTACAGTCTTCTCTTGTATTGCTGGAAGAGGGTATTTTCTATGAGCAGGGTGTTCTCTTGGCAAAACTCTGGTAGCCTTTGCCCTGCTAACAGGTCAAAGGAAGACCTGTTAGGGGAAGAGATAAAGAGGGGTGGGGTCGGGGGGAAACTACCAGGATTCAAAATGAAATACACATTTAATTGGCCCAGTGGTGTCATATTGAAGAAAAGACGCCTGGAAGGCCAGGTGAGAACAAGGATAGATAGTATTGGCCCCTTAAAATATTCTGAAAAGCTGGAATTCTACCCTTTTTATTTATGGAGTGTGATGTATGCAGAATGGACCTAGTTAGTTTTTTATGTAGAGTCTGTCTCCCTACACAGAGGTGCCAGGAGAGCATCAGGCTAACTTTATCTGGGTAGCCATAGAAAAGAAGATATGTTCACTTTTTTTTTTTTCAAATTTGAATGATGCATATTTCTTATTCAAAATGATCAATTTATTTTGACTTTAACATGCATATTTTCCTTCTCAACCATGTGATAGTTTCCTAGGGTTTGAATTCTTAACAAAGTACCTAGAAATCAGTGTCACTGTGTGCTCACGACTAAGCACAGCTGTGCATGTATGTGTGATCACAAATATTTCCCAAATGATAACATGTAACCTGGATCCAGGGATCCAAAGAAGCTATTGTTAGGGTCAACTGTGAGAATGACCTTGTTATATAAGTGAGAAAAACAAAATGGGTGATTATTATTTTATTCATGTTTTAAGATCTAGACTGTGTGTTGTTTCTGTTGTCTAATGGGAGCTCATTTCCTCATGTGTTTTGCCACTTTGCATCCTTGAAATTGGGTCTGCAGGACTTCTTTGAAGATAATAGTGACTGTGGCTTTCTTGAGAGAGCCCTGGGAGTAGAAACTGTGATGATTTAAAACTAAATTATCAGCTTGAAATGTCTAAGGAAATAAAAAATTCAGCTGTAAACATGTATGACTGCCATCTTATGGGGACAAATTCTCAAAGAGAGATTTTTTTTGTTTTCTTCTATCTAAATCTATGGCAAAGTCTAAAATAAACAATTTCCCTTGCAGTATTTTTGGTGAGAGTCAGGCTTTATTTCTAGTTTACCCTGCACACTAAGGAAGTTAATGTGGGGATCTCCTTTTGTGTTCCCAAATTTTGGCAAGCCCTATTTTTTTTTTTTTCCTGTCCCTTGTGCTCCACGAAGACAGCTTGCCAGGGTTCAGCAAATCCTGCAAAGGAAAGCCACCTTTGATACTCTTTCCATTTCTCACTCACATTTCTTTTTGCTTCTTAGTATTCTTTGCCAGGTGGCACTAGTGTTAAAGAACATACCTGTCAATGCAGATATAAGAGACATGGATTCAATCCATGGGTTAGGAAGATCCCCTGGAGGAGGGCACAGCAACCCATTCCAGTATTTTTGCCTAGAGAATCCCCATGGACAGAGGAGCCTCATGGACTGCAGTCCACAGTGTCGCAAAGAGTCAGACAGAACTGAAGCAATTCAGCACAGCACACATTCTTTGCCAGATTGTCAATTTGCTTTGAAAGACTTCATACATTTTTCATTATATTTAAATTCTTTTCATCAGGGGTGTATTTACTAAGCCAAAACTAAAGCATGACTACCACTATCGCTAATCACCCGGCTTCCCTGGTGGCTCAGGTGGTAAAGCGTCTTCCCTCAGTGCGAGAGACCTGGGTTCAATCCCTGGGTTGGGAAGATCCCCTGGAGAAGGAAATGGCAGTACTCCACTCCAGTACTCTTGCCTGGAAAATTCCATGGACTGAGAGGCTCCTCAAAGCCTGGTAGGCTACAATCCGTGGAGTTGCAAAGAGTCGGACACGGCTGAGCAACTTCACTTCACTGCTAATCATACTAACTTTCCGAGATACTGCTGCCATTGTATTATTTAGTCATTCTGGATCTAAAATATCCATTACACTTAAATACCATCTCATGTGCTAAGAAACAAGTGCTTCTTTTGAACAGATAAAAGGATTGAATGCATCTTCTGTCTTTACATTATGAATATTGGCGGAGGGAAATGAGCTCAGGAGACAAGTTGAAAGGAGTTGATAATGTCAGTAAGAAGAAATCAGTAAGTTCAAAAAAAGATGCCAAATCCCCCAATGTGAAAATCCTTCTAAAACCTCAAATATTACTATCCCACCCTCTGACCACAGCAGTCCATTTCTCTTGCTATAATTCTACCCTTATTCTAATGTCAACAATAATCAGTCTCCCCTCTGTCTTTAGTTGTTGTTCACTTTATTTTCTGTCCAGGCTATGCCACCTCTTCTTGCACTTTCCTCCTGCCAACACCTTCAAGTTCCTAACTCCTTACTAGCCCCACCATGACCACATATGTACTTCCACACTTAGTGGTGAAATATCAACCCAGAATGCAGAGTATACTAAGGCCAATGGATTTGTCCCATCATGAACTCATTCCAGCTTTCAGTTAAATTTTCAAAAATGCATAAGCTGCTTTCTGTTGTCTCTCTGAAGGCAACACCTTCTCAGACGTTTCACATGTATTTACATTTTTATCAGATTTCTTAAATCCTCTTCCTTAATACCTACACTTTCATTTCTGTAAACCATCTTCATCCTACTATGTATAGGAAATATGTGTCTTATTTGGATGAAAATCAAATTTCTACTCTTCCCCCCCCCCCGATTTATGAATGTTTGGAGAAGGCTATGGCACCCCACTCCAGTACTCTTGCCTGGAAAATCCCATGGGCGGAGGAGCCTGGTAGGCTGCAGTCCATGGGGTCGCAAAGAGTCAGATAAGACTGAGCAACTTCACTATGACTTTTCACTTTCCTGCATTGGAGAAGGAAATGGCAACCCACTCCAGCGTTCTTGCCTGGAGAATCCCAGGGATGGGGAGCCTGGTGGGCTGCCGTCTATGGGGTCGCACAGAGTCGGACACGACTGAAGCCACTTAGCAGCAGCAGTAGCAGTATGTATGTTTGCTTCCTTCATCCTTAATGCTTTCTCTCAGTGAAAGTGATTCTTATCCTTCACCACAAGTGTTAACCCTTCCCCCGTAGCTCTGGTTTCCACTTTTTCCTACTTCCCCATCTTTTCTTATACCTCTTTCATCTGGTATTCTATAGTAGCTAAGAATGCTTTTGTTATTTTGCTCTCTTAAGCTATTTATCCTCTAGAGTAAGTATATACTCCTAAGTGTTCATACCTTGCTGAAGATCTAAACCTAACATCATTATAATTTTATAATAAGCATTATAAAATTTTGAATGACTGACGGAATTATGTAGAACCATTTGTTACTTATTGGTACACACAAACCGTGCTCCATTACCCATTTTATAAAAATTTTAATTAAGTTATGCACATCTCATTTTACAGTTTGCCTGTGTTACAATGTAGTCAACAAAAATAAATACCACGACACATTTCCTCTCAATTTCTCACCTTCATCTGATTCTAGAAAATTCCAAATATATAACATTGAAAAATTTGTATCTTCTTAGTTTTGCCAGATCTCTGCCAATTTTATTGTCCATTCACAAGCTCAACCTTGCATCCATCTAATTGTGTCTTAAGAATTTTTACCCAGTAGAGGGATTGGATGTTGGGACCAAAGCTTTCTGTGTTTAACTAGTTTAGGGAAATGGGATTCTTCAGTGACTTCACTGATGACGGAAAACAAATCATCTTTTAATAAAGCCTACTTAAGATTTCCATTTGCAATTCTTTTACTCTTAAGGCACCAGCTGTGTCTTCTTTGGAGGAGATCCTCTTTAAACTTTGGGCCTTTAGTTATGGTTAGCTTAAGAGAAGAGCTTGATAATTCAGTGGAAGCATAAAAACATATATCAGGTTATGAGAAGAAACATAAGTGCTCAGCATTGCTGTTAATATTTGGAGGAATAAAAACTGTTAATGAGGTGGTTATTTGAGGAGCTATTTTAATCATAAGAACAAAATGATTTTAGTGAACTGTAAAACTAGGGAGTCTTAGATAGGGACTCTTGTGTAAACAAGGATATGGAAGATGTAAACTAGTGAGCTGAAATACTGTAGAGACTTAAGCAAGGTGTTAAGAGCTTAAAAGCAAGACTAGTCTTCTCTGAAATACAGGAGGAGATAACCAGGTCTTTTCTTTGAATATCACCCTATCAAATGCCAATGAGCCCAACAGTCCAATGGGGTAAAGAGGAAAAATGATGATAATCAAGGGATCATACCTTTAAAAGAGGAAGAAGTATTACCTTTTTCTTTTTTTTTTGCCCTCTACCAATTCTGTCTGATACCCATTCCCTTAGATGATAAGATAATGTTGTATTTTTGAATTTTAGGAAGCACTGAGAATTAAAAAAGCCAGAGGACATAGATTTTTCTTCTGTTTCTATCTAATTTACTTATGGCAGGAGTTGTAAAAACACCAAACTCTCTTTCTATAGCGTGTGTGTGTGTGTGTGTGTGTTGGTAGCCAATATGTGGTAAAATTATAAACGGCATTGTTTTAAACAAAGATGTTGCTATATGATGTTTAGCTGGAAAAAATAGTCCTCAGGTTGCAGAGTCAGCCTTGATTAGATTCTATTTAGTTTTAACTCTGTAGGAAATGAGGTTACTTCATTAAAACCTAATCTGATTTATCAGTGTTGTCTTCAGTGATCACATTGGTGGCTTAGATGGTAAAGAGCTACCTGCAATGTGAGAGACCTGGGTTCAGTCCTTGGGTTGGGAAGATCCCCTGGAGAAGGAAATGGCAACCCACTCCAGTATTCTTGCCTTAGAATCACATGAGCAGAGGAGCCTGCTAAGCTATAGCCCATTCAGTTGCAAAAGAGTCAGACATGACTAAGTAACTAACACACATTTTCTTGATTGAAGTTTCTGTGTATCCAACAGATGTGATATTTGGGTCTCCATTTACCCTTGATTCTCATACCTATGTCATCTATTGGGAAATCTGAGTAAAGATAAGGAATTGGGGCTAAATGTAGATGTTTCTGGGCTTCCTTAAATAAAAGCTACCTGAATATCACTTGATAGCACCCCAGGAATATATTTAAAATCTACTTTTGTGCAGTCAATAACTAGGAGTAGAACTTTCTCTTTCAACAATAGGCAATGACCAAGATGGTCTTAAAGCTTCCTTCAACTTGACTGAACTTTAAACAGGCTTCTTCTAACTCTAGGCCCTGATTTGCCTTTACCTTAGAAAACATATAATTGTAAATTATTTCTGTATCCTTTTGAGATATATATCTTTTTCAAAAAGCATCTTGCCAGTTTTACAATCCAGAAATATCTTACTTGCCTGGAGTCACGATTTTCCTGGTTGTCCAGTGGTTAAGACACCGTGCTCCCAATTTAGGGTGTCTGGGTTCAATTCCTGGTCAGGGAACATGCCACAACTCAGAGTTCATATGCCACAACTAAAAAGATCCTGCATGTTGCAAGAAAGATCAAAGATCCATCGTGCCACAACTAAGACCTAACACACCCAAATAAATACAAATATTTTTTTAAAAAAGAACCAAGGAGCCATCCCACTCAAATGTAATCACCAAGGAAGATAGAATTCCTGTATCTCAGTCTGTGATAGAACTCCAATATCTCAGTTTCTTCATGAGCTCAGGAGTCTTAACTTTGATGTATGCCAGTTAGCAAACAAACATGGTCTAATCACAAATCAAGAAACTTGTGTGGGATGTGGGAAACAAAAGAGTTGAAGGTATTTCTGAATGAAAGGTCTCGTTCTCCTGGGAAAGAGTAGGTATCTGTGTTGGCTTTGAAAACACATTTTATTTAAATGTGAGTGGTAGACGCAGATTGTTAGGACACAGCTTCAGGACAAAGATCAGAAGCCGCTTCCATCTTTTGTTGTGCTCTGAATAATTATATTTTTTCTATGCAGTGAAGTATTCTGAATTTAAAGATAAGAGATTCTTTTTTAAACCAAATTAATTTAAATATATAAACATTCTACCTTTTGACAGCCTATATGTTACGTGATATCTTGAATTCCTATGAATTATGGTAAATTTGTACTATTTGGTGATGGATGGAGTGCATCTATTTTTGAGAAAGAATTCTTCAGAGAAGAGATGAAAGATTGGTAAATCCCAGTTGGCTAGCTTTCCACAAAGAGGACTTTTGTTCTTCACAAATGTTCTTAGAACATTACTAAGGGGACTTTGAGGATTCTTTGAGCAGTATTATTTTTTCTCCTGATGTCCAGTTTTGTTTTGCTAGCCAATCTGGCCTGACTCACACATGATCTGCATGGGTCAGTGCTTCTCAGAAGAGAAGGCCAGAGACTTCCTTGGTGGTCTTTAGCAGATCTGTGGTATTTGCTATAGTGATCTGTAGCAGGACCTACAATCCCAGCTGTAGCTGCTAAACAGTTTAAGACAACCTTTTTAAGTGATGAACTCAATTTACTATGAACTTTGAATCCTTAGCTGATTAACATCCATACATGCTCTTACTTGATTCTGACAGAAATCATTTTTTATTACCAATTTCATCCTTTTCTCAATATTCTACTTGTTGTCATTTTTCTAATATTACCTTAGAACTCTGATCAGAGTTCAGGAGGTCACAGACCTCCATTGGGAGTGCTTCCTCTTACACTCTGCACAGGAGCAGGATAACATTGGAATATGGATCTGTAGGCTAAAGATCTTTGCTAATGAATCCAACAGATATGGGAATTTTCCAACTTTATATTTCTTAATAATGCCTACTGATTGAAGAAGACTCTAATCAATTTATCTTAAATAGTAATGTATAAATATACATCGAAAGTAAAATATAAAACCAAAAATGCAAAAGGAGATTCTCTGATTTTGCTCATACCTGTATATACTTTTACTATGCTCAATTTATTATCATTCTCTCATTAACTTCCCTCTTTAACCAGCTTAATTTACATAGAACACAGTCTCAGTGGTAATATACACTCTTGCCTATCTGTTGTTTTTTTTTTATCGCATGTCTACATACAACCCTAGTCCTCAATGATCCTAAGGATGCATTTTGTCTGTACCTGCAATGGAACCCCTGTGGAGAGGTACATCAGCAGAGACAAGTTCTGTTATTTGCTGATGACCACTCACTTCATAAAGCACTCATGATTTTTACCATGTTGCTCAAGTTCAATCAGCTCACTCAGTCTCTGGAAAAAATCTGTCAGCACTCTATGTTTGGTCTTACTACTCTTGCTCTCCTCCCTCTGATTGTTCAATGACTATTGCTAATTTATAGAAAGGTACAAACAAGCCAGGCTTCAGCATATGTGAACCATGAACTTCCTGATGTTCAAGCTGGTTTTAGAAAAGCCAGAGGAACCAGAGATCAAATTGCCAACATCTGCTGGATCATGGAAAAAGCAAGAGAGTTCCAGAAAAAATATCTATTTCTGCTTTATTGACTATGCCAAAGCCTTTGACTGTGTAGATCACAACAAACTGTGGAAAATTCTGAAAGAGGTGGGAATACCAGACCACCTAAACTGCCTCTTGAGAAACTTGTATGCAGGTCAGGAAACAACAGTTAGAACTGGTCATGGAACAACAGACTGGTTCCAAATAGGAAAAGGTGTATGTCAAGGCTGTATATTGTCACCCTGCTTATTTAACTTCTGTGCAGAGTACATCATGAGAAATTCTGGGCTGGAACAAACACAAGCTGGAATCAAGATTGCCGGGAGAAATATCAATAACCTCAGATATGCAGATGACACCATCCTTATGGCAGAAAGTGAAGAGGAACTAAAAAGCCTCTTGATAAAAGTGAAAATGGAGAGTGAAAAAGTTGGCTTCAAGCTCAACATTCAGAAAATGAAAGATCATGACATCTGGTTCCATCACTTCATGGAAAATAGATGGAGAAACAGTGGAAACAGTGTCAGACTCTATTTTTGGGGACTCCAAAATCACTGCTGATGGTGCCTGCAGCCATGAAATTAAAAGACGCTTACTCCTTGGAAGGAAAGTTATGACCAACCTAGATAGTATATTCAAAAGCAGAGACATTACTTTGCCAACAAAGGTCCGTCTAGTCAAGGCTATGGTTTTCCCTGTGGTCATGTATGGATGTGAGAGTTGGACTGTGAAGAAGGCTGAGCACAGAAGAATTGATGCTTTTGAACTGTGGTGTTGGAGAAGACTCTTGAGAGTCCCCTGGACTGCAAGGAGATCCAACCAGTCCATTCTGAAGGAGATCAGCCCTGGGATTTCTTTGGAAGGAATGATGCTGAAGCTGAAACTCCAGTACTGTGGCCACCTCATGTGAAGAGCTGACTCATTGGAAAAGACTCTGATGCTGGAGGGATTGGGGGCAGGAGGAGAAGGGGACGACAGAGGATGAGATGGCTGGATGGCGTCACGGACTCGATGGACGTGAGTCTGAGTGAACTCCGGGAGGTGGTGATGGACAGGGAAGCCTGGCGTACTGCGATTCATGGGGTCGCAAAGAGTCGGACACGACTGCGCGACTGAACTGAACAAACAAATGCTAGTAGATACTTCTCAGCCCCAAACACAGAGACAGAGCCCTGCTGAGAGGATGAGATGGCTGGATGGCGTCACGGACTCGATGGACGTGAGTCTGAGTGAACTCCGGGAGGTGGTGATGGACAGGGAAGCCTGGCGTACTGCGATTCATGGGGTCGCAAAGAGTCGGACACGACTGCGCGACTGAACTGAACAAACAAATGCTAGTAGATACTTCTCAGCCCCAAACACAGAGACAGAGCCCTGCTGCTCCGCAGGTGCTGCGCTTACTGCAGCTTAGGCATCGCCTGGAAATGCGTTGGAAACTGAGCCTACTGAACGTAGGTCTACATTTAACAAGTTTCCTGTTTGTGTGCGTTGAAGTGAGGAAAACACACATTGTTTCTTTCTCTCCCTTGAAAAGCAGTTTCTTTGCCTGTAGAAGGCATATTTCCTTCTCTTCTTAATTTCTCAGAAATGTACAATGTTGTTCCTTTTCTTCCCAGTGTTTTCAGTTTCTCTGTCTCAACTATAATTCCCCGTATTCACTTTTTAAGTCTCAAATTTCTCCATTAAACTCTTGCATTTATCCAATTAAAAGACAATAAACAACCCTAGTTACTGATACAATTTCTTCTTTCTTTCTTCAGAGACAACTTCCAAATGCTGCTGAGATGTTCATAATTAGTGTGTCCATTTCTTCATCTAACACTCTTTTCAACCCACTGCTAATTAGCCTCTGGGCAGTCACTCCACCAAATGCTGTTCTCAGCAAGTTTGCATGGTCCATTCCTCCTCTTACTCTCTCAGCAACATCTGACTTTGTGAGAAGCACATGTGAATCAATAAGAACAATGAAGACTGACTCCTCAGTACTCTTACCTTTCTATTTCTTCTCCCAAGGATAATCTCTCTCACCATTTTATCTTTCACGTCTGATTCATAAGGGCGATAAAGAGATATTAAGTATTAAGGTACATGGAAAAAATTGCTTCAGTTTTCCTAATTGCTCTGTGTCTAGCACCCAGTCTAGGCTTCCCTAGTGGCTCAGATGGTAAAGAACCTGCTTGAAATGTGGGGGATCTGAGTTTAGTCTCTGGTTTGGTAATATCCCCTGGAGAAGGGAATAGCTACCCATTCCAGTATTCTTACCTGGACAATTCCACGGACAGAGAAGTCTTGTGGGCTACAGTCCAGGGGGTCACAAACAGTTGCAGATGACTGAGCAACTATCATTTCATACCTAGTCTAACACTAACCTCTCTCATATTTTATCAAAAGAATGAATATACGCTTTAGGTTACATGCCTGATCCCCAGTCATCTACTAAAAGTTTCATTTTCTTTTTTATTTGTTCATGTAGTAATTACCCTTTACTGAAATTAATTATCCACCCTTTTCTTTCTTCCTTCCCCCTGCTCTGGAATAGATTTGCACTTATAGGGTGTTCTTATATGATGAATAAACAGGACAGAGATAAGGAGCTTTTCTACTTTTTTTTTTTTTTAATCCTTGAGATTTTATCTAGTATTTAACTGTGAAGTCTCTTCATGGTTATAAGCAAGAATTGGGCTCACCACGTTCATTATTTGAATATCTGTTAGAAATGCCTCTCTGAATTAATGGAAAGGAAGAGAGAATTTTCTAGGCCTGTGCTCTAATTATAGAATTGAGAAGTTTGAAAGCTTAACCCAGTTTAATTCTCAAAGACTACCGGTGGTCTTTTAGATCAATCTAAGTCTTTCAGTTGCCTGTGTCTTTGTCCTGTTTTCTGCAAATGTGTACATATATTCAGTTTGTGCTTGTTTGTGGTTATTGTGAAACATACATGGCACTTAGGGTTTAATCAATAATGTATAGTAAAAAAAAAAAAAAGATACCATGATTTAAAGTAATTTTGGAAATGCATATAATTATCATGTTTGTATACTCCCAATTTAATATAGTCAGTTTACATTATTATATAATCTTTAAAGGATTCTAGGGTTTTATGTTGTAAATATAATGCTTTGAGAAATAATTTTGAGACAGCACTGCTAAAGAGAAGACCCAAAGCAATCACTAACAATAGTTATAAGCCCAAGACTTCAGTTGCCTTAGTGATTATAGTTACTAGTTTTGGAGCTCCTACCCTCTCAGGTGCTATATATAACAATTTTTTAATACTGTGTATGCTTCTTTTATAGGTAAGGATAATAAAGTTCAGACAGATTAAATAATAATCTACTTAAGATCTCTCACTTATTACTGAGAGAACTGAAAACCAGGACCATTGAAAATTTACCTTCTTTCCATCTTGCTTCATTTCTTCCCTTCCATTGTCAAATTATTCACTAGAACAGGAACACCATCTGCCTTATTGGAAGTTCCACACTGTTTTTACTCAGGATTGAACTTTGAATTTTCTGTAATGGGCAGGGCTGTGTGCCCTCCCTGTTGTGTGACATGAGGTCAAACTCTGGTGGAGGTAATGAAGATAATGGTGACCTTCTTCAAAAGGTCCCATGCAGGGCACTGCTGCACTCAGTGCCTCCGACCCTGCAGCAGCCACTACTGACCCTCGCCTCCACTGGAGACTCCTGGACATGCATGGGCAAGTCTGGGTCAGTCTCTTTTGGGGTCACTTCTCCTTTCTCCTGGGTCCTGGTGTGCACAATGTTTTGTTTGTGCCCTCCAAGAGTCTGTTTCCCCAGTCCTGTGTAAGTTCTGGTGGATTTATGGTGGGGTTAATGACAATCTCCTCTAAGAGGACTTATGCCATACCCAGGTCTGCTGCACCCAGAGCCCCTGCCCCTGCAGCAGACCACTGCTGACCCATAACTACACAAGAGATACTCAAACACAATGCTGGATCAGTCTCTGTGGGGTCTCTAGGTCCTGGTGCGCACAGGGTTTGTTTGAGCCCTCCAAGGGGCTCTGGTGGGTATGGCGTTTATTCTAAATGTGATTTCACCCCTCCTAAGTCTTCCTGGGGCCTCTTCTTTGCCTTTGGACATGGGGCATCTTATTTTGGTGAGATCCAACATTCTCCTGTCTATGGTTGTTCAGGAATGAGTTGTAATTTTGGAACTCTCACAGGAGATTTGCTAAGTCACTTCAGTCGTGTCCGACTCTGTGCGACCCCATAGACGGCAGCCCACCAGGCTCCCCCGTCCCTGGGGTTCTCCAGGCAAGAACACTGGAGTGGGTTGCCATTTCCTTCTCCAATGCATGAAAGCGAAAGGTGAAAGTGAAGTCGCTCAGTCAGGTCCGACCCAGCGACCCCATGGACTGAAGCCTACCAGGCTCCTCCATCCATGGGATTTTCCAGGCAAGAGTACTGGAGTGGGGTGCCATTGCCTTCTCCGCTCACAGGAGATAAGAACCTAGATTTCATGTGATCAGAACATGTGGATCTTCCACCAATCAGAACAAGATCCAGTTTTCCCCTCAGTCAGTCTCTCCCATCAGGAAGCTTCCATAAGCCTCTTATCCTTCTCCGTCAGAGGGTAGACAGAATGAAAACCACAATCACAGAAAACTAACCAAATTCATCACATGGACCACAGCCTTGAATAACTCAGTGAAACTGTGAGCCATGTCATGTGGGGCCACACAAGACAGATGGGTCATAATGGAAGTTCTTACAAAATCTGGTCCACTGGAGAAGGAAATAGCAAGCCCCTTCAGTATTCTTGCTTTGAGAACCCTATGAACAGTACAAAAAGGCAAAATGATAGGATACTGAAAGATGAACTCCCACACTGGTAGGTGCCCAATGTGCTACTGGAGAGCAGTGGAGAAATAACTCCAGAAAGAATGAAGAGATGGAGCCAGAGTGAAAACAACACACAGCTGTGGATGTGACAGGTGATGGGTGTAAAGTCCGATGCTGTAAGAACAATATTGCATAGGAACATGGAATGTTAAGTCCATGAATTAAGGCAAATTTGTAAGTGGTCAAACAGATGGCAAGATGAACATTGACATTTTAGGAATCTGTGAACTAAAATGGACTGGAATGGGTGAATTTAGCTCAGATGACCATTATATCTACTACTGTGGGCAAGAATCCCTTCAATTACAGTATTGTAAAGCAAAACAAACTAAAAAAATAAAAATTAATTTAAAAAAAAGAAAAAAAAAAACAAAAAAAAAAGAAAAGTAAAATTCATATTTAACTACAAAAAAAAAAGAAAGAAAGAAATGGAATAGCCATCATAGTCAACAAATGATTCCTAAATGTAGTACTTGGATGCAATCTCAAAAATGACACAATGATCTCTGTTCATTTCCAGTGCAAACCGTTCAATATCACAGTAATCCAAGTCTGTGCCCTGACAGTAATGCTGAAGAAGCTGAATGGTTATATGAAGATCTGCAAGACCATCTAGAACTAACAGCCAAAAAAAGATGTCCTTTTCGTTATAGGGGACTGGAATGCAAAGTAGGAAGTCAATAGATAACCTGGAGTAACAGGCAAATTTGGCTTTGTAGTACAAAACAAAGCAGGTCAAAGGCTAACAGAGTTTTGCCAAGGAAACTCACTGGTCATAACAAACACTCACTTCCGACAACACAAGAGAAGACTCTACACATGCAAATCACCAGATGGTCAATACAAAAATCAGATTGATTATATTCTTTGCAGCCAAAGATGGAGGAGCTTTATACAGTCAGCAAAAACAAGACAGGAAGCTGACTGTGGCTCATATTATGAACTCCTTATTGCCAAATTCAGAATTAAATAGAATAAAGTAGGGAAAATGACCAGACCATTGAGGTATGACCTAAATCACATCCCTTATGATTGTACAGTGGAAGTAACAAATTGATTCAAGGAATTAGATGGGATAGACAGAGTGCCTAAAGAACTATGGACTGAGGTTCATGACATTGTACAGGAGGCATTGATCAAAAACATCCCCAAGAGAAACATTCCAAAAAGGCAAAATGGTTGTCTGAGGAGATCTTAGAAATAGCTGACAAAAGAAGAGAAATAAAGGCAAAGGAGAAAAGGAAGCATATAACCATTTGAATGCAGAGTTCCAAAGAATAGCAAGCAGAGATAAGAAAGCCTTGCTCAGTGATCAATGCAAAGAAATAGAGGAAAACAACAGAATGGGAAAGACTAGAGATCTCTTCAAGAAAATTAGAGATACCAAGGAAACATTTCATGCAAAGATGGACACAATAAAGGACAGAAATGTTATGGACCTAACAGAAGCAGAAGATATTAAGAAGAGGTGGCAAAAATACATAGAAGAACTATGCAATAATGATCTTCATGACCCAGATAATCACGATGGTGTGATCATTCACCTAGAGCCAGACATCCTGGGATGTGAAGTCAAGTGGGCCTTAGGAAACATCACTATGAACAGAACTAGTGGAGAAGATGGAATTCTACTTGAGCTATTTCAAATCATAAAAGATGATGCTGTGAAAGTGCTGTATTTAATATGCCAGCAAATGTGGAAACCTCAGCAGTGGCTACAGGAATGGAAAAGATAAGCTTTCATTCCAATTCCAAAGAAGGGCAATGCAAAAGAATACTCCAACTACCACACAATTGCACTCAACTCACCACTACAAAGTAATTCTCAAAATTCTCCAAGCCAGGCTTCAACAGTACATGGACCATGAACTTCCAGATGTTCAAGCTGGATTTAGAAAAGGCAGAGGAACCAGGGATCAAGTTGACAACATCTGTTGAATCATCAAAAAAGCAAGAAAGTTTCAGAAAAATGTCTGAAGTGAAGTGAAGTCGCTCAGTCGTGCCTGACTCCTTGCGACCACATGGACAGCCTGCACCAAGCTCCTCTGTCCATGGGATTTTCTAGGCAAGAGTACTGGAGTGGATTGCCATTTCCTTCTCCAGAAAAATGTCTACTTCTGCTTTATTGACTTCGCCAAACCTTTGTGTGCATCAAAACAAACTGTGGATAATTCTTCAAGAGATGGGAATACCAGATCCCACCTTACCTGCCTACTGAGAAATCTGTATGCAGGTCAAGAAGCACAGTTAGAACTGGTCATGGAAAAACAGATTGGTTCCAAATTAGGAAAGGAGTATGTCAAGGCTGTATATTGTCACCCTGCCTATTTAACTTATATGTAGGTTACATCATGCAAAATGCCTGGCTGGATGAAGCACAAGCCAGAATCAACATTGGCTGGAGAAATATCAAGAACCTCAGATATGCAGATGACAACACCCTTATGGCAGAAAGTGAAGAGGAACTAAAGTGTCTCTTGATGAAAGTGCAAGAGGATAGTGAAAAAGGTGGCTTAAAACTCAACATTCAGAAAACTAAGATCGTGGCATCCAGTCCAGTCACTTTATGGCAGAAAGATGGGAATCAATGGAAGCAATGAGAGAATTTTTTTGTGAGGGGCTACAAAATAGCTGTGGATGGTGACTGCACCCATGAAATTACAAAACACTTGCTCCTTGGAAGAAAATCTATGATCAAACTAGACAGCACATTAAAAAGCAGAGACATTACTTTGCTAACAAAGGTCCGTCTAGTCAAAGCTATGGTATTTCCAGTACTCATTTATGGATGTGAGTGTTGGACTATAAAGAAAGCTGAGCACTGAAGAATTGATGCTTTGGAACTGTGGTGTTAGGGAAGGCTCTTGAGAGTCCCTTGGACTACAAGGAGATTCAACCAGTCAATCCTAAATGTAATCAGTCCTGAATATTTGTTGGAAGGTCTGATGCTGAAGCTGAAATTCCAATACTTTGGCCATCTAAAGGGAAGAACTGACTCATTTGAAAAGACCCTGATGCTAGAAAAGGTTGAAGGCAGGAGAAGTTGATGAATAAGGATGACATGGTTTGATGGCACCACAGACATGATGGACATAAGTTTGAGTAGGCTCCTGGCATTGGTGATGGACAGGGAGGCCTGGTATGCTGCAGTTCATGGGATTGCAAAGAGTTGGACAGGACTGAACTGAACTGAGCTTTGGATAGGAACTTCTGCATAAATTGATGTAATCTCTGTATACTTATTTATTTGGCTTTTCTAAAGAAAAGTAATAACATGATGGCTTGTTTGAGTGTTCTTGACAGATGCAGCTTCCAAAGGTTTAAGATAAACCTTGCAATTTTTTCAAGATTCAAAATTATTTTCCCCTAACCCTGGTCAAAATTTGTTTCTGTAAAGAGAGAAATTTCCCATATAAGGCATTAGCCTGCATCATGATAAACCTTTCCAGCTTCTTTTGTTTCCCTCCTCCTCTTCACTCCTACAGTCTTCCTGATGTGAACTGACTCAGGAGTTGCTGAAATAAATGAACTGTCTCTTTTAAAAAACTGGTTGAAGGTGCCTCCTTATAGTTTTAGCTGTGTGATGAGACATTTGTTGTAATGTGATTATTTACACACTATTGGAGGAAATAAAATTATACTGGAAGGCTTTTTTGGTTATAGTTAATAATATAAAATGGCCCTTCAGAAATGCTCTGAAATTTCTTAAGTATAAATTATCAATAACATTTGAATGTGTTTTTAAACGTCACCCTTAGATGACTGTTTTGAGCCATTCACATTGGCTACATCACTTGCTTGGACTTAGGTGGGGGCGGTTACTGATTTTTCTAAGGTTCCATTTCTACATTAGTAAAAAGAAGTCATCTTAGTTCCTACAGTTTGGGTTCTGGGATTAAGTAAAATTATGTTCATCATTTTCTTAGCACAAATCTGGTATACAGTGTAAGCATTTTAAATATAGAGATTTGGTGTTTCATCTTTTCTCCCCAGCATAAGGACTAAAAATAGATAATGAACTTATATTCAACCTTAAAATGCCACTTAAGTTACTATAGGTTGTCTTTTTTTATGCTACACACTTGAAAGTAGACTTGTATTTTATTGTTGTTGTTTTAGTCTTTTATGGGAGAGTAGAATCCACCAACACTGTTGCCGTATTCTTTGGAGGAACTTTTTCTTGCCCTGATAGTACTCTTATTCCCTGTGTGCCATGAGGACGCCTTAGTTAGCAGGAGATGGAAACTTCATCTGGAGTCTTTTTCAGTCATGTATGTGTCACGCTTTTACTATGTTACACACTTTTAAAGTGTTTATTTATGTAGTTTTGGCTGTGCTGGGCCTTTGTTTCTGTGTGTGCTTTCTCTAGTTGTTGTGAATGGTGGCTGCTCTCTAGTTGAGGGGCACGGGCTTCTCATGGCTGTGGCTTTTCTGTTGCAGAGCATCGGCTCTAATGTGCAAGCTGAATAGTTGCAGTGCACAGGCTTAAGTTGCCCTGTGGCACGTGAAATCTTCCCAGCCTAGGGATGGACCATTGTTTCCTCCACTGACAGGCGAATTCTTAGCCACTGGACCACTAGGGAAGTCCTACACTCTTCTTTCAGCCTAATATGAAAATCTTCATACCTAGGGATTATAGTTCCTTCTTTTACATCCTGATAGCAAAGACCTAAGCCTGCAGAACTCCAGCCAATGAATAAGAAATACGTTTTTAAAGTTGAAATCCTACTTTTAATCTAAGCACCATGTTATTAGAGTTTATGGTGCTTATGCTTTGAGTTTGGGACACTAATGCTGATGTTATTAGAGATAATTTTTTTTTATCTCATAGTTACTATAAGCTGCTAGCACCTTGAGTGTCTCTTTGGAAATTTAATTTGGTGCAAAAATCATATAATTTGGCTAAAAGAATTGTTGACAAACATTTAAAATGGGGCAAGGATTTGATTTTCAAAGTGAGAAAAACAGTTTTGTTTAATCTATTTTATTCCTCTGTTGTCTCTGTATCTACAATATTTGTAAACAAAAAAATCACATAAAGAATAATACTATGCTATGGGGGAACTATAAAGTTATACTAAAAAAAAAAAAAAACACACACACACCAGAAATCTATACCAAAATGTGCTGAATTTCACCTTCAGTTCAGTTCAGTCACTCAGTCGTGTGCGACTCTTTGTGACCCCACGAATTGTAGCACGCCAGGCCTCCCTGTCCATCACCATATCCGAGAGTTCACTCAGACTCACGCCCATCGAGTCCGTGATGCCATCCAGCCATCTCATCCTCGGTCGTCCCCTTCTCCTCCTAGGACTCGATGGAAGTGAATCTGAGTCAACTCCCGGAGTTGGTGATGGATAGGGAAGCCTGTCGTGCTGCGATTCATGGCGTGTCAAAGAGTCAGACACGACTGAGCGACTGAACTAAACTGAACAACACGACTGAGCGACTGAACTAAACTGAACAGTATTTTCAAGTGTTTATAGATTCCTTTTAATTATTTCCAATATATTAGCAGCTAATCTTAAAATATTATATTTTTTATGGTCTGATCAGCAAAGATTTAAGATTGTTTCTACCTTTCAAAAGCGCTTTAGATACTTACACACTATTCTTTTGATGCTCCTTAAGGAAAGATGTCATCAATGCCCTCAACTGAATCACTGATAAGAGTAGATGAAGGGAACAATTCAAAAATATAATTTGTATAATTCACTTCCAGTTTAATATGTATTGTGTTAAAATTTATTTGAGAATGTTCCAATCTTATGACACATATATCATAACATCTCAATCTTATTTAAAGAGAAAATTTATCTAATTCCTTGACAAAAATGAAATTTTGCCTGCCACATTTCAGAAATATATTCCTATGATATTACATCTTTCTAAGCTTTAAAAAATACATAGAAGAGTTGAATTTTTCAAGATGAAAGTATCTACATTGTATAGACAGAGAAATTAAAATACACTTGCATCTTCAAAGAAAAGCTATTGGAAAACTAGACAGCATATTAAAAAGCAGAGACATTACTTTGTCGACAAAGGTCCGTTTAGCCAAAGTAGTCATTTAAGGATGTGAGAGTTGAACCATAAAGAAGACTTAAGAACTGGATACTTTTGAAAGGTGGTGTTGGATAAGACTCTTTAGAGTCCCTTTGACAGCAAGGATATCAAACAAGTTAATCTTAAAGGAAATCAATCCTGAATATTAATTGGAAGGACTGATGCTGAAACTGAAACTCCAATACTTTGGCCACCTGATGAGAATAGCTGACTGATTGGAAAAGATGCTGGTGCTGGGAAAGATTGAAAGCAAGGGGAGAAGGGGATGACAGAGGATGAGATGGTTGGATGGCATCATTGCCTCAATGGACATGGAGTTTGAGCAAGCTCTGGGAGATGATGAAGAAAGGGAAGCTTGGCATGCTGCAGTTGGTGGGTCGCAAAGAATTGCACATTACTGAGTGACTGAACAACATAGACAAAGTTATCAATAGAGATAGATACTGATGGATTATAAGAGAGAGTTTAAAATAAATTATGTATAGATGGTATATATGTGTGTGTGTGTCTGAGTGTGTGTGTAAAATCTACCTGCATATGTTACACAGAGATCTACTATTGCTATGGGTTGAATGGTACCCTCTCCTCAAATTAATGTGTTGAAGCCCTATCACACCCATTATCTTAGAATGTGATTGTATTTGAAAATAGAGTCTCTAAAATGTTGCTCAGGGGGTTTTTCAAGATGGCGGAGGAATAGGACATTACACAGAGATCTACTATTGCTATGGGTTGAATGGTACCCTCTCCTCAAATTAATGTGTTGAAGCCCTATCACACCCATTATCTTAGAATGTGATTGTATTTGAAAATAGAGTCTCTAAAATGTTGCTCAAAGTAGACTCTTTAGGGTGGGCCCTAATTCAATTAACAAGATATCCTTTTAGCAAAAAGAGATTAAGACACAGACACAGACACAATCTACACCCCAAGGAAGAAGGTCTCAGAGGACATCAAACTTACTGAAATCTTGATCTCACACTTCTGCCTGAAAAAATATAAGAAACAAAATTCTATTTTTCTTTAAACTTTGCTGTATTTGTACTTTGTTATGATAGTCTTAGAAAACTAACACAATTATATAAAGCTAAAGATTACTTAGTACTTGTTTTAGCAAAGGGAAAATTTTGTTGAGAATTACCACTCACATCTCACATATACAGTTTAGGATAAGTGCTGCTGCTGCTGCTAGGTAACTTGAGTCGTGTCTGACTCTGTACGACCCCATGGACAGCAGCCCACCAGGCTCCTCCGTCCCTGGGATTCTCCAGGCAAGAACGCTGAAGTGGGTTGCCATTTCCTTCTCCAATGCATGAAAGTGAAAAGTCAAAGTGGATAAGTGCAACTATGTGTATATACACACAATATTATGGGGAAAACTCGACAAAACTCATACAAATTTATATCTTCTCCACAATGAGCGTCACAACATGAACCTCATCAGGGAGTGGCCCCCATCTCATCAAACTGAATCATGACTTCCAGCTCCACATTTCTCTTGCCCTCCATCCACTGCTTCCTGCTTCAGGGCCCCTATTACAAATCCAAGACAGCACATAAGAGTTTAAAGCACTTTCTAAAAAAACATCTATTTCTGCTTTATTGACTATGCCAAAGTCTTTGACAGTGTGGGTCACAGTAAACTGTGGAAAATTCTGAAAGAGATGGGAATACCAGACCACCTGACCTGCCTCTTCAGAAATCTGTATGCAGGTCAGGAAGCAACAGTTAGAACTGGACATGGAACAACAGACTGGTTCCAAATAGGAAAAGGAGTATGTCAAGGCTGTATATTGTCACCCTGCTTATTTAACTTATATGCAGAGTACATCATGAGAAATGCTGGACTGGAAGAAACACAAGCTGGAATCAAGATTGCTGGGAGAAATACCAATAATCTCAGATATGCAGATGACACCACCCTTATGGCAGAAAGTGAGGAGGAGCTAAAAAGCCTCTTGTTGAAAGTGAAAGAGGAGAGTGGAAAAGTTGGCTTAAAGCTCAACATTCAGAAAACGAAGATCATGGCATCTGGCCCCATCACTTCATGGGAAATAGATGGGGAAACAGTAGAAACAGTGTCAGACTTTGTTTTTTTGGGCTCCAAAATCACTGCAGATGGTGACTGCAGCCATGAAATTAAAAGGCGCTTACTCCTTGGAAGAAAAGTTATGACCAACCTAGATAGTATATTCAAAAGCAGAGACATTACTTTGCCGACTAAGGTCCGTCTAGTCAAGGCTATGGTTTTTCCTGTGGTCATGTATGGATGTGAGAGTTGGACTGTGAAGAAGGCTGAGCGCAGAAGAATTGATGCTTTTGAACTGTGGTGTTGGAGAAGACTCTTGAGAGTCCCTTGGACTGCAAGGAGATCCAACCAGTCCATTCTGAAGGAGATCAACCCTGGGATTTCTTTGGAAGGAATGATGCTAAAACTGAAGCTCCAGTACTTTGGGCACCTTATGCGAAGAGTTGACTCATTGGAAAAGACCCTGATGCTGGGAGGGATTGGGGGCAGGAGGAGAAAGGGACGACCGAGGATGAGATGGCTGGATGGCATCACAGACTCAATGGACGTGAGTCTGAGTGAACTCCGGGAGTTGGTGATGGACAGGGAGGCCTGGCGTACTGCGATTCATGGGGTCACAAAGAGTCGGACACGACTGCGTGACTGAACTGAACTGAAAATACATCTTTTAAAAATTAGTTTGGGTTGTCTTTATTTCCAACATATTTTGCTAATTGTTGTCTCTAGACCACTTGCAATTTAAAATAGTGAAAATAAAAGAATGAGTTTTGTTTCCCTTAATCTCAATATCTCAGTTTTAACTTTTAACTTGTCCTCTCTCTCATGCCTTTTCTGCACATTAATCAATGTTCTGATACTACAGTGACACAAAAAGTTTCTTGCACCTTTATGCAGTGTAATTTGTGTTTGAAGCTGAAGTTGGAAATGAATATGTCATCACCTATACCAAGAAATATTCTTGTGACATCAAGGATCAGTCAAACTTTCTAAAGAGCTGTAGACTAATTTCCTAACAATCTTTTAGTTTATTTTTTCAAGTATTAGTTTAATATCCATGTAGTAAAACCAAAGATAAACTGTTTTTGTTAATAAAAATTGTGTAATTTCAACATAAGGAATTTAAAGTATTTGTCAATTGTGTGCCATCTTCAGAATTACAGAACATATTTGAAAGATTATGAAATATTTAATATTTTAATAATTCAAACACTAAAGCACATAGCTTGTCTTCTATTAAAAGGATCAGGCTTTGAATTAGTGTTTTTAAAACTTCACCTGAATGTTTGCTACTATAGAGCCCAGACAACCACAATCCAATATATCTTAATGGCAAAAACTATAAACAATATAAACTGCGTTCCACTGGTAGCAATGAGAAAGCTCTGTGTGCGTGTTTTTTTTTTTTTAATTTTTAAACAATAACTCATGATAATATATTCCATCTCAGTAGAAGCAGTCTACTTTTTCTCAGTTGCATATAGAAATACATGTGGAAAATCTGAATATCTGGAATTATATGCTCATTTATTTCAGAGATGTTGAAACCTTAGGGTTGTGCCCTGTGGGTAGCTGTCACCTGACCTGTCCTCTGTCTAGTCTGGTAACACATCAACAACCATTTTAATGTGAGTGAATTTTTCTTTTAAATCTTGTTCTTCACAAGTCTTCTTTCATCGTATCTTAGCAGAAGATACTTAAGAATTTGAAGAACACAAGACCCTCTTTTAAGACTTTTAAATCACATAATTATATGTACCCAAATATAAGTATACATTCCCATTATTTTGAAGGAACCAGTTTATAGTTGCATCTTACAGAAAAGATGCTTCTCCAAGTACAACAGTGTTACAATCTATAATTTTGTCTAGAAGAGTGCCAAGTTTACAAGGATACAATATTTCTCAGAATCTGTTATTATCAATAAGAGCTTTCACTGGAAGGTAGGGACATTATTTGCCTGTGTTCAGTTGGTTTGGTTTATTTCTCATCCAAAAGGACCACATGGGACATAGGAGTACACATAGTAAGAGTTTTGAATCTCAATCAGCTATAACTGATAGCCTCTTTTTGAGAGTGTTTTGGAAAGCCTTCCTTTAGTCTTGATTTAGACAGGAATTAATAACTGATGGAGGAATCAAATTCCTCACTTCATTTTTTTTTCTTTTTTTTGCAAAACTGTAAGTGTAGTTGGTGATGGCAACCCACTCTATTACTCTTGCCTGGAAAACCCCATGGACAGAGGAGCCAGGTAGGCTATAGTTCATGGGGTTGCATATGACTGAGCGTCTTCACTTTCATGCATTGGAGAAGGAAATGGCAACCCACTCCAGTGTTCTTGCCTGGAGAATCCCAGGGATGGGGGAGCCTGGTGGGCTGCCATCTATAGGGTCGCACAGAGTCAGACACAACTGAAATGACTTAGCAGCAGCAGCAGCAAGTGTAGTTGGGAGAAATCAAAAACTTTTGTAGAGTTTCTTTTATTTTTTACTTTTTAGATTTTAGCAAGCTTTATTTTGATATCCTAAGACATAAGTGGGTCTTCACTGAAAATCCCACCACAATTGCCAGTACCTCATAAACTATGCCACAGTGTACAGCTTATTTTTTGATGCTCTAGTGCTTCTTTAATTCACAAACTATATCTGCTTCAAGGATATACTATTACTTAGCTCGAACTGATTTGGTAAAATATGGGTAAATTATGATCCCCTATTACATTCAAGTGTTCATTTTTTATTAATTAATGTGTCTCAACATTGTCTATCTTTTTTTTTGAACAAACTAAATTTTTTTTTTAATTTTTGAATGTCTTTTTTTAATGAATTTATTTATTTTAATTGGAAGTTAATCACTATAAAATATTGTATTGGTTTTGCCATATATCAACATGAATCCACTGCAAGTATACACATGTTCCCCATCCTGACCCCCCTCCCACCTCCCTCCCCATACCATCCCTCTGGGTCACCCCAGTGCATCAGCCCCAAGCATTCAGTATCATGCATCAAACCTGGACTGGCAATTCATTTCATATATGATATTACACATGTTTCAATGCCATTCTCCCAAATCATCCCACCCTCTTCCTCTCCCACAGAGTCCAAAAACTATTCTATATATCTGTGTCTCTTTTGCTGTCTTGCATACAAGGTTATCATTACCATCTTTCTAAATTCCATAATTATGC
>SJXQ01001095.1:299373-327128 GCA_006408695.1 Aepyceros melampus
TAAATTCTATATATATATATATATATATATATATATATATATGTTAGTATTGCAGCACTATTTATAATAGCCAGGACATGGAAGCAACCTAGATGTCCATCAGCAGATAAATGGATAAGAAAGCTGTGATACATAGGCACAATGGAGTATTACTTAGCCATTAAAAAGAATACATTTGAATCAGTTCTAATGAGGTGGATGAAACTGGAACATTGTCTTAATTCATGGGTCCAATAAATTTAACATTGATCATGAACATTGTACACAATTCAAAGTTTATTATAGGCTGGGATCAAAGCAAATTATCTATGAAAACTGTGCCTCTGTGTGTGAGGAGAAGATAAAAGTCCTTTTTGTTAAAAAGTGACCTAATATCCTTTACAGTAGAAATTAACACAACATTGCAAAGCAATTATATTCCAATTTAAAAAAAATATCAAATACAGAAAAACATTGATCTGATACTTGGAACTGGATGAGGGGAAATCAGTAGGTCTGCACTAATTTGCATTTGAATGAAATTTCATTTATTTGCATGTGACTCTGGGACATTGATAGCATGCTTACTCCTTGAAGAAAAGTTATGACCAACATAGACAGCATATTAAAAAGCAGAGACATTACTTTGCCGACAGAGGTCCATGTAGTCAAGGCTATGGTTTTTCCAGTAGTCATGTATGGATGTGAAAGTTGGACTATAAAGAAAGCTGAGTGCCAAAGAATTGATGCTTTTGAACTGTAGTGTTGGAAGACTCTTGAGAGTCCCTTGAATTGCAAGGATATCCAACCAGTTCATCCTAAAGGGAATTAGTCCTGAATGTTCACTGTAAGTTCTGATATTGAAGCTGAAACTCCAGTACTTTGGCCACCTAATGCAAAGAGCTGACTCATTTGAAGAGACCCTGATGCTGGGAAAGATTGAAGGCAGGAGGAGAAGGGGACAACAGAGGATAAGATGGTTGGATGGCATCACTGACTCAATGGACATAAGTGTGAGCAAGCTCTGGGAGCTGGTGATGGACAGGGAAACCTGGCATGCTGCAGTGCATGAGGTCACAAAGAGTCAGACATGACTGAGTGATTGAACTGAACTGAACTGAATAATACTAATAGTTAACATTTATTGTATCTGCACAGTATGCTAGGGAATATTTTGGCATTTTACATCATGTGTGTGTGTCTATATCTTTACAACCATTCCTCAAAAGAGGTGCTTCCTTTTAGACCATTTTCAGCTGAGAAACAGAATTTCGAAAGCTTGTTTGTTCTAGGTCTTGCCAGAAAATATGAAACCTCAGACTTGAACCCTGGGCTTTCTGATTCAAACTCAATGCACTTTATGTATCTATAAAAGTATGTCATTTATAATCCCTACTATGGAAAAGGCAAGTTGAATGATGACCACAACTGCTGTGCTCTGGCTCCATGAAAGCTAACTCAAGCACATTCCTGTGAGCCCGGTACCACTCTGAAGAGTGACTTTGCCAGTCAGTCTTGCCAAACTCTCATGCATGGTCACCTAGGACTCTTTCTACCCAGCCTTCTTTCTATTCCTTCTCTACCTTGTAGGATTTAGTCTTTTATCCAGATACTTTCTCAGCCTTGCCTAACTCTGTCCCATTTTCTCTCATCGGCTATCCTATTGAGCTAGGCCTGCTATAACAGAACACTATAGACTAACAAACATTTATTTCTGTTTATTTCTGTTTATTTCACAAACTCCAGACAGTTGTGGAGGCTGAAATTCCAAAATCAAGGTGCTACCAGATTATGTGTCTAGTGAGACTCCCCTTCCTTTATTACAGAAGCCTGCCTTGTCTCTGTGTGTATGCATGGACCTTCCTTGATATGAGTGTGTGGAGCGCAAAATAGCTTCCTCTTTTCATTAGGACACTATTCTCATCCTGAGGATCTCACCTTCATGATCTGGTCTAAACATAATTAACTTTCCCAATCATCATTTTCAAATATCATCACATTTGGGATTAGGGCTTCACCATATGAAGTTTGAAAGACACAAATATTCAGTCCATTGCATTCTGTCCCTGGCTTTCCAAAATGTCTGTCTTTATCACATGCAAAACATATACTTCCAATCCCACAGTCCCAAGAATTTTTAACTCATTCATCATCAACTCTAATGTCCAAAGTCAAAAGGAACATCTAAATATCATCTAAATCAGATTTGCATGAGATACAGGGTATGATTCCTCCTGAGCTAAAGTTTGTCTTCAGCTGTGACTCTGTGAAACCAGAAAGGCTATCCATCTGAAAAATAAAATGGTGGGCAAGTGTAAGATAGACATTCTTATTCCTAAGAGGAGAAGTGGGAAATAAAGAAAGAGTGATGTGACCAAGTAAGCCCAAAACCTGACATGGTCTATTCCATTAGAACTTAAAGCTTGAGAATCATCCTATTTAGTTTGACGCTAGCTACTGTAGTGTCCCTGCAGGTACACTGGGGTGGAAACCTTATCCCCAAACTCATAGTCACTACTTCCAACTGAGGCCTCATCAAAATAGACTTCAACGTCCATATTTCTACCAAGATTCTGTACATGATTTTAGCCTCTTCTAGGACGACAGAGGATGAGATGACTGGATGGCATCACTGACTCAATGGACGTGAGTCTGAGTGAACTCCGGGAGTTGGTGATGGACAGGGAGGCCTGGCGTGCTATGATTCATGGGGTCACAAAGAATCAAACATGACTGAGCGACTGAACTGAACTGAACTGAACTGAAGGAGATGGAAGTTCTATCCACAGCTCTTCTGAGCTCCCCAGAATCACCTTTCACATCCTTCTTTCTTCTGACAGTCTGTATACAGAAATCTAAGCATTTTTCTAACATGCAGCTTGAACCTACTTTAGTCTCTACCCATAACCCAGTTGCAAAGCTGTTTTCAAATTTTTAGGGTTTTTTTTTTTTTTTTAAAGCAGCACCCAACTTATTAAAACAAACTACTGTGTTAATCAGTTTAGGTTTCTATACCAAAGTACCATAGATTGTGGCTTAAAAACAAACAAACATTTGTCATCTCTATAGAAACTGGAAGTCTAAGGTCAATGTGCCAGCAGATTCAGTTAATGGTGAGATCTCTCTTCCTAATTTACAGATGACCAGCATCTCACATTACTATGAGAGAGAGTGAGACAGTGCAAACTGTCTGGTTTCTTCTTCTTTAAATGGCACTACTCCCATTATGAGGACTGCACTGTCATCATATCATTTAAATCTAACTGCCTCCCAAAGGCCCCATATCCAAATTCAATCACATCAGATGTTAGGGCTTCAACATAGGCATTGGTGGTGGGGCACATTTCAGCTATAGCAAGGCATATTCCCCATTTAATTTACTGGAAATATCCCATCATAGTTTTTGCTTCTCAAAAGAACACAGCAGGGGGAGAAGTTGCAACATATATGACATAGGGTACAATGGGAGGAGTTAATGAGTCATATTTCCAAATGCAGAGTTCTGAGAAGTCAGTGCCATGATGCTCTGGTGGTGCTGGACTATCTTGATGGTCATATTGCAGGTGCTGGCATATCACTGGCCATCAGTAAATTCATGCCTTAATGCTTTGATGGAAACGGCAGTAGTGAAATTCTCTGGGTGGTGCAGGGTTCAATATTAGTAACTGTGAGTAGTGAGATAGCTCTAGTTAATTCTGTTTTCTTCACTGGGTAGCTAGAGAAAAAAAAAATGAAAGTAGAATGGGCACCCATTGTGAGCATACCTGCTTCACAGGCACCTCTTGAGGATTTTTAGACATTAAACAACAAGGAAGCAACATGAAAAGAAGTTGTTCACATGAGCATAAACTGTTTTATTTATTTTGTACACCTCAGTGTACAAGTATGTCTGTTATTTTTAGGTATGGATTATTTCCCTAGGACGTAAAAAGAATAAGTTGGCTCCATAAGGCTAGTCATGATACTGTCCTCTGATGATCAAAAATCATTAAGCTCAGACTACCCTGAGTCAAATAACATCTTCATTACAATTATCTGTATCTGCTCACAAAGTGAAAAGTGTGTTGATAGTTTGTCTAGTGTCCCTAGAAACCAGGGGTACTTAGTACCAGAAACATCCCATTAATTTTTAACATTGAGTGATTTTTGAGTTCTTAATCTTTGAGGAAAGTTAGATCTCTTTTATTTTTGCTGCTAATTGTGTATGTGCATATGTGTGTGTATATATATAATTTCATTCAAAATATAATTATAACTTAACAGAAAAAAATATATAACATCTGTAGTTGAAAACCGTTCTGTGGTTCTGTAAAATCACACTTACAATAAAGAGAGAATTTGAATTCCACTCTGTCTTACATATATGTCATGAGTAAGTGAATGAGTAAGGCTTCCCTGTTGGCTCAGAGGTTAAAGCATCTGCCTGCAGTGCGGGAGACCCAGGTTCGATCCCTGGGTTGGGAAGATCCTCTGGAGAAGGAAATGGCAACCCATTCCAGTACTCTTGCCTGGAAAATTCCATGGACTGAGGAGCCTGGTGGGTTATATAAACAACAAGGAAGCAACATGAAAAGAAGTTGTTCACATGAGCATAAACTGTTTTATTTATTTTGTACACCTCAGTGTACAAGTATGTCTGTTATTTTTAGGTATGGATTATTTCCCTAGGACGTAAAAAGAATAAGTTGGCTCCATAAGGCTAGTCATGATACTGTCCTCTGATGATCAAAAATCATTAAGCTCAGACTACCCTGAGTCAAATAACATCTTCATTACAATTATCTGTATCTGCTCACAAAGTGAAAAGTGTGTTGATAGTTTGTCTAGTGTCCCTAGAAACCAGGGGTACTTAGTACAGAAACATCCCATTAATTTTTAACATTGAGTGATTTTTGAGTTCTTAATCTTTGAGGAAAGTTAGATCTCTTTTATTTTTGCTGCTAATTGTGTATGTGCATATGTGTGTGTATATATATAATTTCATTCAAAATATAATTATAACTTAACAGAAAAAAATATATAACATCTGTAGTTGAAAACCGTTCTGTGGTTCTGTAAAATCACACTTACAATAAAGAGAGAATTTGAATTCCACTCTGTCTTACATATATGTCATGAGTAAGTGAATGAGTAAGGCTTCCCTGTTGGCTCAGAGGTTAAAGCATCTGCCTGCAGTGCGGGAGACCCAGGTTCGATCCCTGGGTTGGGAAGATCCTCTGGAGAAGGAAATGGCAACCCATTCCAGTACTCTTGCCTGGAAAATTCCATGGACTGAGGAGCCTGGTGGGTTATAGTCCACGGGGTCGCAAAGAGTCGGACACGACTGAGCGACTTCATCTCACCTCAAGTGAATGAGTTAAAGTTCCTCAGTCGTGTCTGACTCTGCAATTCCATGAACTATACAGTTCATGGAATTATCCAGGCGAGAATACTCGAGTGGGTAGCCTTTCCCTTCTCCAGGGGATCTTCCCAATCCAGGAATCAAACACAGTTCTCCTGAATTGCAAGTAGATTTTTTTTACCAGCTAAGCTATCAGGAAACTGCCTCTTTATGACAATGAAGTTTAATTTACTTGACAAATAAAAATAAGAAGAATGATAATATGGATAGTCTCAGATAAGTAGTCTTCCACCAGAAAGAAGGTTAGTTTACTAGGGATGCCATAAGGAAAAATCATAGATAGAGTGACTTAAAAAGGAGAAATCTGTCTTCTTATGGTTATGGATGCTAAGAGTCTAAGATCAAGGTCCAACAGTGTTTCTAGTAGCATTATCTTCCTGGATTATAGAATTCTTAGTGTCCTCAGATGGCCTATTCTTTTTGCATTCAGAAGAGAGAACTCTTTGGTTTCTCTTCCTCTTCCCAGTCCTATAAGGTTATTCATATATATATACATATATATAATGTTTATCTGAGATATTGCTTTTGGACCCCTTCAAAAATTTCTTCCTTAAGGTAGAAAAAAATACCTTCTGGCATAATTTATAATTAATTTTTTTCCATTAGTGCTTGAGGAATTTTCTTTTTAATAGAAAGTCTATTGTTACTCACTGAAAATCAAAAGAACATCCTAGTCCAGTATTCAATTATTCATTATTTATTTATTTGTTTTTTTCATTCAGTAAATACTAAATCAAACTACATAAAATTATTTTAATTTGTTAAAAGTGGCTAGGACTTCACTGGTCATCCAGTGGTTAAGACTCCATGCTTACAATGTAGGAGGCAGAGTTTGATCTCTGGTCAGGGAAGTGTTACATGCCACAAAGTGCAAACAAAAAAAAAGTGGCTAAATTTTGGCAATTACATTTTATTCAACCTGCCAGCCAACTATTTATTAAATTCTTCTAGATGATGGTGATAGATATATGGTGTCTTCTACTCATGGACCTCTGGCCTCTGACATGTAACTCATCACATGTCAACTCACCTATCTAAATACTTAGAAAAAATTTTAATGACAGAAGTAAATGGCTATTTTTATTCTTAACCTGTCCAGTGACCTCCTTCCCTGCTACTGCTACTGCTAAGTCACTTCAGTCGTGTCCGACTCTATGCGACCCCATAGACGGCAGCCCACCAGGCTCCGCCGTCCTTGGGATTCTCCAGGCAAGAATACTGGAGTGGGTTGCCATTACCTCCTTCTCACAGGCCATTATTGCCTTGAAATCTGACCAATCTGAATATTTCCATTTTGCCTGGGACAAAATGTTTGCTGGATGGAGTGTACTTTTTTCTCTTATTAACTTTTACTTTCCAATTTATCATTATTTTATAAAATTAGGCAAATGATATATTACATATCAGCTATTTACATGAAAAACAAGGAAAATTAAGAAGCTATATATCACAGAATGTGTGATATCATAAGTGAAACGAATCGCCAATCCAGGTTTGATGCAGGATGCAGGATGCTTGGGACTGATGCACGGGGATAATCCAGAGAGAGAGTGTGGGGCGGGAGGGGGGAGGTGGGGGTCGGGATTGGGAGTTCATGTACACTCGTGGCTGATCCATGTTGATGTGTAGCAAAATGAATACAGTATTGTAAAGCAAAACAAACTAAAAAAATAAAAAATAATTAAAAAAAAATAAAATGACAATAAGTAATTTTATATCTTGACCAAGTAAGATTTATTCCAGGGGTTCAAGGATGGTTCAACATTTGCAAATCAATCAACATGCTACATTACATTAATAAAATAAAGAACAGAAATCATATGATCACCTCAACAGATGCAGGTAAAGTGTTTGACAACACTCAACATCTATTTATGATAAAAACTGTCAATTAAAAAAAGGTATAGAAGGAACATAGCTCAACATAATAAAGGTCATATATGAGAAACACACAGCTAAGTTTATACCTAAATTCTGTTCAGTTTAGTCACTCAGTCCTGTATGGCTCTTTGTGATCCCATGGACTGCAGCACACCAGGCTTCCCTGTCCATCATCAATTCCAGAGCTTGCTCAAATTCATGTTCATTGAATTGGTAATGCCATCCAACCATATCTTCTTCTGTCTTTCTCCCCTTGCCTTCAATCTTTGGCAGCACCAGTGTCTTTTCCAGTGAGTCAGTTATTCAAATCAGGTGGCCAAAGTATTGGAGTTTCAGCTTCAGCATCAGTCCTTCCAACGAATATTCAGGACTGATTTCCATTAGGATTGACTGTTGGATCTCCTTGCTGTCCAAAGGACTCTCAAGAGTCTTCTCCAAAACCACGGTTCAAAAGCATCAATTCTTTAGTGTTCAACTTTCTTTACAATCCAACTCTTACATCCATTTATGGAAAAAACATACTTTTGACTAGATGGACTTTTGTTGGCCAAGTAATATCTCTGTTTTTTAATATGCTGTTTATGTTGGTCATAGCTTTTTCTCCAATGAGCAAACATCTTTAAATTTTAATTTACAACCAATGGTAAAAAGCTGATCAACGTAAGACCAAGAAGAATGGATGCTTTCAAACTGTGGTGCTGGAGAAGAATCTTGAGAGTTCCTTAGACTGCTAGGATATCAAACCTATCAGTCCTAATCCTAAAGGAAATCAGGCCCAAATATCAATTGGAGGGACTGATGCTGAAACTGAAGCTCCAATATTTTGGCCACTTGATGCAAAGAGTCTGCTTATTGGAAAAGACTTAGTCTGGGAAATATTGAAGGCAAAAGGAGAAATGGGTGGCAGAGGATGAGATGACTAGATAGATGCATGCATGTCCAACTCAGTGGACATGCATGCATACATACAAAGTTGTTTCAGTCATGTCTGGTTCTTAGCAACCCTATGCCCTGTAGCCCATCAGGCTCCCTCTATCCATGGGATTATCCAGATTAAAAAAAAAAAAAAACTGAGTAAATTTCCATGCCCTCCTCCAGGTGATCTTCCCGACTCAGAGATATAACCTGTATGTCTTATCTCTTGCATTTGGCAGGAATGTTCTTTATTGTGCCTCCTGAGAAGCTCCAAACTCTGGAAGATAGTGAAAGACAGGAGAACCTAGTGTACTACAGTCCATAGGGTTGCAAAGACATGGACATAGTGTTTAAACAACAACAATAAAGAAATAGGAAAATTATTCTGTTCTCATTGATTGTAGGAATTAATAATGTTAAAATCTCCATACTACCCAAAGCAATCTACAGATTCAGTGCAACTCCTGTCAAAGTTCTAATGACATTTTTCGCACAAATAGACAAAAATCATACAATATGTATAGAGCCACAAAAGACCCCGAGTAGCCAACATAATCTTGAGAAATACATGGCTGTTAGCATAACTGATACCATCTTGAGCATCTACATTTTCTCCTGTCCTACCCACCTTGCCAGGACTGTGCACTCTAGTAAATCACTTATCTGTACTCCAAGGCTTTGTAGTTAATGTGCACGTGTGCATGCTCAGTCCTGTCTGACAATTTAGGACCATATGGACTGTAGCCCAACAGGTTTTTCTCTCTATAGAATTTTCCAGGTGAGAGTACTGAAGTGGATTGACATTTCATACTCCAGGGGATCTTCCTAACACAGGGACTGAACTCACACCTCTGGTATCTCCTGCATTTGCAGGCAGATTCTTTATCACTGAGCCATCTTGGAAGCCCATACATGACATATTCATAAAATCACATTACATATATCACACACATATATACTGGAATATTATTCAGTCATAAAAAAAGAATAAAAGATTGGCATTTGTGACAACATGATGTGCCTTATGGGCATTATGTTCACGAAATAAGTCAGATAAGATAAAAAGAGAAATACTATATAATTTCACTCATATGAATAATATAAAGAAAGCCAAATAAAAACAAAATGAAACAAAAATAATTGCAGATACAGAGAAGTCTGGTGGTTACCAGTGGGGAAATGTAGCTGAAAAGGAGGGTGAAATAGATTTTTGTTGTTGTTGTTTTTCAGCTACTAAATTGTGTCTAACAGTTTGAGACCTCATGTACTGTAGCAGGCCAGACTCATCTGTCCTCCAGTATCTCCCAGGGTTTACTCAAATTTATGTCCAGTTAGTCAGTGATGCAATCTAGCCATCTTATCCTCTGTTATCCCCTTCTCCTTTTGTCTTCAATCATTCCCAGCATCTGGGTCGTTTAAAATGAGTCAGTTCTTCCCATTAAGATAGCTGAAAAGGAGGGTGAAATAGATTTTTGTTGTTGTTGTTTTTCAGCTACTAAATTGTGTCTAACAGTTTGAGACCTCATGTACTGTAGCAGGCCAGACTCATCTGTCCTCCAGTATCTCCCAGGGTTTACTCAAATTTATGTCCAGTTAGTCAGTGATGCAATCTAGCCATCTTATCCTCTGTTATCCCCTTCTCCTTTTGTCTTCAATCATTCTCAGCATCTGGGTCTTTTAAAATGAGTCAGTTCTTCCCATTAAGTGGTCAAAGAATTGGAGCTTCAGTAACTGTCCTTTCATTGAATATTCAGTGTTGATTTCACTTAGAATTGAATAATTGGATTCTCTTGCAATAAAAAGAACTCTTAAGTACCTTCTCTGGCACCATAATTCAAAAGCATTGATTCTTTGACTACTGGAAAAACTGTATCTTTGATGATATGGACTTTTTGGCAAAGTGATGTCTATCCTTTCTAGATTTGTCATAGCTTCCCTTCCCAGAAGCAAGTGTCTTTTAATTTCCTGGCTGCAGTTAACATTCACAGTGATTTTTGTTACCCAAGAAAATAAAATTGGTTAGAGCTTCCATTTTTCCTCTTCTATGTGCCATGAAGTGATGGGACAAGATGCCATGATCTTAGCTTTTTAATGTTGAGTTTCAATCCAGAGTTTTCACTCTTCTCGTTCACCCTCATCAAGAGTCTCTTTAGTTCCTCTTCACTATCTGTCATCAGAGTGGTACCAGCTGCTATCTGAGGCTGTTGATATTTCTCCAGGCAATCTTGATTCCAGCTTGTGATTCATCTAGCTGGAGATTTCACATGATGTACTCTACATACAAGATATATAAGCAGGGTGAAAATGTATAACCTTCTCATTCTCCTTTATAAATTTTGAACCAGTCAATTGTTGCATGTACAGATCTAACTATTGCTTTTTGACTCACATATAGGTTTCTCAGGAGACAGGTAAAGTGTTCTAGTACTCCCAACTCTTTAAGAATTTTCCACAGTTTGTTGTGATCCACAAACTCAAAAGCTTTAGCATATTCAATGAGGCAGATGTTTTTCAGGAACTCCCTTGCTTTCTCCATGATCCAATGAGTGTTGGCAATTTGACATCTGGTTCTTTTGCCTCTTTGAGACCCAGCTTGTACATCCGGAATTTCTCTGCTCACATACTGCTGAAGACAATCTTGAAGGTTTTTGAGCAGAACCATGCTAACTTGTGAAATAAGCATAATTGATGATAGTTTGAAAATTTTTGAGCATTGCCCTTCTTTGGGATTGGAATGAAAACTGACTTTTTTCCAGTCCTGTAATTAATGATGAGTTTTCCAAATTTATTGATATATTGAGTGCAATACTTAAACAGCAACATTTTTTTTTTAGGATTTTAAGTAGCTCAGCTTTTGAATTCCATCACCTCTACTATCTTTTTTGATATAAATTTATTACTTTAATTGGAGATTAATTACTTTACAATATTATATTGGTTTTGCCATACATTGACATGAATCCATCATGGGTGTACATGTGTTCCCCATCCTGTCCCCTCCTACCTCCCTCCCCATTCCATCCCTCTGGGTCATCCCAGTGCACCATTCCTGAGCATCCTGTATCATGCATCAAACCTGGTCTGGAAATTCGTTTCACATATGATAATATGCATGTGTCAATGCCATTCTCCCAAATCATCCTACCCTCGCCCTCTCCCACAGAGACCAAAAGACTGTTCTCTACTGCCTGGAGCCAGCGTGAGGAATCCCGCCCATGGCAAAGGTCATGAGGAAGGGGGCTTTACATACGCAAAGGCGGGATCAGGCCTCAGGGGTCCCCCTGGACTTTCTCGAGCATCTACTCCCAAAACCAGAGTCTTCCTGCCTTACTGCATTATGCTTTTTGCTTACATTTCTAACATTAACAGAGGCTATCCCGGACCACCTTTCTCTGGAGAAAATCAACTTAGGGCTCTAGCTAATAAGTCTCCTGGAATATTTCAAATCAAACCCCCTCTGTTAGGATTCTTGCTTGGCAGGTTTATCCAGACTCTTGCAGTTGGATTGTTTACAGCCTCCCAGCTGTGAGAGGCACGGGAAGCCTAAAACATAGAGCCTTTCAAAGAGTTAAAAGTTATTAGAGTAGTGCCAGTGTAGGATTTCATTATTGAGCCAATGTTTGTTGCTAAGTTCCCATATCTCTTATCCACTGTGCACCTGGGAGTGCATTAGTTAACATAGTTGGAATATAAGAAAACAAAATAGTAGCCTTGAAATTAACCACATCAGACTTTTGAGCTAATTGGTTCTTTCTTTGTTGCAACTTACTGCACCTTTGCTCCGTGAGAAATGTAACTTTGTTTGATACTTTCTGAGGCTAGCATAGATTAGAAATATAAGAAAAGACACTTTGAGGTAAAATAAGTTTTCTGGTTGAGCAGCCTTTATCAAAAGAGGGTTATAAAATGTTTCACAGGCTTCCAAGGCCAGAAGATAATGTACACAACATCATTTGTGGGAAAGGTATAAAAGTCCCTTTTGAAAATAAAGTAAGGGGACTCACTCACCGAAGAAGCTTGGTCACTCCATGTCTTTTTTTTTTTTTTCTCTCACTCTTTTTTCCAGGCTGATCCCTTTAAGCATAGAGGTTCTCTGCTTTCACCTATCTGCCTGGGTTTCTAAGACCTGAATGGGAAGATGCTCTGCATCTTCACTCCCTTGGGAGACCGGGAGGGCCCCTGTGGCCTCTTTGAATAGATCTCTTTCTCTCCTCTATTTTCTCATCTACAACATTCTTTCCTTATCTCTCTCTAAATCAATCGCCAATTCCATTCCTGCTTCAAATTACCCTGGATCCAACCCAGGCTGGACCCTGGCACTATACATCTGTCTCTTTTTCACCGTCTTGCATACAGGGTTATTGTTACCACTAGTGCCACCTGGAAGCCTGTGTTTCAGGTATACACAGGAAATAACTACAGGAAAGCAACAATACATGTACAGCATTTGACAAAAATGTCTTGAGGATGGAAATTGTAGGAGCATTTGGAGAACAAAATACAGCATTAAATGGTTAAGTTGCTATAAATGTAAATAGTTCCAAAAGGAAATAAGACGGGAAAGTTACAGGCTAATTTTATGTATGAACTTAAAAATATAAATAAACATAAAATAATAGCAAACATGATTAATCAATAGCTACACATATTGACCGATTCATCATCTCTATTTTGTGATTCTATTTCTTTCTATATAGAAACAAACAAACTGTTCCTTTCTGTAAACAAATTTGATGCTAAGGTAATAGTCATAATGTCACTAAGTCACAGATCACCCAAAAACCAATTCCCAAACTTTTAAAGTAAATTTAAAACAAGAAAATATAAAAAGGTATAAAACAGAAAAAAAAATATAAAACTTAGGCACAATTAAAAAACAAAAATCTGACATAGTACCTTTGAATAACTGAATAAATTTCCAAAATAATAAATTGGATAAACATATTTCAATTATATTTTGAAATTACTTATTTTTTTTAATTCAAAGCATTGGATTAAAAGCTTGCATCACTCAACTATCAGTATTAGTGAAATTCTTATTTTACTAAGAAAAATAAGATAATAGAGAGGGTAGAATGTCAAACCAGATTCACAAGCATTAGACTTTTTACTCAATATCAAATTTTACTAACAATTCAAAGGATACAGATAGCTATAATATACAGAGTAAGTTTGGAGTAGTCTAAAACCACCTTAGACAGCTCTGTGTTTGGGGACCATGATAGTGCACAGCTCAGATTTATTATGGAAGCCAAGATTGACCTAGGCAATCTCCCTTCTGACTTTGTCACTACGTTTATATTGAATCCATTTTTCTTTTATTGACTCTTCTCAACCAATAACTGAGTGTGTCATAAAGGCCTGTCTTGGCAAGATGGAAGACACTTCTGGGCAGTAATTATCCAGTGAGCCCCTCATCAGCATAAGTGAACATTTTGCCTATAACTTTAGACACTTTCCAATTTATCTGCCTGTCCATCTTGTTTTCATAAATGTTAGCTCTGCATAAGATGTAGGAAGTCTTTCACTTCTCCGACTCCCTCCTCTTATTCTTAGGCATGATTTCACTAAAACCCTTGCATACTTAATTTGGTGTTAGTGCCTGCTTTTCAGAAAACTCTCACTAACACATATAAGACATGTCAGTAGCTATCTAAGAAATGGTAAGATGGGCTTGTGACTCACTCACTCCCTGTCCAGGGGACAAAGAAGATACCTCCCAGCATAGTGAGTGGATCATGAAGATCTTGTGTTCTAGGCTTATTTTTATAGGCTTATTTTAACAAGACGATTGGTATTATTTCACTCAAAATAAACTGTGGAAAATTCTGAAAGAGATGGAATTATCAGACCACTTGACTTGCCTCTTGAGAAACTTATATGTAGGTCAGGAAGCAACAGTTAGAACTGGACCTGGAACAACAGACTGGTTCCAAAGAGAAAAAGAAGTACATCAAGGCTGTATATTGTCACCCTGCTTATTTAACTTATATGCCGAGTACATCATGAGAAACACTGGGCTGGAAGAAGCACAAGGTGGAATCAAGATTGCCGGGAGAAATATCAATAACCTAAGATATGCAGATGACACCACCCTTATGGCAGAAAGTAAAGAGGAACTAAAAAAGCCTCTTGAGGAAAGTAAGAGAGGAGAGTCAAAAAATTGGCTTAAAGCTCAACATTCAGAGAACAAAGACCATGGCATCTGGTCCCATCACTTCATTGGAAATAGATGGTGAAACAGTGGAAACAGTGTCAGACTTCATTTTTTGGGCTCCAAAATTACTGCAGATGGTGATTGCAGCCATGAAATTAAAAGACGCTTACTCCTTGGAAGAAAAGTTATGACCAATCTAGATAGCATATTGAAAAGGAGAGACATTACTTTGCTAACAAAGGTCCGTCTAGTCAAGGCTATGGTTTTTCCTGTGGTCATATATGGATGTGAGAGTTGGACTGTGAAGAAAGCTGAGCGCTGACGAATTGATGCTTTTGAACTGTGGTACTGGAGAGGACTGTTGAGAGTCCCTTGGGCTGCAAGGAGATCCAACCAGTCCATTCTGAACAAGATCAGCCCTGGGTGTTCTTTGGCGGGAATGATGCTGAAGCTGAAACTCCAGTGCTTTGGCCACCTCATGTGAAGTGTTGACTCATTGGAAAATACTTTGTTGCTGGGAGAGATCGGGGGCAGGAGGAGAAAGGGATGACATCACTGACTCGATGGACGTGAATCTGAGTGAACTCTGGGAGTTTGTGATGGACAGGGAGGCATGGCGTGCTGTGATTCATGGGGCTACACGAGTTGGACACGACTGAGTGACTTAATTGAACTGAACTCAAATGACTTAGGAAAAAGCCTCCTCTAAAGTATAATACACTGGATGATGTGATGATTCAAACATTTGACCAAATGGGGCAACAGCATAGGGATATCGGTCATTGATTTCAGGAATGCACTGCAAACAGCTAATGAGAAACTAGTGACCATGGACAGTTAAAGACAAGCACAAGAGCCATAGATCCTCTTTTGTTGCTTAAGAAAGGAATCTCTTATATCTGACACAGTTCAGAAGAAAATTGGAGACCTGATACGGTCAGAGAGCTCCACAGATATAATGCTGAGACAAAATACATTAGGCACTTGAGGTCCTACTTGGGAAAACTCACTAGGTTGGAACACTTGATATATAGGATGAGAACACCTGAATAGATTTTCGTGATAGCATTGACTGCACAAAACAGTAGATAGATCATGTAGACTGAAAACTAATAAGAAAACATTAGAATCAATCTAAATTTTAAACTAGATGGACTTGACAGACATACACAGACAATTTCACCAATAAAGCAACAGAAAACACCTTATCAAGAGTACATGGGACGTTTTTCTGAACAAATTATATGTTGCCACATAAAAATTTGATAAAAATTTAGAAGAAATTGAAATTGTATAAAACATTTGTTGTGACCAGAAGAGTATAAAATCAGAGAGGGAGAAAGTGAGGGATACTGAAAATATCACAGATATGGAAAGATTAAAATAACATGCTCGAGAACAGTCAGTGATGTGAAGAAGAATTCAAAAAGATAAATAAAAAAATATTCTGAGGTAAATGAAAATTAAAACACAACATATGAAAACAAAATGCAACATAAATAGTTCTAATAGAAAGTATAAAATGATAATGTTTAGATTTTAAAATATCTCAAATAAACAATTTAACTTTACACCTCAAGAAAAAAATCAGAGAGGGAGAAAGTGAGGGATACTGAAAATATCACAGATATGGAAAGATTAAAATAACATGCTCGAGAACAGTCAGTGATGTGAAGAAGAATTCAAAAAGATAAATAAAAAAATATTCTGAGGTAAATGAAAATTAAAACACAACATATGAAAACAAAATGCAACATAAATAGTTCTAATAGAAAGTATAAAATGATAATGTTTAGATTTTAAAATATCTCAAATAAACAATTTAACTTTACACCTCAAGAAATAGAAAAAGAATAACAAACTAAGCTTGAATTTAAAAGAAGGAAGAAAATAGCAAAGATCAGAATGGAAGAAATGAAATGGATACTACTGACAATAAAAAAGATCAGGGAAAAATAAGAAGTAATTTTTTGAAAGAAAAATAAACTTAACAAATCTATAGTTAGACTAAGTAAGTAAAAAGACTCAGAAAAGTCGGAAATGAAAGAGGAGATAATACAACCAATAACAAAGAAATACTAAGGATCATAAGAAAATACTATGCACAGTTATATACCAGCAAATTAGATAACCTAAAAGAAATGAATAAATTCTTAAAAACATACAACCTACCAAGACTGAAGAAACAGAACATCTGGATATATCATCTACTAGCAAAGATACTGAATCAGTGATCAAAAACTTCCAACAAAGAAAGGTTCAGGGCCAAATGGCTTTATTGGTGAATTCTACTAAACATTTAGGGAGTTAGCACTGACACTTTTTCACTTATTTTCAAAAAAATAAGAGAGACTAATTCCAAATTAATTTTACAAAATCAGCATTACTCTGATTTCAAAGGACACTATAAGAAAGGAAAATCTCAGGCCAATATCTTTGACAAACTTAGTTGCACAAATCTATAACCAGATATTAGCAAAGGTAATTCAGCAATACATTAAAAGAATACACCATAATGAAGAAGAATATATTTCTGAGATTCCAAGATGATTCAAAACACACAAATCAATAAATGCACTGTATTAACAAAATGAAGTTGATAAATGTCATATGATCACATCAATAGACACAAAAATGACAAAGTTCAACATTTATGATGCAAATTCAAAATATATATATATGATATAGAAAATGTGAACCTCAATACGCCAAAGACAATCTATAATAAGCCCCTTAGCCTAAAATCAAACTCAATGTGAAACATTGAAAGGTTTTCCACTAAAATAAAAAACAAGACGTCTATTCTTACCATTTTTATTCAAAATAGTATTGAAACTCCATCTGAGCAATTTGGCAAGAAAAACAATAATAAAAGGTAACCAAATCAGAAAAGAAGAAATATTATTCTTTGTTTACAGATGATATGATCATATAGGTACAATACTCTAGTGATCTAAGGGGAAAAAAAATAGAATTTATAAACAAATTAAATAATGTTGCACAAAAAGTCCACATAAAATATATCAGTCACATTTCAAAAATATCAGTCACAATCAATGAACTATCTGAAAAGGAAATTAAAATTTTGCATAATAAAAAGTCCACATAAAAATATCAGTCACATTTCAAAAATATTGGTCACAATCAATGAACTATTTGAAAAATAAATTAAGTAAACTATGTCAATCACAATTGTAACTTAAAAAAAAAAAATTAGGAACAAAGATAACCAAAGGAATATGCTGAAAACTTTAAACCATCTAAAGGGGATTATAGAAGACATGGACAAGTGAAAAGGCATTTCATGTTTATGGATTGGAATGATTAATATTAAAATATCCATAGGACAGAAAGAGATATGCAAAATTCAATGTAATTCATACCAATATCTTAACGGTAATTTTTCACAGAAATAAAAAATAATAATAATAGTAATAACCTTTAAATTCACAGATCTGTTGAAGATCCTGAATAGCTAAAGCTATCTTGAAAAGAGACATCATACTTTCTAATTTCAAAACATAATGCAAAGCTTTAGTAATTATAATAGTATGTATTTGGCATAAAGATGAACGTATAGACCAATGATACAGAATAGCATTAGTTTAGTCACTAAGTTGTGTTAGACTCTTGCCACCCTATGGACTGTAGCCTGCCAGGCTCCTCTGTCCATGGAATTCTCCAGGCAGGAATACTGGAGTGGATTGTCATTGGATTCTTCAATGATATAGAATAGAGAGCCCCAAAGTATATCCATGAATCTGTGGCCAATTGATCTCAATATTGGTGCCAATAATAATAATGGTGAATAAATTGTCTCTTCAGTAAATGATGTTGGAAAAATAGATATTCATATGAAGAAGAATGAGACTGGGCCCTTATTTCACACTATATACAAAAATCAACTCAAAATATTCAATAGATTAAAATCTTATTCACTAGGCATGAAATTCTAAATAACTAGAAGAAAACATGGGGAAAATTTTCTTGGCATTGATCTTAGCAATTTTTTTTCACTTGTAATCAATAGCAAGTAAAAATGGACAAGTAAAATCTCATTAAATTAAAAACCTCCACACAGCAAAGGAAACAAATAACAGAATGAAAATGAAACCTATGGAGTGGGAGAAAATATCTGAAAACCATACATCTGAAAAGAGTTTACAAATTCAAAGTATGTAGGGAAATAAAATGATTCAGTAGAAAACAAACAAGAAAATGATTTCCTTTAAAAGAGTGATAAAGAACTGAATAGACATTTCTCAGAAGAAGGCATTAAGTTTTATTTGATGCAAACTTTTAGTTTTACTTTTAAAAAATTATAAAGAATTTAATTTCTGAAAACAGATTTGAAAGGAGCAATTTTATAGGTCTATCAATAAAAACTCTTTATGGAATACAGTCTTGTACTGGTGAAGGTGCTTGCATAATTCAATGAAGCTACGAAAGATGCCATAACAGGCTGCCCAAGACGAATGAGTCATAGAGAAGACTTCTGACAAGATGTGGTCCACATGAGGAAGAAATGGCAACCCACTCCAGTATTTGTGCCACAAGTAACACATGAATAGTATAAAAAGGCAAAAGAATATGACACAGGAAGATGAGTTGCTCATGTCAGAAGGTATCTGATATGTTACCGAGGAAGAGCAAGTGCAACTACAAATAGCTACAGAAAGACTGAAGTGGCTGGGCAAAGTGAGAATGATGCTCTGTTGTGAGAAAGATGCCATAACAGGCTGCCCAAGACGAATGAGTCATAGAGAAGACTTCTGACAAGATGTGGTCCACATGAGGAAGAAATGGCAACCCACTCCAGTATTTGTGCCACAGGTAACACATGAATAGTATAAAAAGGCAAAAGAATATGACACAGGAAGATGAGTTGCTCATGTCAGAAGGTATCTGATATGTTACCGAGGAAGAGCAAGTGCAACTACAAATAGCTACAGAAAGACTGAAGTGGCTGGGCAAAGTGAGAATGATGCTCTGTTGTGGATGTGTCTGGTGCTGAAAGTAAACTCCAATGCCAAAAAGAACAATATTGCAGAGGAACATGGTCCATGTTAGACATGGTCAAGCAGGAGATGGCAAGATTGAACAGTCACGTCTTAAGAGTCATTACATTGTTTGAAGAAAAGATGGAAAAGATCCAACAGTCAACAAAAATATAAAATACATAGAGATGACTGTGGCTCAGATCATCAGCCCCTTACTGCAAAATTCAGGCTTAGATTGAAGAAAGTAGGGAAAATCACTAGTCCATTCAGGTATGATCTAAATCAAATACCTTATGATTATAAGTGGAGGTGACAAATAGATTCAAGGGACTAGATCTGGCAGATTGCCTGCAGAACTATGGACTGAAATTCATAATATTATACAGGAAGCATTGATCAAAGCCATCCCAAAGTGGGGGGAAACATGAAAGAAGGCAAAGTGGCTGTCTGAGGAGGCTTTACAAATGACCAAACAAAGAAGAGAAGAGAAAGGAAAGGGAGAACGGGAAAGATACACCCAACTGAATACAGAGCTCCAGAGAAGAGCAAGGAGAGATAGGAAGATTTCTTAAATGAATAATGCAAAGAAACAGAAGAAAACAGTAAAATAAAAAAGACTAGAGATCTCAAGAAAATTGGCGATATCAAGGGAATATTAAATGCAAGAATGAGTAAGAAAAAGGACAGAAACATAAGACCTAAGATAAGCAGAAGGGATTAAGAAGAAGTGGCAAGAATACACAGAACTATTAAAAAAAAAAAAAAAAAGATTCTTAAAGATCCAGATAACCATGATGGTGTGGTCACTCACCAAGACCCAGATATCCTGGGTGTGAAGTCAAATGTGCTATAGGAAGCACTACTAGGAGCAAAGGTAATGGAGGTGATGGAATTCTAGCTAAACAATTTAAAATCCTAGAAGATGATCCTGTTAAAATGCTGCAGTCAATATGCCAGCAAATTGGAAAAACTCAACAGTGGCCACACGATTGGAAAAGGATAGTCTTCATTGCAATCACAAAGAAGGTCAATGCTAAAGAATATTCAAACTACCATACTATTGTGCTCATTTCACATGCTATCAAAATTATGTTCAAAATCCTTGAAGCTAGGATTCAACCGTATGTGAATCAATAACTTCCAAATATAAAAGAAGAGTTTAGAAAAGGCAGAGGAGCAGACGTAAAATATTCAATATTCATTGGATCATGGAGAAAGCAAAGGGATTCCTGAAAAAAAAAAAAAAAACAAACTCTAGGTCTACTTCATTAACCATGCAAAACCCTTAGACTCCACAATTAACTGTGGAAAATTCTTAATGAGATGGGAGTACCAGACCACGTTAGTGTCTCCTGAGAGATGCAAAAGTTAGAAGTGAACATGAAACAACTGACTGGTTCAAAATTGGAAAAGATATACAATAAGGCTGTATATTTTCACCCTGCTTATTTAACTTATATGTAGACTAAATTATGCAAAATGCCAAGTTGGATGAATCCCAAGCTAGAAACAAATTACCTGGAGAAATATCAACAACTTCAGATAAATATATGATACCACTCTAACAGCAGCATATAAGGAGGAACTAAAGAGTCTTTTAATGAGGATGAAAGAGGAAAGTGAAAAGTCTGGGTTAAAACTCAACATTCAAAAAACAAAGATCATGGCATCCAGTCCCAATACTTGATGATAAATATAAGGGGGAAAAGTGGAATCAATGGCAGATTTTCTTTTCTTGGGCTCTAAAATCACTGTGGATGGTGACTGCAGCTGTGAAGTTAAAAGATGCTTGCTCCTTGGAAGGAACATTATGATGAACTTAATGTGTTAAAAAGCAGAGACATCACATTGCCAACAAACGTCCCCATAGTCAAAATTATGGGGCTTCCTGGATCACTCAAAGGTTAAGAATCCTTTTGCAATAAAGGAGACACAGGTTTGATCTTTGTGTAGGAAAGATCTCCTGGGGAAGGAAATGGAAACCTACTCTAGTATTCTTGCCTGAAAGATCTCATGGACAGAGGAGCCTGGAAGACTACGTCCTAAGGGTGCCAAAAAGTCAGACATGACTTAGCAACTAAGCAGAAGCACAAGCATGGATTTTCCAGGAGTCATGTACAGATGTGAGAGTTGGTCCATAAAGAAGACTGAGCATCAAAAAATTGATGCTTTTGAATTGTGGTGCTGGAGAAGACCCTTAGAGTCCCTTGGACTGCACGAAGTTCAAACCAGTCAATGTTAAAAGAAATCAACCCTGTATATTAATTGGAAGAACTGATGTTGAAGCAGAAGTTCCAATATTTTTCACATCTGATGAAAACAGCCAGCTCATTGGAAAAGACCCTAATGCTGGAAATAATTGAAGACAAAAGAAGAAGGGAGTAGCAGAGAAGTTAGATAGCATCATTAGAGCAAACTTTGGGAGACTGTGGAAGACAAAGAAGCCTGGCATGCTACAATTCATGGGGTCCAATGAGTGGGACATGGCTTAGTGAATACACAACAATATTTTATATAATACTTTTAAAAATGACATTCGGAACACAATGTTAGCATATTTGTGGCACTTTTTTAGAATCAAAACTTTTAAAAGTTCTTGTAATATTTATCTGTTTAATTTTAAGGAATTTTATAATTAGCTGATACGGTATACAGGCTATCCAGTAACCAGAAAGAAATTAAATTTCAGGAGAAACCATATGTTCTTCAAATTCACTGTCAAAGTCCTCAGGTAACTTTGATTGTGGCCATCTGGTCAGCTGAAGAAAACAGATGAAAACAGCAGTATTTTCAGTATTGTTGCTCCAACCTAAATACCCACTGCTGAAATCACATGATTTTCTTTGTCTTAATTACTATAACACACTGTTCTCTCTCCAGATCTACAGTGTTAACATATTAGATCTCATACAAAAGAGTGAACATTATCTGTGTGCGTTTACTTATAAGGCTAGAATAAATTCCAGCCAACCAGTGACCAGAAGATGGTGAATGCACTTTGTTTAGGGGGAGAAAATTAAAAAAAAAAAAATGGGCCATTTACTTTACCAATATTCTCAACTTAGCTTCAAAATACACATGTAAGTCTTTTCACAAGACTTTTCTAGTTTAACATCATTTTAGAATATAACACACATACATATCTTCATTGGTAGCTAAGCTGGTAAAGAATCACCTGCAATGTAGAAGACCCTGGATCAATTCCTGGATCAGGAAGATTCCTGGAGAAGGGATAAGACATCCATCTCAGTGTTCTTGGGTTTTCCTAGTGGCTAAACTGGTAAATAATCCATCTGTAATGAGGGAGACTTGAGTTCAATCCCTGAGTTGGGGACTTATAGATGACCTAGAACTTTATTTTATAATATGTATAATATACATATATAGGTATGAATATGCATGTATTGTATATAAATATTAAACAAAAGTTATATTTAATTCTATATTCATGGAAGACAAATATATTTTATAAATGTAATTATATAGTGATAAGCATATTTGAAGTCATGGGATATATTTTCAAATTTCTAAGTAAATATAAATATTAAGATTTTTATCTTATCAGCTGAATATTTTAGATCACGGGAAAGAAAAAGAGACAAACACATATTTACTTGCAGAGAATTTTAAATAATATCCACCAAGTCTTTGTCATTTGTCCCATTGAAAGGTGGAGTCTGTGGTTACTTGACCAACAGAACATGGTAAATATTACACTGACATTTTGTGCCTGTAGCCTGAAGAGCTAGTTATCTTCAGCTTCCTCTTTCTTGGTATGCTTTCTTGTGTCTTAGTGATCATAATCAGAGGAACCCCAAGCAGCCATGGAGATATTGCCAGAGATGCTCCAAGCCCTTTCTCAAAATCCATCAACATTAACCTTTAGCAGAAGCTAACACACATCTCTAAGTTAAAGCATCCAGAAGAAGAAAGGAAATGGAACCAACTTGGATCAAGATAGCAAAGAACCTTACCACTAACAGACTCTGAGTCTAATTATACATTGATTTTCCTACAATACCATAATGAATGACATATCTACAGGTGGCCTGCTTATTTAACTTATATGAAGAATACATCATGAGAAATGCCAGTCTGGATGAACAACAAGCTGGAATCAAGATTGCTAGGAGAAATATCAATAACTTCAGATATGCAGATGGCACCACCCTTATGACAGAAAGCATAGAGGAGCTAAATAGTCTCTTGATGAAAGTGAAAGAGAGTGAAAAAGCTGCCTTAAACTCAATATTCAAAAAACTGAGATTATGCCATCTGGTCTCATCTCTTCATGGCAAATAGAAGAAGCAGACTTTATTTTCTTGGACTCCAAAATAAATGTAGATGCCGATTGCAGCATGGAATTTAAAAAAAGAAAAAAAAAAAAAAAGCTTCCTCCTTGGAAAAAAAGCTATGACAAATATAGACAGTATGTTAAAAAGCAGAGACATTAATTTTTCAACAAAATTTCATCTAGCTAAAACTACGGTTTTTCTATTAGTCATGTATGGATGTGAGTTGGAGCATAAAGAAAGCTGAGTGCCAAAGAATTGATGCTACTGAACTGTGGTGTTGGAGAAGACTCTTGAGAGTCTCTTTTAATGCAAGGAGATCAAACCAAACAATCCTAAAGGAAATCAGTCCTGAATATATATTGGAAGGACTAATTCTGAAGTTGAAGCTCCAGTACTTTGACCACCTAATGCGAAGAGCTGACTCATTTGAAAAGACCCTGACACAGGGAAAGATTGAAGGCAAGAGGAAAAGGGGATGACAGAGGATTAGATGGTTGGATGGCAACACTGACTCAATGGACATGAGTTTGAGCAAAATGTGGGAATTGGTTAAGGACCGGAAATCCTGGAGTGCTGCACTCCATGGGATTGCAAAGAGTCAGACATGACTTAGCAACACAATAACAATGACAGGTGGCCATTACTGAACATGTTAGACCAAAAAGGAGAGAAAGGAGGAAACATCCCACTCCCTCCAAAAACCTGGCCCCTTTCTCTGTAAACTAATGTGTATTCTTCCTCATCATTAGCCTCATTCCTCCTCCCCTTGTCTTTATTTTTTTTTTCAAATTATATCCTTCTTACCATATGGGTGAAAATTTGTTCTGTGAATTTAGCTTCCACTTCGTTGTTTGACCATTAAATAAAACATCTTTTGTTTCAGTTTCACCCTCAGTTTACTCTATGGCTTGAAGCTTCTGCAGTACAAACCCAGGGATGATCCAGGGTTGATCCCCAGCACTAATCATGACCTCCAGACATGTGTGTCAGGTTCTTGAAAGTGGGCATTCCACCCTCCACTCTAGCAACCCTAGAGAAAGCCTCATGAAGCAAAATCTGACATTTGTGAGTGAAATAAATTATATTTTTTGTTTGTTTGTTTCAGGCTAACAAATTTGGGAATGGGTTTTACTTAGAAATAGCAACTGGAAACAACATTTGATGCTGAAATATAGTGCAGGATGGGAATACTTTTGAAGCCTTTTTGGAAAATAGAAGTTTACTACAATTTATATTAACTTGATCAATTATTAAATAGTCATATAAGATAAGTTATAATTCTTATTTTACAGATAAGGAAACAGCTACAGTCCCAAGGAGAGAAAGCTAGGAGGTCATATCATTGAGATATGAGTATTGCAGTCAGGCTTCAAAGCTCAGATTTTTAGTTCTGATCCATTATTATTTTTGATAAGTATTCTCAGAGTTGTTGAGAAAATGTTCATAAAAGTTGGGTGACAAGAAATTTTCAAATAAAAAACCTTCATTGAGATGGTACTCTTGAAGTTTCCCAGTATTGTCTATGTGGAAAATGGGAGAAAATTGCCCTAGAAGGAGGGTGAAAGATAAGGTATGAAAACTGAGAATAATTTCAGAATAAGCAATGAGAAATGGAGTTAAACACATGGAGTATGGATTAAGAAATCACTCCTACAATGAGAAAATAAAGACAAGTAAATAGAAATGTCTTCAGTAGTAAAATAGTACAATTACCTATTGCTAAGAACTAGTCCAAGTACTTTATATATACTGATTCTTATGCTAGCCCTTGAAGTGTATTGTCATTATAATATCATGTACTATCACAGTTGTTGTTGTTGTTGTTCAGTCACTAAGTTATGTCTGACTTTTCACAACCTCACAGACTGTTGCATGCCAAGCTTTCCTGTCCTTCACTATCTCCTGGAGTTTGCTTAAACTTATGTCCATTGAGTCAGTGATGCCATCCACCCATCTCCTCCTCTGTTGTCCCCTTCTCCTCCTGCCTTCAATTCTTCTTGACATCAGGATTTTTTCCAGTGAGTCTGCTCCTTGTATCAAGTGGCCAAAATATTGGAGTTTCAGCATCAGACCTTCCAATGAATATTCAGAGTTGATTTCCATTAGGATTGACTGGTTTGAGCTCCTTACTATTCAATGGGCTCTCAAGAGTCTTCTCCAAAACCACAGTTGAAAAGTATCTATTCTTAAGCACTCAGCCTTCTTTATAGTCCAACTTTCACATCCACACATGATTACTAGAAACCATATCATTGACTATATGGACCTTTGTCAGCAAAATGATGTCTCTGCCATTTAATACACTGTCTAGATTAGTCGCAACTATTCTTCTAAGGAGCAGGTGTCTTTAAATTTTGTGGCTGCAATCCCATCCACAGTGATTTTGGAGCCCAAGAAAATTAAATCTGTCACTAGTTCCACTGTTTCTCCATCTATTTGCCATGAAGTGATGGGGCCAGATGTCATGATCTTAGTTTTTTAAATGCTGAGTTTTAAGCCAGATTTTCCACTCTAGTCTTTCACCCTCATCAAGAGGCTCTTTATTTCCTCTTCACTTTATGCCACTAGAGTGGTATTATCTGCATATCTGAGATTGTTTGTATTTCTCCCAGCAATCTTGATTCCAACTTGTTATTCAATATCATCAGTGTTCTATCTCATAAGCAAGAAATGAGTCATACAGAGAGATGAAATAAAAGGCCTAATGTCACAAATCAGTAGAGTGGTAAAATCTGGATTCCAACTTAAGCATTCTGGTCTTGAGTCTATACTCTTAAACATTATTCTGTATTATACTAAGCAACATACTGCAAATAAAACAAATATCAAAAACAGTTTAATGAATACAATAGTAAATATAACAAAATACATTATAACACTCAAACAAATTAAAAAAACCTCTCCTGCATCCATTTTTTTTTCTTTCTGTTTCCAATTCAGTGATCTCTCCCTGAGACTTAGGCTTATTCTTTCACTTCTGCTGTCACTCCACCTAAAATCTTTCATTTCAAAAGAATATTATTTTTCTTATAAACACAGTAGACTATTTCCAAATAAAACAAAGAAGAACTAAGTCAAACTGGACATAAGCAATAAAAAGAAAAAAAGAAAGAAAGAAAGAGCACATGCAACACTAAATCAAATTAAAATGCTTACTGATTTCTGGTTGTTTTCACCTACCATTTCCTTTATAACTAGGTTTCTTGAAAAAATACTTTATACTCATGACTTGCATTAATACATCAACTATAATCAATCTTATTTTTGGGTCATGTTAATGATTAATCAGAGACAACTTATTGTAGCTAAATCCCTTCACTGGGCACTTAAATCCTATCTCCACACCATAGATTAATGCTTATTCCTTGTTCCTTTCTTGGAGTTGTCTTTTGCAGGAGACAGTGCTATTGTGGTTTCCTTACCTCTGTCTGTCTACATTGGCTTCTTTCTGTTCCTACATGTGCCGCCCTCTGTGGCTCTCTTCACTCTGCAAATTTTCTCTCATGGGTCATTCTATCCTCATCCCAACTCTTGATCAATAACATCTATAAAATGTTATAAAATGTTTTCTGTTTAGCAAAGCATTGTGCTGAACCAGATCAAATTTTCTTAAAAAAAAATTACAATAGAGAATAATTGAAAGGCTAATAAAGAGATTATTTCCTAGAGACCAAAGTTCTAATTGTTAGACTTTATGTGTATGCTTCCCAGGTGGTACAGTTGTAAAGAATCTGCTTGCCATTGCAAGAGGTGCAAGATACGACAGTTTGATCCTTGGGTCAGGAAGATCCCCTAGAGTAGGAAATGGCAACCCACTCCAGTATTTCTTGTCTAGAAAATTTCATAGACAGAGGTGTCTGGTGTACCACAATCTAAACAGTCACAAAGAATTGGACATGGCTGATTGACTGAGCATGCATGTACAATAAAGACTATTTTCCAGAGATAAAAGTTCTAATCACTGTCCTTACAGGTAATTAGTGGAGTTTCCATGGTGGCTCAGATGGTAAAGAATCCACCTGCAATTTGGGAGGCCTGGGTTCAATCGCTGGGTTGGGAAGATCCTCTGGAGAAGGAAATTGCAACCCACTCCAGTATTCTTTCCTGGAGAATATCCGTTAACAGAG
>SJXQ01001096.1:0-20750 GCA_006408695.1 Aepyceros melampus
TTGCTAGAATTTTGTTAAGGATTTTTGCATCTATGTTCATCAGTGATATTGGCCTGTAGTTTTCTTTTTTGGTGGCATCTTTGTCAGGTTTTGGTATTAGGGTGATGGTGGCCTCATAGAATGAGTTTGGAAGTTTACTTTCCTCTGCAATTTTCTAGAAGAGCTTGAGTAGGATAAATGTCAGATCTTCTCTCAATTTCTGGTAGAATTCAGCTGTGGAGCCATCTGGACCTGGGCTTTCGTTTGCTGGAAGATTTCTGATTACAGCTTCAATTTCTGTGTTTGTGATGGGTCTGTTAAGATTTTCTATTTGTCCTGGTTCAATTTTGGAAAGTTGTACTTTTCTAAGAATTTTTCCATTTCTTCCACGTTGTCCATTTTATTGGCATATAATTGCTGATAGTAGTCTCTTATGATCCTTTGTATTTCTGTGTTGTGTGTTGTGATCTCTCCATTTTCATTTCTGATTTTATTGATTTATTTTTCTCCCTTTGTTTCTTGATGAGTCTGGCTAATGGTTTGTCAATTTTATTTATCCTCTCAAAGAACCAGCTTTTGGCTTTGTTGATTTTTGCTATGGTCTCTTTTGTTTGTTTTGCATTTATTTCTGCCCTAATTTTTAAGGTTTCTTTCCTTCTACTAACCCTGGGGTTCTTCATTTCTTCCTTATAGTCCAACTCTCACATCCATACATGACTGTTGGAAAAACCATAGTCTTTACTAGATGGACCACTGTTGGCAAAGTAATATCTTTGCTTTTTAATATGCCATCTAGGTTGGTTATAACTTTCCTTCCAAGGAGCAAGCGTCTTTTAATTTCAAGGCTGCAGTCACCATCTGCAGTGATTTTGGGGCCCCCCAAAATAAAGTCTGACACTGTCTCCCCGTCTATTTGCCATGAAGTGATGGGGCCAGATGCCATGATCTTAGTTTTCTGAATGTTGAGCTTCAAGCCAACTTTTTCACTCTCCTCTTTCACTTTCATCAAGAGGCTCTTTAGTTCTTCCTCACTTTCTGCCATAAGGGTGGTGTCAACTGCATATCTGGACATCAATGCTTTTTAAATCAGCTGTCTCTAAAGACAATTGGAAATTTATCTATTTCTCTAATTCTGTCAAGTTTTACTTGGTGTATTTTAAAGCTATATTATAAGTGAAGTGAAGTTGCTCAGTCGTGTCTGACTCTTTGTGACCCCATGGACTGTAGCCCACCAGGCTCCCCCCCTCCATGGGATTCTCCAGGCAAGAACACTGGAGTGGGTTGTCATTTCCTTCTTCATATTATAAGGTTCATAGTAACTTAATAATGTATGGCTGCCTGTTGAATTGGCTCTTTGTTATTATAACATTTCCTCTTTATCTCTATAGAACTCTTGCTTTAAAGTTTACTTTCTGAAATGGAGCAGGACTCTATGATTCTTGCCCCTCCCCACCATGTCTTCTGCCTGCCTTTTGCCTGTGGAAAACTTTAGTCAAAGAATAAATTTAATCAGAGAAGTGAGACATGCTGAAACAAAGGAAAATAGTCTAAGGAGACTAAATAATAAGCATGTAGTTATTTAGCATAGTCAAGGACCTTTATTTCCTTTGGACAAGTTGTCAAATGCTATAGATACCATTCTGAGCCATATCCTGTGAGCTGTCTTATAGATGCCAAAATACCAGGTGGAGAAGTTAACTACATGATCACCAGACTGTACCCAAGACTTGAGCTGCTGCAATTTTGAGAACTGACCACAAGAAAGTGGGAACAAGTGCATCCCAGAACTGCATATTAACTGTACCTAGAACAGTGAAGATGATGTTAGTCAGACCACTAACGACCAACTGCAGATGACTGTTAGAGATGACTATAATGTTTCTGCATGTAGACTCCCCCACTCCAACTCTGTCTATAAAGCTCTCACCCCTGCTTGTTGTGGGGTGGGGAGTCAGCCTTTGGACAAATGTCTGCCATCTTCCCCCACCCAGTTGCCAGCATCTGAGAAAAGGCACCTTTCCACCAGGCTGGCCTGTTTACTGGCTTTTGAGCAGTGAGCAGCTGGACCCCACCCACATATCTTTGGGTAACAGATTTGGTGCCAAAAGTGGGGCTGGCTACTGTTGGCTATGGCTGGTTATGGCTGGTTATGGCTGGCCACTGCTGGTTATGGCTGGCTCCTACTGGCTCCTGCACTTTTATGGCACCTGGTGTCCCTGGGTCTTCCAGGGGAGAGCTATAGCTATGACAATGTATGAGCCTACTGCTCATGGCTAGCTAGCCCCAGGTAGGGGATTTGGGGGACATTCCTAGCAGTTGTCAAAGCCATTTGATTTGAGGATCCTCCCTGTTTCTACCCTGCTCAGCACTGACTGCAACTTATGCTCTGCTTGGTGGAATGGAAACTTGCACTTGGGATGAAATGACAAGCTCCAAGACCAGGTAAGTCCACCAGTGTGCACACGGACAACCTTCCCATTTGTGAGTGCTAGTGCTACTTGGGCATTCTTGCCAATTGACTCTGACTGCTATGAGGACTGTTTGTGAGCAATAGTGCTGTTTGAGCATTCTTGCCAGTTGGTTCTGATGTGTGTCTGATGTTGAGAACTGTTTGGGACATGAGGTACTGTTTGGGCATTCTTGCCAGTTGGTTCTGACATGTGTCTGATGTTGAGGATCATTTATGAACTCTGACTGCTATTTGGGCATTTTTGCCAATTGGTTCTGAAGTCTGTCTGCCAGTGAGGACTGTTTGTGGGCCTCAAGTGCTTTTGGGCATTCTTGTTAATTGGTTCTGATATCTGACTGCTGTTGAGGACTGTTTATGACCACCGAATGTCATTTTGGTACTTTGCCATTTGACTACCACTGAGGACCATTTGTGTTGGGTTGGGACTTCATACTGGACACCCTCAGAAAGGGTTTATGACAGATCTGTCATTTGGTGTGTGGGTGTGTATTCCATTTGTATGATTGGTATTCTTGCTGTCTTATATAGAATTGGAAATTCAGGTTCAATTCAATAAGAAAAATTTTAGTTTTGAATTTAAGACTAAAAAAAGAAAGATTTTTTTTTTTGGACAATGTATGGCTACAGTATTCTTTAGACTCTGGAGAAAACCGGTTAAGATGAAACTCTTGGAATTCAAAAACCCTTTCTTTTTGCATACGCAGTTAGGGAAAGCTAACTTGATAAAACACTTTTTTCAGACTCTGGGAAAACAAAAATATGCCTGGGAGAAAGTGCCTCCCTGTCCATCACCAGCTCCAAGAGTTTATTTAAACTCATGTCCGTTGAGTCAGTGATGCCATCCAGCCATCTCATCCACTGTCGTCCCCTCCTCCTCAAGCCCTCAATCTTTCCCAGCATCAGGGTCTTTTCAGATGAGTCAGTTCTCACATCAGGTGGCCAAAGGACTGGAGTTTCAGCTTCAACATCAGTCCTTCTAATGAACATTCAGGACTGGTTTCCTTTAGGATGGACTGGTTGGATCTCCTTGCAGTCCAAGAGACTCTCAGGTGTCTTCTCCAACACCACAGTTCTAAAGAATCAATTCTTTAATGCTCAGCTTTCTTAATAGTCCAACTGTCACATACATACATGACTACTGGAAAAATCATAGCCTTGACTAGATGGACCTTTGTTGACAAAGTAATGTCTCTGCTTTTTAATATGCTGTCTACGTTGGTCATAAATTTTTTTCCAATGAGCAAGTGTGTTTTAATTGCATGGCTGCAGTCACCATCTGCAGTGATTTTGGAGCCCCCAAAAATAAAGTCTGACACTTTCCACTGTTTCCCCATCTATTTGCCATGAAGTGATGGGACCAGATGCCATGATTTTCGTTTTCTGAATGTTGAGCTTTAAGCCAACTTTTTCACTTTCCTCTTTCACTTTCATCAAGAGGCTCTTTAGTTCTTCTTCGCTTTCTGCCATAAGGGTGGTGTCATTTGCATATCTGAGGTTATTGATATTTCTCCCGGCAATCTTGATTCCAGCTTGTGCTTCTTCCAGCCCAGCGTTTCTCATGATGTACTCTGCATAGAAGTTAAATAAGCAGGGTGACAATATACAGCCTTGCTGTATTCCTTTCCCTGTCTGGAGCCAGTCTGTTGTTCCATGTCCAGTTCTGTGTTGTCTCCTGACCTGCATACAGATTTCTCAAGAGGCAGGTCAGGTGGTCTGGTATTCCCACATCTTTAAGATTTTTCCACAGTTTGTGGTGATCCTCACAGTCAAAGGCTTTGGCATAGTCAATAAAGCAGAAGTAGATATTTTTTCTGGAACTCTCTTGCTTTTTTGATGATCCAACGGATGTTGCCTATTTGATCTCTGGTTCCTTTGCCTTTTCTAAATACAGCTTGCACATCTGGAAATTCACAGTTCACATACTACTGAAGCCTGTCTTGGAGAATTTTAGCATTACTTTGCTAGTGTGTGAGATGAGTGCAACTGTGTGATAGTTTGAGCGTTCTTTGGCATTGCCTTTCTTTGGGACTGGAATGAAAACTGACCTTTTCCAGTCGTGCGGCCACTGCTGGATGATGCAGGTTTGATCCCTGGATTGGGACGATCTCCTGGAAGAGGTCATGGCAACCCATTCCAGTATTCTTGCCTGGAGAATGCCAAGGACAGAGGAGCTTGGCCGGCTATAGTCCATGGGGTTGCAAAGAGTCGGACACGACTAGAGTGACTTAGAACACATAGTCTTTATTATCTCTTTTCTATATTACATTTTAAAATCTCTGCATTCTGCATTTCATATTATTTCTTTTTATTTACCTACTACTTCACCAATTCTTTCTACATGATGCATTAGTATTTTAATTGCATCTGGTGATTCTGAGATCTTCAGTCTGTGAGTTTGTATTTGGCTCTCTATTGTTTCTGTAGCCTCTTGCTTACTTTTCTTGTTTTGTACCCAGCATTTTTGTGTTCTGGAAATTGTATCTCGAATGTTTGTGAAAATAACCTGAGGCCTAGAATTTTGGTTTCTTCCACAAGAGGTTTTATGTGCTCTACCAGATGTCTGCAGGCACTGCCAATTCAAGACTTGCTTAAATTATGATCAAGGATAAGGATTTCCTGGACAATACACAGGACCAAAAACTGGGCTATAAGTCAATGAAGTACAAGTTTAACTGGTTTACCATTACTTTGATGATATAGCTCTTAAAGCAGGCATGGTTTACAGCTACTTTTACTCCACTGTCATCCCATTAAATCTTATTTGAATGTTAGTAATATGATTATAATGCTCAAATTGGTATCTTTTAGCACAAACCACTTCTTTGGTTCCAGGACTCATATATCAAACTGCCTACTCAACATCTGAACTTGGATATCTATTAGGCATGCCAAATTAAATATGTACAAAACAGACCCTTGAGTGTCTCCTCAAGTAAATCTGTTCTGCATCATGGCTTCCATATCTCATTAATGTCACCAGCTTCTACCTAGTTGCTCAGGAGAAAAATGAAACATTTGTCAATTTTCTCTCACCATTCCTCCCCATCCTCAATCTAACAGCAAGCCTTCTCTGCTTATCTTTAAATTATACTCAACATCCTTACATTTCTTTTTACTTTCATCCTCACCACCCTGTTCAATAGAATGGGAAAGACTAGTGATTTCATCAAGAAAACTAGAGATACCAAGAGAAAATTTCATGCAAAGATGGGCACAATAAAGGACAGAAATGGTATGGACCTAACAGAAGCAGATGAGATTAAGAAGAAGTGGCAAGAATACACAGAAGAACTATACAAGAAAGGCAGTAATGTCCTGGATAACTACGATGGTGTGGGCACTCATCTCTGCCCTACCCCTGCATACACTTCTTTACTGTATTCCACTCATGCTGGTCCTTTTTTGTTCCTCAAGCATGCTAAACTTGTTTCATTTGCAGGGTCTTTGCATTTCCTGTTCCCTCTGCTGAAAATGTCTTCTCTCAAACTTTGGTTAGCAGACCTCGTTTTTGTTTGTTTGTTTTTTTAATTTATGTGGCTGCACTGTGTCCTAGTTGCAGCATGTGGGATCTTTATTTGTGGCATATGGGGTCTAGTTTCCTGACCAGGGATTGAACCTTGGCACCCTGCATTGGGTCTGTGGAGTCTTAGTCATTGGACTACCAGGGAAGTCCCTAGCTGACCTCTTATCATCATTTAGGCATCAACTCCACAAACAGAATGTTTCTGACCACCACAGTGAAAGTAACACCCCCTGTCACTCTCTACCATATCATTCAGTTCTACCTTTTGAACAGCACCAAGATTCCCTTATTTAGTTTTTTACTACTTTATTGCCTTTTGCTTTTCCCAGCTGAATATAAACTCCTGCTTTGCTATTCTCCAGTGTCTGCGCAAGTGCCTGGCATGTAGCAGGTGCTCAATAAATATTTGTTGCCTGATTCACTCTCTTTATGTCTATCTTCCAAATTTCTCTGTGTGTTCTCTCCCCTGCCAACCTCCTTCTGCTCCCTTAACACTGAAAGTCTCCCATTTTTTCCTCTGGATCCCCAGTACTTTGGAAAATGACCTCCCCTGCCACCTCAATCTCATTACCACACACTTCACTGCTTCCTGCTGTGTCTATCACGGCACACTCAGGAGATTAAGCCTTACCCGGCAGCTCATAAGCTGTTAGGTGAAGCTGACTTCCTTCCTGTTCCATGTGGCTGCTTCCTGACTCTGACGTCTCTATCCTTTTGTAGACCCCTCTTCTTCTCCATCCCACCAGAGTAAGATTTTCATGCTACCTGAATTTACCATCCTGTAACCCTCATTGTTAGTGTCACCACCTAACCTCCCATTTGCTCCTCAGCTTCATCTAGACTTTGCCACTTGCTTCTCAGCTTGCTCTATAAAACAGTCTTTGGAGTCTCATTGCTGCAGATTGATTGTGCCTTCCCTATTGTTTTAGCACCTGGTCAAGTCAAAGGTCACAACAGTAGCACAAAGGAATAATCAATGGATCCATACCTGTTTCTTAGTGCGTGGGGGGATCTACTCATCCCATAATCCCAGAGCCGCTCCACTGCAGCAATAAAATAGTGGCGTGTTCTCTTTTGAAAGCTGCGGGGGTCCTGATTTTCATCTTCACCATAAATATCAAAATCTTCTCTCTTTGTTTCAATCGACAAAGTATCATCATAGTCAGTTTTGTCTGGCTCTGGTTGAAAAGTAGTAAGGGTTATCTCCCTTTGATGGCGTTTCAAGATTGGTGGATTTTGACAGCACACACTTCCAGTCCCTCCTTGCTTTGGCCAGGGAGCTTCTCTTTGGGCCTTATCTTCTCCTTCATTTGTTACTGCTATTGAATAATAGTTTTCACTAGGGTCTAGGGGCAAAGTGATATCTTTTGTCTTCAAAGATGTGAGTTTCTGTGACCTCTCTAGGGATTTCCAGTCTTCTCTTGGTATCAAGGTAGCTGATTGGTTATCCCAAGCAAGGGGACCCAGCAGCTTGGAGGGAGTCTTTTCAGAGTTTCTGTTGTCCATTTCAGAGATGGCACTTTTCCAGGCCTGTAGACTTTATTCAATTTAACAAGTCCCTGTGTTTTCTGAAGGAAGATCTCTTCCCTGAGATCCAGGTGGGCAGGAGAAACCTTGCTAGTTTTTGTAGGCAAGTCTTCCTGATGAACAACTTTCCTAGGTGCTTCAGACAAGCCTGGTTTCAACAGAAACGTGTTCTCAAGTTTCTTGTACATGAGTGGATTTGCGACCTGTTTCCCCAGGGTGCTACTCTTTCTTTGACTTCCAATCACTTCCAATGTTAGGAAGGCTAAGGAAAGGTTATTTTTCTTGGCTCCATGTAAGAATTGACTGGTTTCTTGGACTTCAGAATGACTTGCCCCCAAGTTATAAGCATAGGTTGATGCTGGAGGATGAGAAGAGTTATCTTGGGGTGGGATCTTGGTCACATCTGTAGGTCTAGTTGACCTATGACTCCTCAGAGAACAATCTGGCAAGAAGGACTGAGTTATGGTCCTTTTCTCCATCTTGTGTTCTATCTGTGTGAAGGTGCCCTGGGTCAAATGTTTAACGCGTTTGGACCACTGAGTTGAGGTGTCATTCAGAGTTACCCCCCTTTCAAGCTTTACTTCTCGTGGGAGTCTGGATTGTTTCAAACCCCGCTTATCACGGTGAGGAACTGCATCCTGCTGACTTGGGATAGGAGACAGTCTTGTAGTGCTTGGAGATTTCTCTACCATTTGCTTTGTTTGATTCCCTAAGCCTTCCACTTTTGCTTCCACCCTTCCTTTTGAGAAATGGGCCGCATGAATCCCAGCTCTTTTTGCCGAATCACTTAATGACCTGTTGTCTTGAAGTACTAGAGTATATGTCTCTTCATCTAAACCTCTGGCATTTTGCTTAGTGCTTAGTGAAAAGAGGTTCTTCAGGAAATTCTTAGTTCCAATCACTGTATACACCTGAGGCAAAACTGCATTCTCGGGGATTAATGTCTCTTTCCTTTCTGTCTCTTCCTGGGATATTTTTTCTTGATTGCTGTATCATTTTCTTGGACATTAGCCAAGTTAGTAAGAACTATGCTATTGCTATTTGGAAAAATCATCTTTTCGAGGCTGGTGTCCTTGCTAAATTCATCCTCTCCTGCTACTACCTTATTCTTTTCTGATAAGACATTCTGATCTTTCACAGAGTTTTCTGATACTGATGATGTTAATTGCTTTGGACTGGGCCTTTGCCCAGAACTTAGGGAGTTCTTGCCATGGGTCCTTTTTATCACGTTTGTTGAATCTGGCAAAAACAGAGTCTTGAAGAATGGTGTATCTGGATATTTTGTATCTAGTGGCTCAGGGCCTTCTTTTTCTTGGTGGATCATTTCCTTTTTTTTGGATGAAGTAGTTTCATTTGACATATGGCTTAGTCCAAAAGATGTAGTATTTTTGTGCATAAACAATTCATCATGAATCAAAGAAGTCACTTCTTGAAAGTTGGTATTACTGTCTATTACAATATCTTGCCAGACTGATGTACTATTCTCAGTTAATACTGTTGGGTCATCAATGTGAGTCTTTCTATTAGTTGTTGAGTTAGCTGGTGCCTTGTCTGTCTTTACCAAAGAGATATTCACTTTAAATAAAGCATCATCTTTGTTCAATGACACAGGTCCATGAACTCTTTCCTCTTTAAATAGCCTATCACTCTCCATTGATAATACGTTTTCTCCCAGTGAACTTTTTTGACTATTCATTAAAGCTGCTTCTAACAACTTGGAATTATTATCTTCTTTACTCAAGCGCAAAGGTACATGTGACCCAATAACATGAGATAAATTTTTGCCAAATACAATGGCACCTAATTGACTATTAAAATTAACTGGCATATTTGGGGGTCCAAAGGAACCTGTCTTTTCAGTACCTGCTGACAACTTGTCTGATGGAATTGTTGGTAAAGGCATTAGATTGTTTGATGAACTTGAAATTTTTAAATTAAGTTTGTTCAACTCTGCCATTATAGTTGTTCCCAAATTCTCATTTAATCTTAGTGGCAGTTCTGGCTCTTGATAAATACTCTTTCCCCATTGTGATGCAGCTCTGGTCCAAGATGTGGCACTTCAGATAGGGATGGGCCCTTGTTTCTTTCTGTTGGTCCAAGTAAATGATCAGTAGCCTCATTTCTGGCTTCTTGGAGATCAGATAAGGATAATCTGTGTGGAGCAGGATTCTGTCCCAAGAGCATCAACGAATCACTAGAGGAGACACTTTGTTCTTTAAGCAGCTGCACTTTCTCTCCAGACTGAGGGTCAATCTTCTCCATGTCATTTTCTGGAGTCATGGTGGGTTTGAATTGCTTTTGCCTGGTGCTAGGGTACCTTGAATTCTGGGAGAAGCTTCTGGGTTCAATGACATTGTTTTCACTCAGCAAGAAGTTTGGAATATCTTCATATGTGTCATAATAATCGCCAACGTTTCTGTCACAACTATCAACCTTCAGTAAGGCTGTCATGCCTCTGTTTCGAAAGTCTGAGTTGTGGCACCCCAGAACCCACAGACCTAGAGATGAGGAAGAATAAGACTCTTATTACTCATAACTCAAGTCACAAGCAAGATCTATGCTAGAGGTTCTCTTACATTCCCAGAAAAATGAAAAAAAAAAAAAACTTAGTACCATTATATTGCCAGTTGTTATGTTAAATGCAAGACACACGTAACAGTAGTCCAACAATGATAGTAAAAGTGGTTTTTGCATTGCTGTTGTTGTGGCATATCTCTTTGTGACCACAAGAAAAGGCTGTGATTTTAAATGAATATATATTGGCATAAAAATGGAGAAATGTAATTAACATACACAAGAGTGGCGAGTCTTACTAGTCACATAGAACTCGGGTGATGACAGTGACTTAATTCTGGAAATTTTACATAGGGCAGCTGTTTTCACTATACAGCACGGTGCTGTAGGTTCTACAGTAACATTATGCGCTCAGTGCTCAGTCGCTCAATCGTGTCCAATTCTGTGCAACCCCATGGACGGTAGCCTGCCAGGCTCCTCTGTCCATGGGATTTTCCCAGCAAGATGACTGGAGTGGTTGTCATTTCCTCCTCACTGCCTGGGGTCAAGTCCCAGCACTACAATTTATCAGCTGTGTGACTTTAAGCAAGTCAGTTGAGGTCTCTAAGTTCCAGTTTTCAAATTTTTAAATGATTCATTATTAGTATCTAATAATGCACTCAAATCACACAACACAATGCCAAGCATCCACTATGACCAATGTGTAGGATAAGTAACCATGAGGGAGCAGGACTTAGGTTTAGGATACATATAACATAATAACTCATCCCAGTGCTAACAATATTAATTTCTACTATGAAAAGGATTATCTGAGTGAAAGAATTTTATGGTGGTGAAGTATATGCATAAGCATAAATGGAAACAAATACACCTTTACTAAGCTACCCATCAGGTAAATGAATGGTCTTATCAAGTTACAGAAGCAAAATCTTAACTGAAAAATTTTCTAAGTATATTTCACAGAGCCCTATTAGACAATAGGATGCCCATGAAAAATCTTCCTGTTTTCAGACATTTTGGAGTTAATTCACATTGCATTCTATGTGCAGCTTGATAATCACTCAAACAGGAAATGAGAATAAAGAGATTTTCTAATATACAAGGATTCAAACTGTCTACCTCTAATTCAGCCATTCTCAAGAAGTTATTAGAGAATGTTTTCTACTGAAATAAAGGAGTATACTAAAAAATATGAAGACATGGGATATAAGAACCCAATTTCATGATATGTAAAGAGTATTTTTTATTTTATAAAACCGTGTTGGGCTAGAGTAGACCAGAACTGGAGTTGGAATGAATAATTTGAATCAGGTTATTGACTAAAAATTCCACTTTTATAACTTCAGTCAGTTCAGTCACTCAGTTGTGTCTGACTCTTTGCAACCATGGACTGCAGCACACCAGGCCTCCCTGTCCATCACCACTCCTAAACCTTGCTCAAACTCATGTCCATTGAGTCAGTGATGCCATTCAACCATCTCATCCTTTGTCATCCCCTTCTCCTCCCGCCTTCAATCTTTCCCAGCATCAGGGTCTTTTAAATGAGTCAGTTCTTCACATCAGGTGGCCAAAGTATTGGAGATTCAACTTCAGCATCAGTCCCTCCAATGAACATTCAGGACTGATTTCCTTAAGGACTGACTGGTTTGATATCCTTGCTGTCCAAGAGACTCTCAAGAGTTTTCTCCAACACTACAGTTCAAAAGCATCAATTCTGAAGCACTTAGCTTTCTTTATGGTCCAACTCTCACACCCATACGTGACTACTGGAAAAACCATAGCTTTCACTGATTATATGGACCTTTATCGGTAAAGTATTATCTCTGCTTTTTAATATGCTGTCAAGGTTTGTTATAGCATTTCTTCCAACCTAGACAGCATATTAAAAAGCAGAGACATTACTTTGTCAACAAAGGTCCATCTAGTCAAGGCTATGGTTTTTCCAGTGGTCATGTATGGATGTGAGAGTTGGACTGTGAAGAAAGCTGAGCGCTGAAGAATTGATGCTTTTGAACTGTGGTGTTGGAGAAGACTCTTGAGACTCATTTGGACTGCAAGGAGATCCAACCAGTCTATCCTAAAGGAGATCGGTTCTGGGTGTTCATTGGAAGGACTGATGTTGAAGTTGAAACTCCAATACTTTGGCCACCTGATGTGAAGAGCTAACTCATTTGAAAAGACCCTGATGCTGGGAAAGATTGAGGGCAGGAGGAGAAGGGGAAGGCAGAGGATAAGATGGTTGGATGGCATCACTGACTCAATGGACATGGGTTTGGGTGGACTCTGGGAGTTGGTGATGGATAGGGAGACCTGGCGTGCTTCAGTCCATGAGGTTGCAAAGACTTGGACATGGCTGAGCGACTGAACTGAACTTCTTCCCAGGAGCAAGTGTCTTTAAATTTGTGGCTGTAGTCACCATCTGAAGTGATCTTGGAGCCCAAGAAAATAAAGTCTATCACTGTTTCCATTGTTTCCCATCTATTTGCCATGAAGTGATGGGACCAGATGCCATGATTTTAGTTTTTTGAATGTTGAGTTTGAAGTCAGTTTTTTCACTCTCTCTTTCATTTTCATCAAGAGGCTCTTTAGTTCCTTTCTGTTTTCTGCCATTAGAGTTGTGTCATCTGCATATCTGAGGTTATTGGTATTTCTCCTGGCAATCTTGATTTCAGCTTGTGCTTCATCCAGCCCAGCATTTCACATGATGTATTTATATATGCTTATTTATATAAGTTAAATAAGCAAGGTGATAATATACAGCCTTGACATACTCCTTTCCCAATTTGGAACCAGTCTGTTGTTCCATGTTCAGTTCTAACTGTTGCTCCTTGACCTGCATACAGATTTCTCAGAAGGCAGGTAAGATGGTCTGGTATTCCTGTCTCTTTAAGAATCTTCCAGTTTGTTGCGATCCACACAGTTAAAAGGCTTTAGCATAGTCAATGAAGCAGAAGTAAATGTTTTTCTGGGATTCTCTTGCTTTGTCTATGATCCAACGGCTATTGGCAATTTGATCTCTGGTTCCTCTGCCTTTTCTAAATCCAACTTGAACATCTGGAAGTTCTCAGGTTCTCGGTTCATGTACTGTTGAAGCCTAGCTTGGAGAGTTTTGAGCATTACTTTGCTATTGTGTGAGATAAATACAATTGTGAGGTAGTTTGAACATTCTTTGGCATTACCTTTCTTTGGGATTGGAATGAAAATTGACCTTTCCCAGTCCTGAAGCCACTGCTGAGGGTTCCAAATTGCTGGTATATTGAGTGCAGCACTTTCACAGCATCATCATTTAGGATTTGAAATAGTCCAGCTGGAATTCCATCATCTCCACTAGCTTTGTTCTTAGTGATACTTCCTAAAGCCCACTTGACTTCGCTCTCCAGGATGTCTGGCTCTAGGTGAGTGATCACATCATTGTGATTATCTGGGTCATGAAGATCTTTTTTGTACAGTTCTTCTGTGTATTCTTGCCACCTCTTCTTAATATCTTCTGCTTCTGTTAGATCCATCCCATTTCTGCCCCTTATTGTGCCCATCTTTGCATGAAATATTCCCCTGGTACCTCTAATTTTTTTAAAGAGATCTCAGTCTTTCCCATTTTATTGTTCTCTATTTTTTTGCACTGATCACTGAGGAAGGCTTTTTTATTTCTCTTTGCTATTCTTTGGAACTCTGCATTCAAATGGGTATATCTTTCCTTTCCCCCCCTTTGCCTTTTGCTTCTTTTCTTTTCTCAGCTATTTGTAAGGCCTCCTCAGACAACCATTTTATTACAACTTAGCTAAATCTAATACTTCCTCTCCCTGGGCTTCCCTGGTGGCTCAGAGGTTAAAGTATCTGCCTGGAATGGGGGAGACCCAGGTTCGATCCCTGGGTTGGGAAGACCCCCTGGAGAAGGAAATGGTAACCCACTCCAGTACTCTTGCCTGGAGAATCCCATGGAGGGAGGAGCCTGGTAGGCTACTGTCCATGGGGTCGCAAAGAGTCGGACATGACTGAGCGACTTCACTTCACAAATCTAATACTTCCTCTCCCCGACAAAGACAGTAATAGGTGAGAAAAGGGGAAATGAAACTCCATAAACAGGTTTGGAATGACATCCACCATACTCTGAGAAAGACCTGGGATTGAGAATAGTGTCAAGAACTTTAGTTATATCTGTACTGGTTGAAATTTTGTAATGATAACATCTTTTTGTATTACATGTGTGAATAAAAATAAATTAGATCATTATAGTAATTAATAAATTTCAATCCAAGAGCTTAAATGAGAGTTCAAAAAAACCTCAATTAAATAACCAAATAAAAATAAATTCTATCTAATATATATATATATATATATATAATTTGAAATAAGAAAGGAGATATAACCAGAGATGCAGAGAAAATTAAAGTATAATTCCCTTGGAGACACAGCTGCCAATCTCCTAGTCTGGCTTCTGACACAAGCATAACATGCCTGGTCAAGTCTGAGAATGGTCAGTACACAAATATACAGACCTGTCTACAACCTAAGTGATATACCCAGGGATTTCAGAGAACTGATTAAATTTTTAGGCTGATCTTCAATCTTGGAGCTAGTTCCCATCAGAGTAACCCAGACAGACACGCCCAGCTGATCACAAGTGGGTGAGGAGCACACCTCAGGCTTCAATAGACAAAATATCTTTAACAATCCAAGGGTACTGCAGTATCCCTAGCATGGAATACTAACCAGTCTTTTAAAATGATGATGTTCATCTATGTTTATTAACATAGAAAAATATCAAGTACATCATTAAGTGAGCAAAAGTGAAGTGAAAGTTGCTCAGTCGTGTCTGATTCTTTGTGACCCCAAGGGAATTCTCCAGGCAAGAATACTGGAGTGGGTAGCCTTTCCCTTCTCCAGGGGATCTTCCCAACCCATGAATCAAACTGGTGTCTCCTGCATTGCAGGCAGATTCTTTACCATCCGAGCCACCAGGGAAGCCCAAGAATACTGGAGTGGGTAGCCTATCTCTTCTCCAGGAGATCTTAACCCAGGAATCGAACTGAGGTCTCCTGCATTTCAGGTGGATTCTTTACCACCTGAACTATGAGGGAAGCCCAAAGCAGATTACAAAACATGATATAACCATCATTCTACTATGTGTTTCAGAGTTCAACTTTTTCTTTTCTTTAAAAAAAAAAGATTTTGCATATTAGTGATTCCACATAACATTTGTCTTCATCTGGCTTATTCACTTAGCATAATGCCCTCAGGTTCCTCCATATTGTCACAAATGCAAGTTTTTCCTTCTTTTTTAATGGATGAATAATAGTTCATCATATATACATATATCACTTTTTTCATTTTCAGTTTGTTTAATTAAAATTTTTTATTATAAATTTTTCTTGTTTTTTATTGAGTTATAGTGGATGTACCATACAAATTTCAGGTGTACAACATAGTGACTCACAAATTTTAAAGATTATACTCCATTTATTGTTATTACAAAATATCGGCTATATTCCCTGTGTGGTTCTATATATACTTGTAGCTTATTTATTTTACTAGTTTGTATTTCTTATTCTTCTGCCCCTATATTGCCTCTGCCCACTTCTTTCCACTGGTAAGCACTAGTTTCTTCCTTACATCTGGGAGTCTATTTCTTTCTGTTATATTCACTAGTTTGTTGTATTTTTTAGATTCCACCTTTAAGTGATATCATACAGTATTTGTCTGTCTCTAACTTATTTCACTCAGCCTAATGTCTTCCAAGCCCATCCATGTTGCTGCAAATGGCAGTATTTTATTCTTTTTTATGGCTGAGTAGTAGTCCACTGTGTGTGTGTATACTGTGCTGTGCTGTGCTGTGCTTAGTTGCTCAGTCATGCCCAACTCTTTGCAACAGCATCTGTCCATGAGGATTCTCCAGGCAAGACTGAACCCAGGTCTCCCACATTGCAGGCAGATTCTTTACCGTCTGAACTGCCAGGGAAACCCAAGAATACTGGAGTGGGTAGCCTACCCCCTCTCCAGGGGATCTTCCCAACCCAGGAATTGAACCAGGGTCTCCTGCATTGCAGGCAGATTCTTTACCAGCTGAGTGGTATACCAGGGAAGCCTGTGTGTGTGTATACATCTTTATTCATTCATCTATTGATGGATACCTAGCTTGGCAATTGTAAATAGTGCTGTTATGAACTTTGGGATGCACAGCTTAGAGTTTTCATTTTTTTTGGATAAATACCCAGGAGTGGAGATTCTGGGTCATATAGTAGTTCTATTTGTATGTTTTTGAGAAACCTCCATACTGTTTTTCATAGCGGCTGCACCAATTTACATTCCCAGCAACAGTGTAGGAGGGTATCCTTCTCTCCACACCCTCACCAGCATTTATTGTTTGTGGATTAAAAAAAAAGATTTATTTATTTATAGCTGTGCTGGATCTTCATTGCTGTACGTGGGCTTTCTATAGTTGTGGGGAACAGGGGCTATTTTCTAGTTGTGCTGTGTGGGCTTCTTATTGCGGCAGTTTCTATTCTTGGGGAGCACGGGCTTTAGAGCATGGGCTCAGTCGTTCTGGTACATAGGCTTAGCTGTCCTACAGCATGTGTGATCTTCCTCAAATAGGGATTAAACCCGTGTCCCCTGCATTGGTAGGCAGATTCTTAATCATTGGACCACCAGGTAGCCCTGTTAGTGGATTTTTTGATGATACCTTCTGACTGGTGTGAGGTCATACCTCATCGTAGTTTTGATTTGCATTTCTCTAATAATTAACTATGCTGAACATCTTTTCATTGGAAAAGACTTTGATGCTGGGAGGGATTGCGGGCAGGAGGAGAAGGGGATGACAGAAGATGAGATGGCTGGATGGCATCACTGACTCGATGGACGTGAATCTGAGTGAACTCTGGGAGTTGGTGATGGGCAGGGAGGCCTGGCGTGCTGCGATTCATGGGGTCACAAAGAGTCAGGCATGACTGAGGGACTGAACTGAACTGAACTGAAACTCATGTGCTTGTTGGCCATTACTATGTCTTTTCTGTAAAAACATCTATCTGGGCTTTCTGTCTATTTTTGATTGAATTTTTTTTTTGATATTGAGCTGTGTGAGCTGTTTATATAGTCTGGATATTAACCCATTGGTCATATCATTTGCAAAATATATTCTCCCATTCAATAGGTTGTCTTTCTGTTTTTGTTTTGCCAATGGTTTCTTTTGCTGTGCAAATCTTTAAGTTTAATGAGGTCCCTTTTATTTATTTTTGCTTTTATCTCCTTTGCTTCAAGAGATAGAACCAAAAAATATTGCCACAGTTTATGTCAAAGAGTGTTTCACCTATGTCTTTTTCTAGGAGTTTTTATAGTATTCAGTTTAGGTCTTTATTTTGAGTTTATTTTTGTATAATATACAAATTCTCTAACATAATACATTAGAGAATTTCTAATATCATTCTCTTACATGCATCTGTCCAGTTTTTCTTCAGTATCTGGAGACTGTCTTTTATCCATTGTATATTCTTTCTTCCTTTGTGATAGATTGACCATAGTGTGTGAGTTTACTTTTGGGCTGTCTACCCTGTTCCATTGATCTATGTCTCTTTTTTGTACTAGTACCATACTGTTTTGATAACTGTTGCTTTGTAGTCTGAAGTCAGGGAGGATGATTCATCTAATTCTGTTTTTCTTTCTCAAGATTATTTTGGCAATCAGTGTCATTTATTTTGTGAAAAATGGCATTGGTAATATGAAAGAGATTGCATTGAATCTGTAGATTTCCTTGGGTAACATAGTAGTTTTTACAGTACTGATTCTTCCCATCCAAGTACATGATCTATCTTCCTATTTTTGATTTCTATCATCATTGCCTTATAGTTTTGTGAGTACAGGTCTTTCATCTAACTCTTTGTGGCCCCATGACTGTAGCCTGCCAGCCTCCTTTGTCCATGGGATTTTCCAGGCAAGAATACTGGAGTGGGTTGCCATTCCCTTCTCTAGGGGATCTTCCCATCCCAGGGATTGAACCTACGTCTCTGTATCTCCTGCATTGGCAGGGGTTTCTTTATCACTGAGCCACCTGGGATCCCTTTGTCTCCTTAGGTAGGTTTATTCCTAGATATCTTATTTTTTTATGATGCAATTGTAAATGGACTGTTTCCTTAATTTCTCTTTCTGATAGTTCATTGCTAGTGTAGAAATGCAACAGATTTTCTGTATATTAATTTTATACCCTGTGAAAAGTGAAAGTGAAGTTGCTCAGTTGTGTCTGACTCTTTGTGACCCCATGGACTATGTAGTCCATGGAATTCTTCAGGCCAGAATACTGGAGTGGGTTGCTTTTCCATTCTCCAGGGGATCTTCCCAACCCAGGGATTGAACCCAGGTCTCTCACATTGCGAGCAGATTCTTTACCAGATGAGCCACAAGGGAAGCCCTAGTGGTGTTATATCCTGTAACTGTACCAAATTCCCTGATGAGCTCTAGTCGTTTTTTTGGTGCTGTCTTTAGGATTTTCTATGTACAGCATCATGTCATATGCAGATAATGATGGCAAATAGTGACAAAGAGTAACATCCATTGGTGGGTGAAGCTGGTTCTTAGGCTAGAGTAGGCTCACTGAAGGGCAGGACCAGGGTCCAGGGGATTCTAGGGCTGGTGCCTGCCCACTGGTGGGTAGAGCTTGGTCCCAGGTTCTCTGGCTGGAAGTCCTGGATCTGGTGCCTGCACAGGGTGTGCAAGGGCAGACACTGTGCCCTCTGGTGGGCAGGGCCATGTCCAGGGGCTGCTGTGGTCTCAGAGGGTTCTTAAGGCAACCTGTCTGTTGGTGGGTGGGCTGTGTTCATGCCCAGTTATTTGCTTGCCATCATGTGTCCCAGAACTGGCACCTATAGATGTTGAGCCAGGGCGGGACTGCATTTTCTTGCTAATAAGCCAGACAGAGGATTCCTCAATGGCATTTGCAAGCACCAGTGTTCATGTGGTAGAAAGAGCTCCCCAGAATGGCTGCCACCAGTTTCTATGTCCCCAGGAGGAGCTGCAGTTGCCCCCTGCTTCTCCGGGAGACTCTCCAAAATCAGTAGGTGAGTCTGACCCAGCCTCCTGCTTTTGCCATGTGAGAGTGAAGTCGCTATTTCCCCCAGCTCTATGGGACTCTCAGTTGTATGCATTACTGGCCTTCAAAGCCAAATGCTCTGGGGGCTTGTCTTTCTGGTCCAGGATCCCTGGACTGGGGAGTCTGATGTGGGGCTAGACATCCTACTTCTTTTGAGAGAGCCTCTGCACCTGTAATTCTTCTCCTATTTGTGAAATGTCCTCCCAAGGATATAAGACTGGACAATATCATGATGTCTGTCCTACTGTCTTATTGCGGTTCCTTCTTTACAGCTTTAGTTGTAGGAGATCTGCTCTGGTAGGTCCAAGTCTTTTCCATTGATGGCTGTTCTGAAAATAGTTGTGATTGTGGTGTGCCTGTGAGAGGAGGTGAGCTCAGGGTCTTTCTACTCTGCCATTTATTCATAAATGGACACTTAGGTTTTTTTCCATGTCTTGGTTATTGTGAAGTGTGCAGTGATAAAGATGGGAGTGCAGGTATCTCTTCAGGATCCTGATTTCGTTTCCTTTGTACATATACCCAGAAGTGGGATTGCTGGATCAGATGGTAGTTCTCTTTTTAACTTTTGGAGGAATTTCCACACAGTTCTTCATAATGGCTACACCAATGTACATTCCTACCAACAGTGCATGAGGATGCTTCTCATCCTTGCCAACATCCTTATCATCCTCTGACTTTTTGATAACAGTCATTTTGACAGGTACGAACTGATATCTTACTGTGGTTTTGATTTGCATTGCCTGATGATTAGTGATGTTGAGAACATATTCATATACCTGTTCGTCATTTCTTTGTCTCTTTTGGAAAAACGTAATAGTATTCCATAAGTCCTGCAGGCTTTCTTCATTCCTTTTTTTCTCCTCTTGACTCAATAATGTCAAAAGATTTATCTTGGAGTTTGCAGATTCTTTCTCCAGCTTAATCAAGTATGTTTTTAAAGCTCTCTGTTGCATTTTTTTCATTCACTGTATTCTTTAGCTCCAGGATTTCTGGGTTCTTTCTTTCTTTTTCAATGCATGATTCAGCAGCTCCCATTCCAGCGAAGGTCAGCATAGACCACATGTAGCTCGGTCAGCTGAGGTCAGTGTCAGCAAAGATTAGGGAGGGTCTTTGGTTGTCAAAGCTGTGAGTGTCCATGATGGTGATGAGGGTTGTTGACCTCCTAGGTGGTGAAGGCTGCTGGGGTTCTCTTGCTTTTCTTTTCACCCACAGACTGAGGCCCTAGCTGAGGGGATTCTTGGTGCTGAGTCTGGCAAGTGAGCACACAGGCCTGGGTAATAGTGCTGGTTTCTGGGGCAGAGACGTGCATGCATTTGTGATAATTCCACTGTTTGGAGTGTGGGTGCCTCGTGGGACAATGGAATTCACTGTGCCTGTGTTTGGAGCCTGAGCACACCTGCTGTGGTGGTGCCAGTGTCAAAGGTGCAAATGGGCCATTAGCCAAAAGTAAACCATATGCTGGGTGCATGGCAAGTCTCACCACATTTAAAAGAACTGTAATCATACAGAGTCTGTTACATGACCACAGTGAAGTTAAAATAAGAAATCAGTAACATAGAACAGAGGCTTTATTTAGCTTGAGCTTTATAATCAAGACAGAAAATTTCCCCTCAAGACACATAAAGCAGAGTTTTAATTTGTCTTTAGGATTTAACTGATCA
>SJXQ01001096.1:20893-51359 GCA_006408695.1 Aepyceros melampus
GATCACCAAAGTAGTTTACAAGCTTTTGAAAATATTGATATTTTAAATAGCATTATCTGCCTACACACACACACACACACACACACACTTTCTTTGGTTTAGACAATTACAGTCATATTATGTATACTCTTTTATAACATTTTAAATTTATTCATTCATTGAAAAAATGTTTATTAAGCATCTACTATAGGCCAGGCACTATAAACATTGGGGATTCAATGACAAACAAGATGACAAGGTCTCTGAGACCTTACAACTTAGCTGTAAAGCAGATAATGAAGATATAAACATGAAGAAACAATATACTTTCAGAGGTGTTATTGGAGTTCTGTCAGGGTCTTCTTCACACACTTCCCACAAAAATACATTACTGAAGTATAAGATGAGTTTCTGGGTATGAAGGTGAATCTATGGTTTTATATGGTAAGATTGAAATTTCCCCATGAGAATTTATCTCCAGAAAAGTCATAAGTGTAAGAGAATACTACAATCTGTTAGGTTTAGACAGGGTCAGTGTTTATCCTGATCACCAGACTGCTGCTGCTGCTGCTGCGTTGCTTCAGTCATGTCTGACTCTGTGCGACCCCATAGACGGCAGCCCACCAGGCTCCCCCGTCCCTGGGATTCTCCAGGCAAGAACACTGGAGTGGGTTGCCATTTCCTTCTCCAATGCATGAAAGTGAAAAGTGAAAGGGAAGTCACTCAGTTGTGTCTGACTCTTCGCGACCCCATGGACTGCAGCCACCAGGCTCCTCCATCCATGGGATTTTCCAGGCAAGAGTACTGGAGTGGGGTGCCATCGCCTTCTCCAGATCACCAGACTGGGTGTGCTCAAAAGCTTTGCCTTTGAGTCATTCTGAAGGGAGGCAGATGATGAGAAGTTGACAGCCACATTCGTCCTGAAGGCTTCACAGTGGTTTGATGGTATATGCGCATGCAAGAGGAGATTATTATGCACTTCCCAACAAAACCAACGTTCACAAGGCACACAGAAACATATTTAGCCAGATCCTGTGTGTTAACTGCAGGTATAAATGTATATCCACCACTACAGTCTAATAAACACACTTAAAAGGTTGGCCCACAGCAAGTAAAGGCACTTTTTAAAGAAAAGACTTTTAACTTAAACATTTGCTGTGGTGCATACGTGCATGTTCAGTCATGGCCAACTCTTTGCAACCCTATAGACTGTTGTCCACCAGGCTCCTCTGTCCATGGGATTCTCCAGGCAAGGATACTGGATTGGGTTGCCATGCCTTCCTCCAGGGGATCTTCCAACCCTGGGATCAAACCTGCATCTCTTGCATCTCCTGCACTGTGGGCAGATTCTGTTCCCACTGAGCCACCTGTGAAGCTCATTTGATATGGTTCTGTCATTAAAATGCCTTGCAATTACCAAAATCACCTGAACCATTTAGCATGTGATGAGCTAGTGGGCAGATGTAAGCTAGTGGGCAAAAAACCATGTGAATGGCCAGTGAAGCAAACACTGCTGTTAGTAAAAGATAATATAAATAACTAACCTGGATTTTCCATTGACATGAAGACAGTTTCTCCCGAGAAGGGGAATAGGGTGAGTGTGTCTTCATAGACCATTTTGTGTTTGAAGGTATATCCAGAGAAGAAGACAGAGAGGAAGTCAATTTGGGCTCCAACACTTAGAATGTACCAGTACGCCACCTGATGCAAACAAACTGACAGCTGCAAGCTATCAAAAACATAGCCATTGATGCCTGCAAAAGAAATGGAGAATAGAAGATTTTAGCAGTATCTGGATTTATTATTTTTTTGTCATGATATGATTATAAATGATTATAAGTTATGCTCCATATCTTATTCTCAAAAAGAGATAACATTATACCTTCCAAAAAAGCAAATTGTAATGCTTGATCAGCTAGGTTTCAATCTCAAAGTGAGGAGAGTTGTAGACCATGGTAATGATGCATTTAGGTGCTATATGGTGGGTGGCAAGTTAATGAGGAGGAGGGCATTTGCATGGTCTCAGTGTATCTCCCTACACACTGCATATTAGTTGCAAAGAGAAAAATAATAACTATACAGAGGGGGGAAAAAACAAGAAAATCTTTGATCTGGTGATTAAAATTATTATCTGCTAATGTTCCAAATTCAAGGAAACACATTTCAAAGAATCAGGACAACTAGATCCAGGACTACAGCCTGAACTGGGAAGACGAAATGCTACAAAGAACAGCATTAATTGATACAATCGGAATATTGGCTGTCAATTAGATAAATGTATTATATTATCCATTAGATAATGTATCAATGCTACATTTTCTGAATTTCATAACTCCACTTTGATTATGTAAGAGAATATATTCATTCATAGGAAATACACAATGGAGTATTAAAAGATAAAGGGATATGATGTCTACAGTCTATTCTCACATTGAAAGTAAGTTATAAAATATGTATATAGAAGAAAGAATGATAAAGAAAACACAGCAAAATCTTAAAAATGAGTGAATCTGGATAAAGTGTATATGGGAGTTCTCTATTATTCTTGCGTATTTCTGTAAGTTTGAAATTATTTCTGAATGAAAAATAAAATAGATTTCAACTTATTAAGAGAATTGTTTCTGAAAGCCTCTTCCATATATCTATCTGTCTATACAATCAATAGATGTTTGTCTACTCTGCAAGGTGGTGGCCCACAAATCCAGTAAGCTATGCTCAGACACTAGCTTAGTGCAACTGAGAATCAAAGTTTCTTCTCTTCAAAGTGATAAAAGGTATTTTAAAGCTATTGTAATTATAAGCATGGTCTTAATGCAGGTATGGTCCCTGGTGGCTCCAATGGTAAAGAATCTGCCTGCGATGCAGGAGATCTGGGTTCATCCCTGGGTTGGGAAGATCCCCTGGAGAATGGAAAAGCAACGCACTCCAGTCAAGAGTCAGCCTGCAATGCTGGAGACCCAGATTCGATCCCTGGGTTGGGAAGATCCCCCAGAGAAGGAAATGGCAACCCATTCCAGTATTCTTGCCTGGAGAATCCCATGGACAGAGAAGCCTGGCAGGCTACAGTCCATGGAGTCACACAGAGTTGCAGGTATAGATGATTATATCAGTAAGAACATAGAGTCCAGAAACAGATACAGATATAAATGGAAATTTAATATATGATGAAGGGAGCATCCTAAAACAGTAGCAGAAAGAATTAACTATTTGGTAAATGCTAATAGAAAAGATGGCCATTCATATGGAACCACAAAAGACCCTGAATAGCCAAAGCAATCCTAAGAAAGAAGAACAAAACTAGAGGTATCACATTTTCTGATTTTAAACTATACTCCAAGATATAATGATTAAAACAGTATAGCAAAAAAGAAATAAACAGTATGGCACTGGAATAAAGAGAGACACATAAATCAGTGAAAAACAATCAAGAGTCCAGAAATAAATGCTCACATACATGGCCAACTAATAAATGACAAGTGAGCCAAGAATATTCAATGGGGAAAAGATAGTTTCTTCAATAAATGGTGTTGGGGAAACTGAATAGCCACATGCAGAATGAGTTTGGACCCTTCATTACATGATACAAAAAAATTAACTTGAAATGGATTAAAGACGGAAGCATGAGACCTGAAACTGTAAAACTAGAAAACATAGGGAAACTCATCTTTGCAATGATTTTTTGGATATGACACCAAAAGCACAAGCAACAAAAGCAAAAATTAATAAGTGGGACTATTTCCAACTAAAAATCTTCACAAAAAAAGAACAGCTAACACAATGAAAAGGCAACCTATGGAATGGGAGAAAATATTTGTAAATCATATATCTGATAAGAGATTAATATGCAAAATATATAAAGAACTCATATAATTCAGTAGGAAAACAAACAAACACAATCAATTAGGTTTTAAAAATGGGCAGGGGAACTGATTAGACTTTATTTTCCCAAAGAAGACATACCGATGATCAACAGGTATAGGAAAAGATGCTCAACATTACAAATCAAATGTGATCCTCCATGAAATGTCAGAGAAAGAGAATTACTTTATGATTCCACTGACATGTGGAATGTAAAAAATGAACTCATAGAAACAGAGAGGAGAATTGTGGTTATGAGGGGCTGGGGTGTGTGTTGGGGAAATGGGTTGGTGTTGGTCAAAGGGTACAAACTTCCAGCTATATAAGAGGAAAAATTTCCAAGGATCTAATGTATAGCATGGTGATTTGGTATTTTATATACTTGAAAGTTGCTAAGAGATTAAATCTGAAATGTTCTCATCACACACACACAAAAAAAAAACAAATGGCAATTATGTTATCTGCTGGAGGTGTTAGCTAAAATCATTGTGGAAATCAAATCATTTTGCTGTATATAAGTGTATGAAGTAGACACAGTGTACACCTTAACATTTAATACAATGTTGTACGACCAATTTATATTAATAATGCTTGAAACAAAACAAAACAAACAACAACATTCTGTGTATAATGGGTAAAATTTCAAAGGCAAGTCCCCTCCAACAATGAAAACAGAAGTGTGTAGAACTTCCAAAATAGTAAAGAAAAATTAGAATTTAAAAGTACTTAATGGATTACATGACTGAATGACTAAACAACAGCAATGATAGTTCTATCTTTACATTTGAGAGGAACCTCCAGACTGTTTTTCATAATGGTGGTACCAACTTCCATTCCCATAAACAGTGTACAAAGGTTTCCATTTCTGCACATCCTTGCCAACACTTGTTATCTTTTGATAACAGGCATTCTAATGGATGTGAGGTGATATTTCATTGTGATTTTGATTTGCATTTCCAAACTGTCTTCCAGAGTGACTCCCTGATTGTACGTGCATGAGGGTTCCTTTGCTCTGCAGTCTTGCCAGTATATTTAATGTTATCCATTTTGGTTTATTTTAGCTGTTAAAATAACCTTGGAGTGGTATCTCACTGTAGTTTTAATACACATTTCCTTAATGGTCAATGATGTTGAGTAAATTTTTCATGTGCTTTCCATATATCTTTTCTGGTAATGTATTTATTCAAATCTTTTATCCATTTTTAGGGGTTTGTTTTCTTACTGCTGAGTCTGAGAGTTTGGATATGTATATGTGATTAGCAAATATTTTCTACCAATCTGTGGCTTGTCATTTCATTGTCTTTAACAGTATCTTACATAGAGCAGTTTTTCCTTTTGGATGAAATTCAATTTATCAGGTTTTTCCTCCTATGAATTTTTATTTTGGTGTTATTTATCAGAACCCTTTGCCTAACTCCAGGTCATGAAAATTTCCTTAAAAAATTTTTTTTGTGGTTTTACATTATGCATTTAGATCTATGATCCATTTTGAGTTAATCTTTAGGTGTGAGATTTAGGTTGAGCTTCATCTTTTTTTATATGGGTGACTAACTGTTCCAACACTATTTGTTGAAAAGACTACCCTTTCTCCATTGAATTGCATTTCCATCTTCATCAAAAATCAGTTAGCTGCATGTGTGTGGGTCTATTTCTACACTATACATTCTATATCATCCAACTTTGTGAATACAATCTATCTTGGTTACTGTAGCTTAATGTGCTGTGCTGCGCTTAGTCGCTCAGTTGTGTCTGACTCTTTGCAACCCCATGAACTGTAGCCTGCCAAGTTCCTCTGTCCATTGGGATTCTCCAGGCAAGAATACTGGAGTGGGTTGCCATGCCCTCCTCCAGGGGATATTCCCAGCCCAGGGATTGAATCTAGGTCTCCTGCATTGCAGGCAGATTCTTTACGATCTGAGCCACCAGGGAAGCCCAAGAATACTGAGGTGGGTAGCTTGTCTATTCTCCAGGGGAAATTCCTGACCCAGGAATTGAACCTGGGTCTCCTGAATTGCAGGTGGATTCCTTACCAGCTGAGCTACCAGGGAAGTGTAAGTCTTAAAACCAGAAAATATGAGTTCTCCAACTTGATTTTTCTTTTCCAAAATTGTTTTGGCTATTCCTGTGCCTTTGCATTTCTATATTAATTTTATAATATACTATTCCCTACAAACAAAAAATATCATCATGGGATTTTATTGGAATTGCATTAAATCTATAAATCAGTTTGGGAACAGCTGACATCTTCACTTCATTGAGTCTTCCAATCCGTGAATGTTGTATGTCACTCCACTTATTTAGGTTTTTTAAAATTTCTTTCATCAGTGTTTTGTAATTTTCAGTGTACAGATCCTGCACATTTTGTTAGATTTTGGCATAAGTATTTCATTTTTTGAGGCATTATAAATGGTATTTATTTTTTAATATAAATTTATTTACTTTAATTGGAGGATAATTACTTTACAATATTGTATTGGTTTTGACATACATTGACATGAATCCACCATGGTGTACATGTGTTCCCCATCCTGAACCCCCTTCCCACCTCCCTCCCCATACCATCCCTCTGGGTTATCCCAGTGCACCAGCCCCGAGCGCACTGTATCATGCATCAAACTTGGACTGGCGATTCATTTCATATATGATATTATACATGTTTCAATGCCATTCTCGTAAATCATCCCACCCTCGCCCTCTCCCACAGAGTCCAAAAGATGTTCTAAACATCTGTGTTTCTTTTGCTGTCTCACATACAGGGTTATCGTTACCATTTTTCTAAATTCCATATATATGTGTTAGCATACTGTACTGCTGTTTTTCTTTCTGGCTTACTTCACTCTGTATAATAGGCTCTGGTTTCATCCACCTCGTTAGAACTGATTCAAATGTATTCTTTTTAATGGTTGAGTAATACTCCATTGTGTATATGTGTCACAGCCTTCTTATCCATTCATCTGCTGATGGACATCTAGGTTGCTTCCACAGCTTGGCTATTATAAACAGTGCTGCAATGAACATTGGGGTACACATGTCACTTTCAATTCTGGTTTCCTTGGTGCGTATGCCCAGCAGTGGGATTGCTGGGTCATAAGGCAGTTCTATTTCCAGGTTTTTAAGGAATCTCCACACTGTTCTCCATAATGGCTGTACTAGTTTGCATTAACACCAACAGTGTAAGAGGGTTCCCATTTCTCCACACCTTCTCCAGCATTTATTGCTTGTAGACTTTTGGATCGCAGCCATTCTGACTGGCGTGAAATGGTACCTTGTTGTAGTTTTGATTTGCATTTCTCTGATAATGAGTGGTGTTGAGTATCTTTTCATGTGTTTGTTAGCCATTTGTATGTCTTCTTTGGAGAAATGTCTGTTTAGTTCTTTGGCCCATTTTTTGATTGGGCTGTTTATTTTTCCAGAATTGAGCTGCAGGAGTTGCTTGTATATTTTTGAGATTAGTTCTTTGTCAGTTGCTTCATTTGCTATTATTTTCTCCCATTCTGAAGGCTGTCTTTTCACCTTGCTTATAGTTTCTTGTGTTGTGCAGAAGCTTTTAATTTTAATTAGGTCCCATTTGTTTAGTTTTGCTTTTATTTCCAGTATTCTGGGAGTTGGGTCATAGAGAATCCTGCTGTGATTTATGTCGGATAGTGTTTTGCCTATGTGATCTCTGTTCGTATCCAAGGCAAACCATTCAATATCACAATTATCCAAATCTATGCCCCAACCAGTAATGCTGAAGAAGCTGAAGTTGAACGGTTTTATGAAGACCTACAAGACCTTTTAGAACTAACACCCAGAAAAGATGTCCTATTCATTATAGGGGACTGGAATGCAAAAGTANGTCATTGCTGATTGTATTTTTGTAATTTAAATCTCCAGTACTAGGCTATTGTTATATAGAAATTTATATGCCAGCTTTGTATTCTGCAATTAGACTAAACTCAGTTCTAGGGGCTTTTTTGTGGATATCTGGAGATTTTCAATGTAGATAATCATGTCATATTCAGTTTTATTCCTTTACTTCCAATCTGCAAGCTTTTAAATCTTTCTAATTTCCTTCCCCAATTTACCTGCTGCCGACTACTTTTCAGGGTTTTCAGACAGCTGCTCAATGCATGCTATTAAGGAAAAATCCAGTAGGATAGAGAGGGTGATTCCATTTTAATCAGAACCAGAACTTCGAAGGCATATATTTTTAATTTAAATGGCTTCAATCAGATCGGTTTCAAAAAGACTGTGGTAGTTATGCACTAGCATTGTATGATAGTATTATTTTACTTACAAGCCCACTAGTAATAGGGCTTCCCTGGTGGCTCAAATGATAAAGAATCTGCCAGCAATGTAGGAGACCCAGGTTCAATCCTTGGGTCAGGAAGATCCCCTGGAGAAGGGAATGGCAACCCACTCCAGTTTTCTTGCCTGGAGAACCCCATGGACAGAGGAGCCTGGCAGGCTACAGTCCATAGGGTTGCAAAGAGTCAGACATGACTGAGTGACTAACAACAACCACTGGTAGTAATTGTATTATAATTTTGCCAGTCTGATAGGTATAAAGTGTTATCATGATGGTATTCTATTTTGCATTTCTCTATAGTGAGATTGGAATTTTTTCATATTTTTGACCATTCTGACGTGTGAATGTATAAACACATACATGTATGTGCTCCCACCCAAATTCTTATTGTGAGGCTCTAATCCCTAGTATGTCTGAATGGGTCTGCATTGAGAGATAGCATCTTTAGACAGGTAATTATTTAAAATGAGATCATTAAGTTTCTTCTGAGTCTCCCTCCTTGGCTGGTAGATGATCTTTCCTCTGTGTGTGCACATGTCTGTCTATAACTTTCTTTATAAGAAGAAACCAATCTTGTTGACTCCTTGATCTTAGACTTTGAGTCTCTAGAATTCTGAGGAAATAAATACCTCCTGTTGAAGCCACCCAGTTTGTGGGATTTTGTTATGGCAAGCCTAGCAGACTAATACAACATATATGTGTTTATATATGATTATACAATCATGGAAAAATATGTTTAAACATGGGGCTATGGATTTTCCAGTGGTCATGTATGGATGTGAGAGTTGGACTGTGAAGAAAGCTGAGCACCGAAGAATTGATGCTTTTGAACTGTGGTGTTGGAGAAGATTCTGAGAGTCCCTTGGCCTGCAAGAAGATCCAACCAGTCCATTCTAAAGGAGTTCAGCCCTGGGTATTCTTTGGAGGGAATGATGCTGAGGCTGAAACTCTAGTACTTTGGCCACCTCATGTGAAGAGTTGACTCATTGGAAAAGACTCTAATGCTGGGAGGGATTGGGGGCAGGAGGAGAAGGGGATGACAGAGGATGAGATGGCTGGATGGCATCACCGATTCGATGGACGTGAGTTTGAGTGAACTCTGGATGTGGTGTTGGAGAAGATTCTGAGAGTCCCTTGGCCTGCAAGAAGATCCAACCAGTCCATTCTAAAGGAGTTCAGCCCTGGGTATTCTTTGGAGGGAATGATGCTGAGGCTGAAACTCTAGTACTTTGGCCACCTCATGTGAAGAGTTGACTCATTGGAAAAGACTCTAATGCTGGGAGGGATTGGGGGCAGGAGGAGAAGGGGATGACAGAGGATGAGATGGCTGGATGGCATCACCGATTCGATGGACGTGAGTTTGAGTGAACTCTGGGAGTTGGTGATAGACAGGGAAGCCTGGCGTGTGGCAATTCATGGGGTTGCAAAGAGTTGGACATGACTGAGCGACTGAACTGAACTGAACTGGGCTACCTGAACACAAAATGGTTAGTGTAAAGGTATAAGATGGAAGGAGGTGAGCAGATAAAAAGGAAGAGGAAGCCAAAAAATATATATAAAAGATCATGTTTTACATTTAAATATATACAATAAAGCTGGAAAAAAGATGTTGCATTTTTTTCATGTACAATATCTTGATTAATTTGACTGTTAAACTGTTACAGCTGGCAACTGTTTACCAGCTATATGTATACATAAAATTGCATATTCCCTTTGTATTTCATGTGTAATTTACTGATTGAGTACATTTCATATTAAGGTGTATGTATGTTTGGGTAAATGAAAATTGTGTGTCTTATTTAATTTATCCTTTAAAATAAACTTCTCTAGATATTTGATGCCTGCTAAAAGAAAATATATATGCATTATGTGATCATATTTATGCATTTATATAAAATTGCACATGCTCATATATAATAATTTTAAGGAAATATGACTCTTGTGGGGCATATAAAGTAATGCATTAACTGCACATCTATTTGGCAGTTTCAACTTCCCTTTATCCATTATCCTCTGGACTCAAATGCTGGATCACTTACTGTGCATGATATTGGAGACTTGGAACTCTGGATCCTGGGGCTGTACTCCACTGGGGAGGAAGCGCTGAATATTCTCTGTGAGGTACCAACTTTTATTCTCATCAAATACAGAAAACAGGATGACATTTCTCTTGTCTGACATCATCTGTTAATTACATGCATTGAAAGAAAGAAATAAATGTTACTAGTACTATCAGGTAGAAATTAGCAGCCTGTGATAGAAGTGATGGCATGCATATGATACACCCATAATCCTCTGGATCAATGCCATTTTTCCCCAAGGGGAGTGGGAGTGGATGCTATGAGCAGTGAATGTATGTTTAAAGCAAATGTGTCCTCAGGGCAAGAGGTGACTGGACCAATTAAACTTAGTTTCTTCTGGACCCAAGGTCATATGCTGGCTGATACTTTTCATGGAGTCTGTAGCCTCATTCTCTCCATGTTCAGATTAGAGGATTTTCACTCTTTAAAGACCCAAGTGATTATTCAAGGTCTTTCTTAAACAATTTAGTCAAATCAAGTAAGATGAATGTCTTCCTAAACTTTTATCTAGCAACTGTCTTCCACAAAGCTAACTATAAAAATTAAAAATAGAAAACATAAATTTAAATAACAAAGTTAAGATGAATCATAAATGTTTACTAACACAAATACTTTTAAGTTTTATGTTTATAAAGTTTAAAGGTTTTTTTTCGAGAGGAGCTGTTTGTATCTGAACCAAAGTTACAAGCTGTTGCTTGCTAATTAAATCTGTTAAGATTTAATGTATAAACTTTACTAACACGTATAAATTTTATTTTGTATACCCCTTACTACAGAAATGAAAATACTGAGGGGAAAAGATAGGAAAATATAGGTATGTTTCCATCCTCTTCCAAAAACTTATGGGAAAACTATAATTAGGAAAAATTAGTCAGGAAAGGTACTTGTCCAAATGTATGCTGCTCTGGGTTTGTGTGCCAAATGTTTTATCTGTATTAAAGTTCATGAAATGTTTTCAGACTAGTCAGTCAGTTCAGTTGCTCAGTCGTGTCCGAATCTTTGCAACCCCATGGACTGCAGCACATCAGGCTTCCCTGTCCATCACCAACTCCCGGAGTTTACTCAAACTCATGTCCATTGAGTTGGTGATGCCATCCAACCATCTCATCCTCTGTTGTCCCCTTTTCCTCCTGCCTTCAATCTTTCCCAGCATCAGGGTCTTTTCAAATGAGTCAGTTCTTTGCGTCAGGTCACCAGAGTATTTGAGTTTCAGTTTCAGCCTCAGTCTTTCCAATGAATACTCAGGACTAATTTCTGTTAGGATGGACTGGTTGGATCTCCTTGCAGTCCAAGGGACTCTCAAGAGTCTTCTTCAACACCACAGTTCAAAAACGTCAATTCTTCGGTGCTCAGCTTTCTTTATGGTTCAACTCTCACATCCATGCATGACTACTGGAAAAACCATAGCTTTTACTAGACAAGCCTTTGTTGGCAAAGTAATGTCTCTGCTTTTTAATATGCTATCTAGGTTGGTCATAGCCTTTCTTCCAAGGAGCAAGCGTCTTTTAATTTCATGGCTGCAGTCACCATCTGCTGTTATTTGGAGCCTAAGAAAATAAAGTCTGCCACTGTTTCTACTTTTTCCCCATCTATTTGCCATGAAGTGATAGATCTTAGTTTTTTGAATGTTGAGTTTTCAGCCAGCTTTTTCACTCTCCTCTTTCACCTTCATCAAGAGGCTCTTTAGTTCTTCTTCCCTTTCTGCCATTAGGGTGGTATCATTTGCATATCTGATGTTATTGATATTTCTTCTGGCAATCTTGATTCCATCTTGTGCTTCATCTACCCCAGCGTTTCTCTTGATGTACTCTGCAAATAAGTTAAATGAGCAAGGTGACAATATACAGCCTTGATATAGTCCTTTCCCAATTTGGAGCCAATCTTTTGTTCCATGTCCAGTTCTAACTGTTGCTTCTTGACCTGCATACAGATTTCTCAGGAGGTGGGTAAGATGATCTGGTATTTCCATCTCTCAAAGAGTTTTCCACAGTTTGTTGTGATCCACACAGTCAAAGGCTTTGGTATAGTCAATAAAAAGAAGTAGATGTTTTTCCAGGATTCTCTTGCTTTTTCTATGATCCAACAGCTGTTGGCAATTTGATCTGTTTCCTCTGCCTTTTCTAAATCCAGCTTGAGCATCTGGAAGTTCTCAGTTCACATACTTTTGAAGCCTTGCTTGGAGAATTTTAAGCATTACTTTGCTAGCGTGTGAGATGAGTGCAATTGTGCAGTAGTTTGAACATTCTTTGGCATTGCTTTTCTTTGGGATTGGAATGAAGACTGACCTTTTCAGACTAGAAGGAATCCTATATATCATAAATAACCAAATAGACACACAGTCAAGCCTCAGCAATATGGCAATGAATTATTTTGAAGAATTAAGCTTATTAAAAGATACATGCTACTTGGAAGAAAAGTTATAACCAACCTAGACAGTATATTAAAAAGCAGAGACATTACTTTGCCAACAAAAGTCCATCTAGTCAAAGCTATGGTTTTTCCAGTAGTCATATATGGATGTGAGAGCTGGACCATAAAGAAAGCTGAGTGCCAGAGAATTTATCTTTTGAACTGTGGTGTTGGAGAAGAGTCTTGAAAGTCCCTTGGACTTCAAGGAGATCCAAACAGTCCATTCTAAAGGAAATCAGTCCTGAATATTCATTGGAGGGACTTATGCTGAAGCTGAAACTCCAAAACTTTGGCCACCTGATGTGAAGAACTGACTCATCTGAAAAGACCCTGATGCTGGGAAAGATTGAAGGTGAGAGGAGAAGGGGACAACAGAGTTGAGATGGTTGGATGGCATCACCGACTCGATGGACATGAGTTTGAGTAAGCTCCGGGAGTTAGTGATGGACAGGAGGCCTGGCATGCCATAGTCCATGGGGTCACAAAAAGTCAGACATGATTGAGCGACTGAACTGAACTGAACTGAAGCTTATTAAATTCAGAGTATTTAAGTTTATTTTTCTAAAGCAGCAGAAGTGGTCCAAATTCTAAGCATATTCTGAAATATTTTATATGTTTCCTCAGTTTTACTCAGGCTTCCCTGATAGCTCAGTTGGTAAAGAATCTGCTTGCAATGTAGGAGACCTGGGTTCGATCCCTGGGTTGGGAAGATCCCCGGGAGAAGGGAAAGGCTACTTACTTCAGTATTCTGGCCTGGAGAATTCCATGAAATCCATGTTGTCACAAAGAGTTGGACACGACTGAGTGACTTCCACTTCACTTCATTTTTGTTCAACAAATATTTGTTGAACTACTAAATGCCAGGCACTATGCTAGATGTGTTCATTTAGAGGTGTTTTGAGTCAATCACAATGAGATATCCAGGGGAGATGTCTAGGCAGTCCTACAGATTTGCAGGTAATCTAAAAGTAATCTAAAAGTAGGTGGTAACTGATCATGTAAAAATGGGCAAGATCACTTCGAGAGAGAAATTTTAGGCTAAGAATGAGTGTTATAGAAATAATCTGGGGCTCAGGCTGTTCTGTCGATCCAGCAGGCAAGTTAATTACACCAAAGTCAATAAAAGCTATCATAAATCCAGCTCACTTATTTTACTGCTCAATATTGCTGACTGCTTATTTTCTGCAGGTTTTAGGCTGACATCCACTGAGAGCAGAATATAGGAGATATTACTTGGAAATACATATGCCTCTTCATTCTATTTCAGCTTCAGACTCAGCACTTGGAAAAAAGATGAACTCACCTGGTTTCCTCTTTGATCTACAGATTCTTTGTAACAGATGAGAAGGGGGCCAATGAGTCCTGAAGCTAGATCTTTCTCTAAGTTAATGAAACTCGAGTAATATCGGGTCAGACACCGAGGATCTGATTTAGTTGGCCCATCTTCTACAGTCACTGTCCATTTATACTTGAACACTTCTCCTGGCAGAATTGGCATGTCTTTCAAATGTTTCACACCTACCCACACCCAACCCCAAAATAGCTTGATTAGAAGTATAACAAGGCATATATTGGTAATTATGTCATTATTGCAATGGCTCTACCAATTTATATGTACATATAAAGTTTCCCAGTAAGTGAAAACTAAATTTGCCACCTCTTATAAGTTTAAGATTCCTGAAACTTTTTATAATAAAAATAGATACAGGAAATTTCTGTTAGCATGTTAGTTTGAGTTGAAATGGGCAGGTCTCCCCACTCTGACAAATACAAAGAAATAATAGATATTTTGAAAGATTTTAAATGTATAACTGAAAATGCATCAAGAAGGAAAAAAAACTCAAGTGCCATCAAAAGAAAGACACATCAAAGCCAGATTGGCCTGAATTGATGCCACAGGACTGGGCAATGAAGTTTTAACTCACATGTGGTATCAAGACTTGTGGCATCTGATGTCTGTGAGGAATGAATGGAAGCAGTAATTGAAGTATGCTGTTGGGCTACTGTCAACAAAGGTCCATCTAGTCAAAGGTATGGTTTTTCCAGTGGTCATGTATGTATGTGAGAGTTGGACTATAAAGAAGGCTGGGCGCAGAAGAATTGATGCTTTTGAACTGTGGTGTTGGAGAAGACTCTTGAGAGTCCCTTGGACTGCAAGGAGATCCAATCAGTCCATCCTAAAGGAGATCAGTCCTGAAGTTCATTGGAAGGACTGACCCTGAAGCTGAAACTCCAATACTTTGGCCACCTGATGCAAAGAGCTGACTCATTGGAAAAGACCCTGATGCTGGGAAAGATTGAGGGCAGGAGGAGAAGGGGACAACAGAGGATGAGATGGTTGGATGGCATCACTGACTCAGTGGATATGAGTTTGGGTAAACTCCGGGAGTTGGTGATGAACTGGGAGGCCTGGCATGCTGTGGTTCATGGAGTCGCAAAGAGTCAGACACAACTGAGTGACTGACCTGAACTGTTGGGCTAATGGGTCCTCAGAACAAGGACTGTCTGATTTTCATAATCAAAACTCACTTTTGAATATGTTTAATACCTGAGTAGTCTATAACCATTCCCTAAACATACATAATAGGGAGTGAGGGTAGGTGTGTATTAGAGGAAAGGGAAAATAGTTTGTTTCTTAATATATCCTGCTGTGTGAGTACTTTCTCTGCAGTTTGGTCACCAATGCTTTTTGTGTGCCAGGTGCCCGAATGATGGTCTTCTCTTACGGGAGGCATATCCTTTCCTTGGAGTGACCATCAAGACCCCAGCACTGGGCACTTCCATGCCATGAGAGGCTTATTTCAGCTATTCTTTTGTAGCCCTCCTCTCCTCAACCAGCTCTGGTTACACCCAGTGATATATCCAAAAGCCTATTACTTCTGACTTCCCCCACACTGCCTTCTCAGACAGTGTATCTTCAAAAAGAGACCAAGCCAGCTACTTGCAGTTGCATCTACTTCTTACAGAAAAAAAACACATGCATCCTTGGGAGGTCAAACAGGAAGAGCAAGATGCCCTACTCTTACCCTCTCTTCTGCAGAGTTCTCCACATAAAAAGCAAGTTACTAGGAATTAGATTTGTGGATACCCCAAAATTTCAGGGTACACATTCAATATATACCCAGAACTCTGTTTTTGTGCCCTTCTCCCTTAAAGGAATGCAAATCAATTTTGCATTTGAATTTTGACCAGCAACCATGAGGATTAGAAAACAGAGGATGAAAGTTATTTACAACCAGCCTAGCTATCCATCATATCATACTGAAGGACTCATAGAGTTTATCCCCTATATACTAAATGCACTCAGAAGTATATTGAAGATATACTTCCAGAAAAACAAAAGAAATAACAATAACAATCCAGAAATGTACAAGGTAAGAGAGGCACTAGCCTACAAGTCCAAATAAAGAAATCCAGAGATGGCAGCTTTGTAGCAGGCCTAGCAAGCATATCTTCCATATTAGAACAGTAAACTGGTGAACAACAAGAACATCTTTAGAAGAAAAAATGATCAGATACTAATAAATAGCATGATTAAGAAGCTGGAAGACCTAAGGGATATGGTGAAAAGTCATATATTTCTTCTCTTGATAAAAGAAAGTCTTTCTTCAGGAATACAAATGCAAAATGTATAAGATTAACATGGTCTTAATATACTGCATATATTGAGACTTCCCTGGTGACTCAGTCAGTAAAGTGTTTGCCTACAGTGCAGGAGACCCAGGTTCAATCCCTAGGTGGGGAAGATCCCTTGGAGAAGGAAATGTCAACCCACCCCAGTACTCTTGCCTGGAAAATCCCATAGATGGAGGAGCCTGGTAGGCTATAGTCCATGTAAAGAGTCAGACACGACTGAACAACTTCACTTCACTTCAATATACTGCAAGCTAAAATTCACCATGATTTTGAACTACTGGGAGAGAATAAAGAAGGATAATCCATTTGACTGTAACAGTAAAATCATTGGAACTGTAGACAAAAGAATAACCATAGCACACCACCTAGTTCTGCAGTAAACTCATATTATTATAATAAGAAACACATACTATAATAATATAAATGCTGATTTTTTACTTTTAAAGTTTAAAATAAATATATAGAAAAAGCAAGCAGTTATTTAAAATTAAAGAACAAAATGTAAACATTATCAGCTTTAGTTTTATAAAAGTAAAGGTATGGCTGGCAGCAGTTGAGAAATGGAAGAATAGATGAGAGGAAATAGCAAAGGGAACAGTTGTTAGTCTCTTAGTGTAATATAAAGATATAAAAAGTAGGTATTTAGCATATTTTTATCGTTCTGCCAATTGAGGAACTAAAACAGTGATAAAAATCTAAAACAACTGGAATAGGAAGAGGTATAATGCTAAATCCTTATTTAACACAAAATTAAATATATAATGTTGTAACTATAAATATATATTTATATAAATAACTTCATATAAATATATAAAGTTGTTAAACAAAGGAGTAGCAAATAAATGATTTTTTTGAGATACAGAGGTAACTGCCAAAAATCTAAAGCAGAAATGCTTAAAAATGAAGGCTTTCCAACCCAGAATTCTATGTCCAGCAAAAGTATCCTTCCAAAGTGAAGGCAAGGACTTCCTTGGTGGTCCAGTGGTTAAGAATCCACCTGCCAATGCAGGGGACACAGATTCAATCCCTGGTCCCTGGAAGATTCCACATGCCATGGAGCAACTAAGCCCCTGCATCCCAACTACTGAGCCCATGTGCCCTAGAGCCTATGCTCTGCAACAAGAGAAGCCACCGCAGTGAGAAGGCCACACACCACAACTAGAGTAGCTCACTCTCTGCAACTAGAGAAAGCCTACAGGGAGCAATGAAGACCCAGCACAGCCAAGCAAATAAATAATTTATAAAATAATTAAATAATTATTTTACAAATACATAATTTGTAATAAAAATTAATAACTATTTTACAAATAAAAGAGTGAAGGTAAAATGAAGGCATATTTTTAAATAAAATAAAACTTAAGAGAATTAAGGATGGGGTGATACATGTGCATGATTGTAGTTGTTGTTGAGGCTCTGTCCTCATCTGTATCTACAGGTAAGTAAGACCTAGAAAACTGAGGTAAAGCTTACCTTTTGGAAGTCTCCCTGAATGCAAAGGACTGACATCAGTGATTCCATGAGGGTAGATGTTATATGGCCGGCTTGCTTGATTCTTAAATATAATCTGAAAGTATAAATGAGATATAAGGTTGAGCACTAAGACAATTAGGATCAAGAAGCAAAATGTGCCTGTCTCCAGAAAATAAAAGCTGCCTTATATCTACAGTATAGGGGTTTGAGCCTAGATAAAGCTCAAAATATGTGTTCTTTTGGTAAAATTGCTCAGATAGCTACTTAGGTTTTTCACTAAAGGTTCATTTATTTAAAATTATTTTAGTTGCCTCAGGAAGAATTCCTTGTACCTTCTGACACTAGTACTTGAAATCTGGATGTCTGCTGAGGACACTGCTTCCCCTCAGTCTTTTGCTCAATTTGGGCAATGAGTTCCCTATAGTGGAAAGGAAAATAGTGGTTCAAGTGTTAAAATCTTCACTGGATGAGCAGGCAGGACCAGGGGCACAGTTGATTAGAGCATTAAGCAAAGATGGCAGCTGGCATCATATGACTGCCTGAGCTTTCCAAAAGAGACGAAGAATAGAAGAGTGATAACATGGGAGCATCATTAAGCACCCTGAACTTATCAACCAGGCTCTATACTGAGGTTGCGTGATATGAGGATTAAAAAAAAAAAAAAAAACTTCTATTTGCAGGCTTATCTTACACCCACTCATTTGGGAAAAGCCCACTGACAACCTGTTCCTTGCCTGCCCCTAAGATGTAGGAGAATGATGTAGGAGAAAAATCACACAGCTCTGTGTGATTTAATTAATTAACTTATTTAATTGAATTAATCAATTATATATATCCAGTTCAGTCACTCAGTTGTGTCTGACTCTTTGTGGCGCCATGGACTGAAGCATGCCAGGCCTCCCTGTCCATCACCAACTCTCAGAGTTTACTCAAACTCATGTCCATTGTGTCATGATGCCATCCAACTATCTCATCCTCTGTCATCCCCTTCTCCTCCCGCCTTCAATCTTTCCCAGCATCAGGGTCTTTTCAATGAGTCAGCTCTTCACATCAGGTGGCCAAAGTATTGGAGTTTCAGCTTCAGTGTCAGTCCTTCCAATGAACATTCAGGACTGATTTCCTTTAGGATGGACTGGTTGGATCTCCTTGCTGTCCAAGGGACTCTCAAGAGTCTTCTCCACACCATAGTTCAAGAGCACTAAACATAATTATATACTAATTAATGAATATCATTATTAATGATAAATTAATGATCAAAAATCTCAAATAGATGCTCAAACTACCTAGCTATTCTATTATGTTTTCCTAGAAATTAATCTTCCCACTTACTCAGCTACTTTTTGCTTCCAGATCCTCATGCTCAGGTACTTCTTTTTTTTCACTGAGAAGAGAGATGCATTCAGAAAAGAAATTCCTCATCCTCCCACCCTCAAGTCTACCAACCTAGATGCATATATGACCATATTTTCTCCTGTTAAAATTAGGTCTTATCTAACGATGACAACATCTCCTCCTGTGTACTAGTACATAATGAAGTGCCATTTTAAAAACTTCCTTTTGGAATTGAAAAGAGAACCCAGAATTAGATCCACACAAGTACAGTCCGTTGATCTTTGACAAAGAAGCAAAGACAATAAAATGGAGCAAAGACAGTTTTTTCAACAAATGGGGCTGGAACAAATAGACATCCACATGCAGGAAGAAGAAGAGGAGGAGAAAGGAGGGGAGGAAAAAGAATCTAGATGCAGACCTAACCTTGCACAAAAATTCAGAAAAATAGATCACAGAGCTACATGATTGATTTGGAATTCTTATGTGAGATTTGCCCCTACTCTTCCATTTATTTATTTTCAATCATTTATTATCATCAATATAGACTCATGCATATTTATTTTACAATTTAAGGTATACTCCACCACTACTTTACTTATTTCATTGGCTATATTCTTCCAGTTTGGCCATTAGAAGCTCCTGTATTCATTTGACATTATTCTCATTCTTCCATTTTTTGAGCACTTTCTTCCTTTCTGAAACCACAAGATGCTCCAGGCTCATCTTATATCTTCCCTGGCCCAGCCCTAGAATCATCCCTTCTCCAAAGGGCTTTGGTTCCTTTCACTAGAGAATGGTAATTAGAAACCAAGATCTGGGTGTGCTCATTGCTACTGGGGTGTCACTGTTCCCAGGACCTCTTAGGAGGAATACACTAATTCAAATACGCATGCACATATGTAATTATTTCTGTATGTATCCATCTGTCTCTATAGGCAAACATGAACCTATAGTAATGTCTCCAACTCTAATCCAGTATCATGTGATTTATTCTAGCCTTTTCTTTTTATTTATAATTACCCTCTCCCTGGTGGCTTCCCTGGTGGTGCAGGTGGTAAAGCATCTGCCTGCAATGCAGGAGGCCCGGGTTTGATTCCTGAGTTGGGAAGATCCCCTGGAGAAGGAAATGGCCACCCACTCCAGTACTCTTGCCTGTAAAATCCCATGGACAGAGGAGCCTGGTCGGTTACAGTCCATGGTGTTGCAAAGAGTCGGACAAGACTGAGGGACTTGACATGGTCATAGTCATACCTTCTCCAACAGTGACAAATACAGCTCCCACTATCATTAGTAAAGTCATTCATTTACTTAATCTTCAAATAATAACCTGGGGCTTCCAAGATGGCTCTAGTGGTAAAGAATCCGCCTGCCAATGCAGGAGACAGGTGTAACAGACATGGGTTTGATCCCTCGGTCACAAAGATCCCCTAGAGGAAGAAATGGCAACCCACTCCAGTATTTTTGCCTGGAGAATCCCATGGACAGAGGAACCTGGTGGAATATGGTCCATGGGGTCACAAAGAGTTAGAAATGACTGAGTGACTTAGCACACACACAAATAATAACAGTTTTGTTTATTTCTTTCCAACCTTAAAACTTTATCTTTTTCTCCTAAGGGTATTGGCTAGGATTTCTAGTAGAATATTAAATAAAGGTGGTGATACCTGTTAACTGTTTCTTATCTTGATCTTAAACAAGGATTTCTGAGTTTCACCACCAAGTATGATGGTGACTATAGATTTTCTGTAGAGCTTTATCAGAATTAGGATGTCCCTTGCAATCCCAATTTCCTATGACTTTTTATTATGAACAGATTTTGAATTTTTACAAATATTTGTATAAAACTATTGAGATTATTAAATGATATTTTACCTTTTTATGTGTTACTATAGAGATTACCATATTTGATTTTCTAAAGTTAAATTCATCTTGTTGTTCAGTCACTCAGTCGCATCCAACTCTTTGCAACCACATGGACTGCAGCACACCATGCTTCCCCGTCCTTCACTATATCCAAAACTTGCTCAAACTCATGTCCATCAAGTTGGTGACACCATCCAACCATCTCATCCTCTGTTGTCCCCTTCTCTTCTTGCCCTCAATCTTTCCCAGCATCAGGCTCTTTTCCAATGAGTCAGTTCTTCACATTAGGTGGCCAAAGTATTGGAGTTTCAGCTTTAGCATCAGTCCTTCCCATGAATATTCAGGACTGATCTCCTTTAGGATGGACTGGTTGGATCTCCTTGCAGTTCAAGGGGCTCTCAAGAGCCTTCTCCAACACCAAGTTCAAAAGCACTGAATTCATCTAGTACTCCTCAGATAAATCAATTAGATCATAATATATTTACAATTGTTTTTATATATTGCACCACTGGCTTTATTAACTTTTGTTTAGGATTTTTTGAATCCATGTTTGTAATACAATTGGTCTGTAACTTTAATTTTTCTTTCTTATACTGTCTTGGTCAGGTTGACAAATAAGGTTGTGCTAGCCTGTAAGTACTGGTGGGTCTTTACTTTTCTCTGATACTCGATATTTAAAATTTTAATGTAGGACTTCCCTGGTGGTCCAGTGGTTAAGAATCTGCCTGCCAATGCAGGGGACATGGGTTCTCTCCCTGGTCTGGCAAGATTCCACATGCTGCAAGGCAACACATGTGCCACACATGTCCACAACATGTGTACCACAACTACTAAAGCCTGCACTCTGCAAGAAGAGAAGCCACCACAATGAAAAGCCCATGTACAACAACAAAGAGTAGCCCCTGCTTGCTGCAATTAGAGAAAGCCAGAGCAAAGCTTGAATATTGGGATAAATCACCAATAAAATGGTGATCCTTGCTAGGTTAATAGTGATTTTCTTGCAACACTTTCAAGACGTGACTTCAGTGTCTTCTGGCTTCCTTTGTTGCTTTGAGAAATAGGTTGTGAGTTTATGGGGCAGTTTTAAAATATGGTTCCGAAATTCTTTGACATTCCTCCCATCAGAGGTAGGCCAAATTTTCCCTCTCCTTGATTCCGGGTGGGCTTTGACTCTGATTATGCCATAAAATGCTGTGTGACTTCTGATGCTGGGTCTTCAAAGGTGAGGCATTTTCTGACTTGTTTAGTGGAACACCCAAAGTTGGAGTCCAGAGTCGCTAATGTGCTTTCTGCCCTACGAATAGGACTTTCCTAGATATTTCACATAAATTAAATCATGTAAGTCTTTTTTTTGCTTGGCTTCTTTAATTTATCATAATACTTTGAGTTTTATTCATGTTGTATCATGTATGAGTACTTCTTTTAATTGCTGACTAGCATTCCAATTATATGGGTATACTACATTTTATTTATTCATTCACCAATTGGTGAACATTTGAATGGCTTCCAATTTTGGGCTATTAGGAATAGTGCTGCTGTGAACATTCACATATAAGTCTTTGTGTGGATCTATATTTTCACCTTTCTTGAGTATATGCCTAGAAGGAATTGCTGAGTCACAGGGTAACTCCATTTTTAATGTTCTGAGGAATGGCCAAACTATTTTTCAAAGTGGCTGTAAATCTCAGACTGGATGTAACTCTTTCCCATCAGAGTTTATGAGACTTCCAATTTCTCTATGTCCTCACCAACGTTTGTTATTAGCTGCCTTGCTGATTATAGCTATTCTGAAAAAGTGCAAGTGTTAGTCAGTCGTGTCTGACTCTTTGTGACTCCATGGACTGTAGCCCGCCAGGCTTCTCTGTCCATGGAATTCCCCAGGCAAGAATACTGGAGTAGGTAGCCATTCCCTTCTCCAAGGGATCTTCCCCACCCAGGGATTGAACCCAAGTCTCTTGCATTGCAGGCAGATTCTTTATCATCTAAGTCACCAGCGATTTTGATTTGCATTCCTCCAATAGCTAATGGGCTTCCCTGGTGGCTCAGATGGTAAGGAATCTGCCTGCAATGTGGAGAGCCAGGTTTGATCCCTGGGTGGGGAAGATCCCCTGGAGGAGGAAATGGTAACCCACTCCAGTATTCTTGCCTGGAGAATCCCATGACAGAGGAGTCTGGTGGGCTACAGTTCATGGGGCCTCAAAGAGTTGGACACTACTGAGCAACTAATCCTTTCCTTTCCAAAGCTAATAATGTTCAGCATCGTTTCATGTGCTTTTTGGTCACTTCTTTATACATCATCTTTGGAGAAATGTCTATACAAATCCTAAAGGACCCAGGATTATTATTTTTTAGTTGGATTATTTGCCTTTTTATTATTGAGCTGTAAAAGTCCTTTGTATGTTCTGGATTCTATTCTTTTCATCAGATATATGATTTGTAATTATTTTCTCCTATTCCATGAGTTGTCTTTTCACTCTTGGGTTGGTGTCTTTGAGGCACAGAAGTTTTTTTTTTATCTTTTTTTGCTTGTTGCTTTTGATGTCATACCTAAGAAACCATTGTGTAATCCAAGGTCACAAACATTTACTCCTGTATTTTCTTCTAAGGGTTTCATAGTTTTAGCTCTTACATTTATATCTTTGATATACTTTTAATTTGCATATGGTATGAAGAAGGGGTCAAATCTCTTTCTTCTGCATGTGGGTATCCAGCTGTCCCAGTATTCTTTCCCCGTTAATTGGTCTTAGGACATTTGTGAAAAGTCAAACAGTCACTTCTTACACTGTTGGTAGGAATGTACATTGGTGCAGCCACTACAGAAAACAGTTTGGAAGTTCCTTTAAAAAACTAAAAGTAGAGCTACCATATGATCTAGCAACCCCATTCTTGGGCATATATCAAGAAAAGATGAAAATTATAATTTTAAAAGATACATGCACCACAATGTTCTTTGCAGCACTATTTACAAAACCCAAGGCATGGAAACAACCCAAATGTCCATCGACAGATAAATGGATAAAAAAGATGTGGTACATATATACCATGCAATATTGTTGCTGTTCAGTCACTAAATCATGTCCAACTCTTTGGGACCCTGGACTGTAGCACACCAGGCTCCTTTGTCCTCTACTACCTCCTAGAATTTGCTCAAACTCATGTCCATTGAGTCAGTGATGTCATCTAACCATCTGATCCTCTGTCACCCCTTTCTCCTTTTGCTTTCAATCTTTCTCAGCACCAGGCTCATGTAATATTTCTCAGCTGTAAAAAAGAATGAAATAATGCCATTTGCAGCAACATGAATGAACCCAGAGATTATCGTACTAAATGAAGTATATCAGACAAAGACAAATACCATTTATCACTTATATGTGGAATATAAAATATGACACAAATGAATGTATTTACAAAACAGAAACAGACTCACTCATAGAAAACTAGCTTAAAGTTATCAAAAGGGAAAGAGAGGGGAGGGGGATTAAATGGGATTAACAGATAAAAAGTATGATACATAACACAGATAAGCAACAAAGATTTACTGTATACCACTCTAATGGCAGAAAGTAAGGAGGAACTAAAGAACCTCTTGATGAGGGTGAAGAAGGAGAGTGAAAAAGCCAGTTTAAAACTAACTGTTACAAAAACTAAGATCATAGCATCCAGTACCATCACTTCATGGCAAATAGATGGGAAAACAATGGAAACAGTGACAGACTTTATTTTCCTGGGCTCCAAAATCACTGCAGATGGTGACTGCAGCCCCCAAATTAAAAGATGCTTGCCCTTTGGAAGAAAAGCTATGACCAACCCAGACAGCATATTAAAAAGCAGAGACATTACTTTGCTGACAAAGGCCTGTATAGCCAAAGCTATGGTTTTTCCAGTAGTTATGTATGGATGTGAGAGTTGGACCATAACAAAAGCTGAGCGCTGAAGAATTGATGCTTTTGAACTGTGGTGTTGGAGAAGACACTTGAGAGTCCTTTGGACTGCAAGAAAATCAAACCAGTCAATCTTAAAGGAAATTAGTCCTGAATTGGAAGGACTGATGCTGAAGCTGAAGCTCCAATAGTTTGGCCACCTGATGAGAAGAGCCAACTGATTAGAAAAGACCCTGTGCTGGGAAGGATTGAAGGCAGGAGAAGAAGGGGATGACACAGGATGAGATGGTTGGATGGCATCACTGACTCAATGGACATAACCTAAGGCAAGCTTCAGGAGATTTTGAAGGACAGGGAAGCCTGGTGTGCTACAGTCCTGGGGTCACGAAACATTGGATACAATTTGGTGACTTTACACAACAACAGGAAATTAAGCCCAATATTTGTGATAACCTATAATGGAGTATAATATGCAAAAACACTGAATCACTATACTGAAATTAACATATCTTAACATTGTAAATCAACTATACTTCAATAAAAAGTCGAGTCTCCATAGATACATAGGTTTATTTCTGGACTCTCAATTGTTTTCCATTGATCTACATATCTAACCTTATGCCAGTACCACTCTTTCATGATTACTATAGCTTTGTGGTAAGTTTTGAAATTGAAGTGTGAGTCCTCAAACTTTGTTTTTTCTTTTTCCCCAAGATTCATTTGTCTATTAGGGGAGCTATGCAATTTCATCTGTATTTTAGGATCAGCTTGTCAATTTCTGCAAAAAAAGACAGTTGGGATTTTGATAGGGATTTAATTAGATCTATAGATAAATCTGGAAGAGCCTTAAAAGTAAGTGACTCTTTCAATCTATAAATACTATATGTTTATCCATTTATTTAGATATTTAAAAAATTATCTCTAACAATTTTTACATTTTTCACTTTACAATTTTTTACAATATATTTTTCACATTTTTACAGCCTTTTTACAATACATTTTTCAGTTTTCAGTGTCCAAGTCTTATGCCGTTTTTGTTAAATTTATCCCAAGTTATTTCATTCTTTTTATGTTATCATGAATGAAAGCTTTCCTAATTTTCTTTGCAGATTTTTCATTGAAGTGTAAAGAAATACAACTTATTTTTTTAATATTGATCTTGTATCTCGTAACCTTGCTGTGCTTGTTTATTAGTTTCAATAAGTTCTTAGTATTAAAAGATGCTTGCTCCTTGGAAGAAAAGTTATGACCAATCTAGCAGCATATTAAAAAGCAGAGACATTACTTTGCCAACAAATGTCCGTCTAGCCAAAGCTATGGTTTTTTCAGTAGTCATGTACAGATGTGAGAGTTGGACCATAACGAAAGCTGAGCACTGAAGAATTGATGCTTTTGAACCATGGTGTTGGAGAAAACTCTTGAGAGTCTCTTGAACTGCAAGGAGATCCAACCAGTCCATCCTCAAGGAAATCAGTCCTGAATATTCACTGGAAAGACTGATGCTGAAGCTGAAACTCCAATACTTTGGCCACCTGATGTGAAGAGCTGACTCATTTGAAAAGACACTGAAGAGCTGACTCATTGGAAAAGACCCTGATGCTGGGAAGATTGAAGGCAGGAGGAGAAGGGAATGACAGAGGATGAGATGGTTGGATGGCATCACTGACTCAATGGACATGAGTTTGAGTAAACTCCGGGAGTTGGTGATGGACAGGGAGGCCTGGCGTGCTACATACAGTCCATGGGGTTGCAAAGAGTCAGACACAACTGAGTGACTGAACTAAACTGAACCTTTTTAGTAGATTCCTTAAGATTTTCTACATAAAAGATTGTATCATCAGCAAATAAAGACAGTATTACTTTTTTCTTTCAAATCTAAATGCCTCTAATTCCTTTTTTTTTTTTTTTTTTTTTTTTTTTTTTTTTTTTTTTGGTTTACTGCATTGGCTGCCAGTACAGTGTTAAATGGGCTTCCCCCCATGACTCAGCGGTAAAGAATCTGCATGCCAATGCGAAAACACAGGAGATATGGGTTCAATCCCTGGGTCAGGAAGATCTCCTGGAAAAGGAAACGGCAACCCACTCCAGTATTCAATCCCTGGGTTAGGAAGATCTCCTGGAAAAGGAAATGGCAACCCACTCCAGTATTCTTGCCTGGGAAATTTCATGAACAGAGGAGCCTCTGGCTATAGTCCATGGGGTCACAAAGAGTCGGACATGACTGAGCAACTGAACAACGACAACAACAGTGTTAAATAAATATAGCAAGAGTGGACATCTAACTTGTTCCTAATTTCAAAGGGAAAACATGTAGTCTTTTACCACATTATATATTTTCCTTAAATGTTATTCATTAAGTTAAGGATCTTGCATTGTGTTGCTAGTTTATTGAGCGTTTTGTCTATCATGAATGGGTAATGGATTTTGCCTTTTTCTTCACCTATTACATGGTCACATGATTTTTGTCCTTTGTTCATTAATATGTTGAGCTGTACTAAATTTCATATTTTAATCATCCCTACATTACTGAGATAAATCTCACTTGATTATGGTGTATGATCTTTTAAAAGTGTTGCTGTATTTGGTTTAATAATGTGTTGTGGAGGATTTTTGCACTTATATTCACAAGGAATTTTGGACTTTAGTTTTCTTTAAAATTTTGGGACTTGTTTCATGGCCTAATGTATATATAGTCTATCCTGGAAATGTTTTGTGTGCATTTGAGAAGAATATGTATTCTATTGGAGTTGGGTGGCCTGATCCATAGATGTCTGTTAGACCTAGTTGGTTTATAGATGAAATGAGATTAGCCATTTGTTGATAAATGGTAAAGCTGAGTGATGGATTCAAGGAAGTTTATTTTACTATTCTAGCTACTTCTGAATAAATTTGATAATTTCTGTATGCAATGTAAAAGATAATCCTCCAATTTTCACATTAACAGAAAAGCCTCACAGGATTCAGCATATGTAAGTTCACAGCACAGAGAAATGAAAGAATAAGGTTCACCAACGTGAAATGCTGGGATGGGTGAAACACAAGCTGGAATCAAGATTGCCAGGAGAAATAACAATAACCTCAGATATGCAGATGAAGCCACCCTTACAGCAGAAAGTGAAGAGGAACTAAAAAGACTCTTGATGAGAGTGAAAGAAGAGAGTGAAAAAAGCTGGCTTAAAACTAAACATTCAAAAAACTAAGATCATGGCATCTGGTCCCATCACTTCATGGCAAATAGATGGGAAACAATGGAAACAGTGACAGATTTTATTTTCTTGGGCTCCAGAATCACTGCAGATGGTACTGCAGCCATGAAATTAAAAGATGTTTGCTTCTTGGAAGAAAAGCTATGACAAACCTAGATAGCATATTAAAAAGCAGAGACATTACTTTGCCAACAAAGGTCTGTCTAGCCAAAGCTATGGTTTTTCCAGTAGTCATGTATGGATGTGCGAGCTGGACCATAAAGAAAGCTGAGTGCCAAAAAATTGATGCTTTTGAACTATAATGTTGGAGAAGACTCTTGAGAGTCCCTCCAAGGAGATCAAACCAGTCAATCCTAAAGGAAATCAATCCTGAATATTTACTGGAAGGACTGATGCTAAAGCTGAAGCTCCAATACTCTGGTCACCTGAGGCAAATAACTGACTCATTGGAAAAGACTCTGATGTTGAGAAAGATTGAAGGCAAGAGGAGGAGAAGGGGACAACAGAGAATGAGATGGTTGGATGGCATCACTGACTCAATGGACATGAGTTTAAGCAAGCTCTGGGAGTTAGTGATGGACAGGGAAGCCTGACATACTGCAGTTCATGGGGCTGCAGAGTCTGACACAATTGAGCAAGTGAACTAAACTGAGGTAGACCTATATATCTTGATATGAAACGATATCCAAAATATATTGTTAAAATTTTTAAATCAAGGTACAGGACAATTTTCAGGGACTTCCCAGGTGGCTCAGTAGTAAAGAATCCACCTGCCAATTCAGGAGCCACAGGAGACATGGGTTCAATCCCTTGGTTGGAAGCATCCCCTGGAGGAGGAAATGGCAATCCACTCCAGCGTTCTTGCCTGGAAAATTCCACAGACAGAGGAGCCTAGTGGGCTACAGTCCATGTAGTCGAAAAGAGTCAGACACAAGTAAGGGACTGAACACGCTTGCACAGAACAATCTACATCATGCTTCTGTTTTTGTGTGAAACATATGCATATGTATTGGTATAGTGTTAGTTGCTCCGTTGTTTCAGATTCTTTGCAACCCCATGGAATGTAGTATATATAGTTTATGCATGTCTTTGTATAACATATTATTCCTGAAAGGGAAATGAAAAGCTGACAGCAATAATTGCAGCTCAGACTAGGGTACTAGAAGTCTGGGAGGAAGGAAAGTTTCCTTTTGTTTTGCATACACTTTTTTGCCTGTTGAGTTACTTTTACTAATTAAAAACAGATAAATAAAACTCAAAAAGAAAAATGTACAATAATAACTAACTAAAAATTTAAAGAAGGGCAATGAAGAAAGACGTGCCCTACAAATATCAAAACATATTACAAGACTGTAGTCATTAAAACAGTATAGTAACAGATCAGTTAAGGAGAATAGATTTCAGCATTTTAGCATATAATAAAAAGATCTTACCAGGTGGCTCAGTGATAAAGAACCTTTCTGTAATGCAGGAGACCTGGGTTTGATCCCTGGGTCAGGAAAATCCCCTAGAGAAGGGAATGGCTACCCACTCCAGTATTCTTGTCTGGGAAATCCCACGGACAGAAGAGCCTGGTGGGCTACAGTGCATGGGCTCGCAAAGAGTCAGACACCACTAAGCGTGCATGAATATAATAAAAAAAGGCATTTTTCAATTATAGAAAGGTTGATTGGGCCAAATGGCTGTCACTTGTGGAAATCCCTATTTGACACTATGCTCTATACCCAAAGGTAACTTCCAGAGCAATTAGAATGCTTATTATAAAAATAAAACTGTGAACACAAAAAGAATAAAATATAGTAGACTATTTTTATCATCTCTTAGGGGTGGTAAAGATGCACCTAGGAAGAAAACATAAATGAAAAATATTCAGAAAAATATAAATGTAAAGACTCATACAAAGATCTTGACTATATTAAAACTGAAAATCTTTATAGGGAAAAAGGCATCATAAAGGAGCTAAAGTACTAGTGACAGACTGAGAAAAATACTTGAAAGATAAATAATAATGTGCTAATATCTGTAATACATAAAGCCTTTTACAAATATATAAGCAAATTTGTAAAACTCAGCAGTGGCCACAGGACTGGAAAAGGTCAGTTTTCATTCCAAGCCCAAAGAAAGGCAATGCCAAAGAATGCTCAAACTACCACACAATTGCACTCATCTCACACGCTAGTAAAGTAATGCCCCAAATTCTCCAAGCCAGGCTTCAGCAATATGTGAACCATTAACTCCCTGATGTTCAAGCTGGTTTTAGAAAAGGCAGAGGAACCAGAGATCAAATTGCCAACATCTGCTGGATCATGGAAAAAGCAAGAGAGTTCCAGAAAAACATCTATTTCTGCTTTATTGACTATGCCAAAGACTTTGAATGTGTGGATCACAATAAACTGTGGAAAATTCTGAAAGAGATGGGAATACCAGACCACCTGACCTGCCTCTTGAGAAATCTGTATG
>SJXQ01001096.1:61502-78583 GCA_006408695.1 Aepyceros melampus
CTTTTCCCTGTTGAGAGAGGACACAAACAGAGGGCCAGCTAAGTGTCTGTCTCATGACTGACCCTCCCTTTTCCCCTTCCCTCCCTCCCATCAGGCAAATAAGGCATACATCTTTTTTGTCAGCATAAATGACTTGGCCTCAAAGTCGGTAGGCAAAACGGAGAGAACAATTACCAAAAGGCAGACCTTTATTGCTCAGACTGATGCTATCTTTCTATATTTACCCATGACAGTAGGTAGAAGGGAATAATGACAAATGATCACTAGAAGAAGGGAGAATATTGGTTAGTTTGTACCATGATGACTTCTATTCACTGGTTGACTTATATTAGAGGGAGAGCATGAAAATCCTCCTAAGAAAAGGCTGCCAGTACCTGTCCCTATCCTACTTGCTTCATCCAGTCTGTAATAATGAAAGCCCATGGACAGGAAACCTTCCCAACCTTGTCACTGAAATTAATAAAAGTGAAAGAAGCAGAAATATTATTATTAGCAGTGCCTTGAGGTTGCCCTCAAGAACTGACTCATTAGAAAAGACCCTGATATTGGGAAAGATTGAAGGCAGGAGGAGAAGGGGACAGTAGAGGATGAGATGGTTGGATGGCATCACCAACTCAATGGACATGAATTTGAGTAAACTCAGGAAGTTGGTGATGGACAGGGAGCCCTGGCATGCTGCAGTCCATGGGATCACAGAGTTGGACACGACTGAGTGACTAAACTGAACTGAGGTTGCCCTTCTGTACAAAAGACTGAAACTTTCTGAAGCACCGAACCTTTGGTGAACTCTCATAAGTTCATTTATCCAGTCATCTACTCATGTGTTCATTCAGTCAAACATGTTTACTGAGCATTAGGGCTTCCCAGGTGGCTCAGTGGTAAAGAATCCCCCTGACAATGCAGGAGATGCAAGAGACGTGGGTTCAATCCCTGAGTTGGGAAGATCCCCCGGAGGAGGAAATGCAACCCACTCCAGTACTCTTGCCTGGAGAATCCCATAGACTGAGACTAGTGGGCAACAACCATGGGATCACACAGAGTCAGACATGACTGAGTGACTGAACACAGCACAGCACACTGAGCACTAGCACTGATGACAGAGAAGTAGACACAGCCTCTGCCTTCAAGGTGCTTACAATGTAGTTCAAATAGACAGAGATGTGGACCATTATTACAAAGAATGAAGAGTCAAGTAAAAGAGATAAGAACAGAGTATTATGGGACCAGAGAGGAGAAGGCACTTCACTCTGCTTAAAGAGAAAGGAACAGGAGGGTAAAGAAGATCAGTATGGTTTAGTGTGATAAGGAGGAAGCTCAAGTGCTGTGGAAATACATAAAGAAGCATCTAACAGAGACTAGGAGTGGAAACTTACTTGACATGAAGCTGGAGACACGTTTTCCAGGCCAAGGAAAGGGCATGAGCAAAGGCCTGGATGCTAGAAAAAGCATAGCATGTGTGGGTGTAACACAAAATGTGTTCAGTGTGGTTGCAACGTGAATGGTGAGACAGCAAGAGGAGCAAAACAAAGCTAGACAGGTCGTCAGGGATGAGGTCATGTATTATTGTGTAAAGAAGTTTCCATTTTGCCTTGTGAAACTGAAGGATTTTAAAGACTGGCGTGACATGATCAGATTAACATTTCAGTAAACTCCCTTTGGCTGCTACAGTAAGAACGAAATGTTGGGGGCACAAAAAGACAAGGAGACTAGTTGGGGGAGAGGTGATAGGGGTCTCAGTTCGGAAGATGGTAGTGTAGGAAGATCCAGAGGAGAGAGAAGGTGATGATAGAACGATTCTATCAGGAGGAGAAGAAAGCAGAAGTACTAACACCACCTTATGTCCTGAAAAGTGAAAGTGAAGTGACAGTGTGTCCTCAGAAAAGTGTCACTCAGTCGTGTCCAACTCTTTGTGACCCCATGGACTCGTCCATGGAATTCTCCAGGCCAGAATACTGGAGTGGGTAGCCTTTCCCTTCTCCAGGGGATCTTCCCAACCTAGGAATCGAACCTGGGTTGCCCACATTGCAGGCGGATTCTTTATCAATGATGAGCTATCAGGGAAACAAGGTCCTGCGTTATTGAATTGAAATCAGTCAATCCTTACAACCATCCTATGAAAAAGTACATATTATTTGAACTTTAAAATGGAGGAAACTGAGACACAGAGGGGTTAAGTAACTTGCTAAAGTTACTTAAAAAGTAAGAGATGAAGATAAGAAAAAGCATACTCACAGAAACACAGAAGAGAAGGGTGACTGCAAGGGTCTCAGGAAATGGGGAGATGTTGGTCCAATGGGACATACTTTCACTTTTAAGACAAACAAGTTCTGGGGATCTAATGTATAGCACGATGAGCAAACTACATTGAACACCAGAAATAAGCTCAGGGAATAGATTTCACACAAAAATGATAACTATGTGGGCAGACAGGTTAACTTGACTGTAGTAATCCTTTCTCTATCTTTGTTTATGTAAAATCATTTAATACACCTTAAATATATATGATTTGCAGTAAAAAATTTATTTTAAAGAGGAGGCATTGAGAAAATAAAGCAATAGGTCACTTCCAAAAGGGCTGTAGGACCAAAACCAGGAGCTCTTAAATGCTGTGACCAAAGACTGAAATTCTCCATAAGATGTGATAGCCACTCAATTGTGCTGTTTTCCTGAGTAGAGACAGATGCTTCAGCCACTTGTGTCCATGATTGGTGATATGTGGGAAAGTAAATAAATGCACCTCAAGTTTCACCAAGGGCTTCCCTGGTGGCTCTACAGGAAAGAACCTGCCTGCCAGAGCAGGAGATGGATTCGATCCCTGGGTTGGGAAGATCCCCTGGAGGAGGAAAAGGCAAACTACTCCAGTATTCTTGCCTGGAGAACCCCACGGACAGAGGAGCCTGGTGGGCTACAATCCATGGGGTCGCCAAGAGTCAGACATGACTGAAGCGACTTAGCACACATGAAGTTTAATTAAAACTAACAAGCAAACAAAATAAAAATTACATACAAGAGATATTGTGGGGGGCAGAGGCCTTGCCACTTCCCCGTCCTTCAGACCAGAGTTCCTGTGCAAAACTGCTGCACCTCAACTCAGCTGGGAGGAGAAGGTGCGCAGGTCACTCACAGCAAGAAGGCACTGGGTGCCCGGAGCAGAGATGTGGCTCACCCACTGGATCAGCAAGTGCTCCTGCATGGAGAGCTCCACCCACTTCCACCCACACGCTTCCACACCGGCTTCTGCATAAAGTAGCCTTGCCCTGGGACTGTGGGAAGAGTGTGTGCTCTAGAACCCAAGCTTGTACCTCTCCTGCCTTGATCAAATCATTAAGCTTTCCTTTGCTTCTAAGCGAGCAAAAAAGGAAAGTGAAAAGTCTTTATTGACGAATTTAATGAGAGACAAGGCCATCTGTTACCCAGCTCCTCTCTCTTCTTACTTCATAGCTGCCCATGGAAGTCCACAGGCATTTTGTTCTTGTCTTTCATTTTCATCCCTATCTACATCATTCCATTCACAGCCCACATGCTCAAGTACCACATTACGTTAGCCTACTTCATTTCTTTCAGCATACCAAAATTCAGATTGCAGGTCACTAACCTTCATCAAATACAGCAAACAGTAGTACAAACTCGTGCAAGGTCTGTGTCCTTTCTTTGATCAGAGTCCCTGAAAAAGAAATGAGAGCATTTATCTTCTATAGAAAATCCTATCACAGGAAAATGACACTAGGAGGACACATGACTTCATCAACTGCTTTGTCTCTGACCTCTTATTAACTTCAGTTCAGTTCAGTTCAGTCACTCAGTTGTGTCGGACTCTTTGCAACCCCATGGACTGCAGCCTGCCAGGCCTCCCTGTCCATCACCAACTCCTGGAGTTTACTCAAACTCATGTCCATTGAGTCACTGATGCCATCCAACCATCTCATCCTTTGTCGTCCCCTTATTAACTTAACCATAGCATAATTTCCTTGGTGTCACATTTATACCAGTGCTCCTAAAATTATCTGGGGTAAAGGACTTCATAAAAAGTTTCAAATTTGTTGCATACCATTACTTTTATAAAAGATAATGAAAATTAATTACTAAAAAAAGAAATTAAAAATAATCAAACAAGTCCATATAATCATATTTCATGTACATGTATATATTCACAATAAACATACAAAAGAAAAAGAAAAACTGCAAAATTCATACATATTGCCCATGGAAATGTGCATATATGTAAATAATAAATTAAAATATATTTTCTATTAAAATACAGAAAAAAATGCCAACAAAGGTCCATCTAGTCAAAGCTATGGTTTTTCCAGTACTCATGTAGGGATGTGAGAGTTGGACTAGAAAGAAAACTGAGTGCCAAAGAATTGATGCTTTTGAACTGTGGTGTTGGAGAAAACTCTTGAGAGTCCCTTGGTCTGCAAGTATATGAAACCAGTAAATCCTGAACGAAATCAGTCCTGAATATCCATTGGAAGGACTGATGCTGAAACTCCAATACTTTGGCCACCTGATGCAAAAAAAACCGGACTCATTGAAAAAGACCCTGATGCTGGGAAAGACTCAAAGCAGGAGGAGGGGACAACAGAGGATGAGATGGTTGGATGGCATCACCGACTCAATGGACATGAGTTTGAGCAAGCTCCGGGAGTTGGTGATGGACGGGGAGGCCTGGCATGCTGCAGTCCATGGGGTCGCAGAGTTGACATGACTGAGCAACTGAACTGAATTGATAGAAAATTTCTATTATCCTTTTAACACTTTTTTTAACTTCTGCAATTGTAAATTAAAAGTTATGAGCAAAGTAACAATTATCCATGTTAAATACCTATACTCAAACTTAAGGTGAACACCATGTATATCAATATTTAAAGTTATCAATGTTACAAATGACCTTGCTTCATGGTTTAACTGTTGAAAATTTGTTAGTTGTCTTTCTTAGTCTTAGTTGTCTTTCTTTCTTTTTTCATTTGGTTGGGAAGTGCAGGTTTATTTTGAGTAGGAAGAGTTCTGCTTAAAATGTTCTTTTCTCTCTCTTTTACTCTTGATGCTTAGAAAGTAAAAGTTAAACTGGATGAAGAAAGTAACTCACCCATACAAATTTAAAATACAGATAAAGCTGTCTGAAAAGACTTTAAATCTTTTTACAATCTTTTTATTTTAAAAAAAATTTTTTATTTTTACTTTATTTTACAATACTGTATTGGTTTTGCCATCCATTGACATGAATCCATCTCGGGTGTACATGAGTTCCCAATCCTGAACACCCCCCCCCCCCNGATGTACTATTTACCTTCATGGAAGTTTCAAGGAACCTAATGCAAAATTTGTATAAAGGACTACTGAGACAGCCCATAGGATATGTGAAGCATAAAGCAGAAGAACAGAAAGTGAAAGTGAAGTCACTCAGTTGTGTCCAAATCTTTGCGACCCCATGGACTGTAGCCTGCCAGGCTCCTCTGTCCATGGAATTCTCCAGGCAAGAATACTGGAGTGGGTTGCTATTTCCTTCTCTTGGGGATCTTCCTGACCCAGGGATCGAATCCGGATCTCTAGCATTGCAGGTTGACTCTTGACTGTCTGAGTCACCAGGGAAGAGAAGAGATACCTAATTCCAGAATTTGGCTTTTGTTGGCCATTAGAGTGCATTGTGGCTACATGGGATGGATAGATCTTGCCATGTGGTTCTGTTCATCTCAGAGACTATTCTGCTTTCCATGGCCATGATTCAAAGCAAAAGAAACCTCTTTCAGATTAAAGAGTGCAGCACCATTTTTTATGAATCGACACAGATGTTTGTACTTCCTACTTTTTCTTATACTTACCTTCCCTACAAATTAGCAAGGCTCCGATGAGACCTGAGTTCACGTCTTTCACCAGGTCCACATGAGAAAGATATGAGTAGGTGAGACATGGTGGATCAGAGGCTGTTGGACCATTTTCTTTCAGGATATGCCAGACATAGGTATGACTTTTACCAGGAATGACTTTGTCATCTTCCTTCTCCCTTTGGCTGGTTTCATCCTTATATGCAGCACCTAAATCAAGGAGGGATAAAGTTGTCCTTTTACACCCATTGCCCACTTAAGGAGGCATCAAGTTTATTGTCACCAGTAGACACTCTGCAAGAAGCAAATTTTCTGAAACAATATGGAATACTAAACAGCAGCAGCTATAAATGAAGAGAAGCCACCTTATATATTTCAGAGAAGTTCTTGACCACTAGGGCAAATGTGAGTGGTTGAGTGGTTCTGCGAGAACTTCAGATTGTAATAATAATACTGCTTCCATTATTCCATCTTTTTACCTAATTCAAGTCAGTTCAATTCATAGACATACATTGAGTATGTACTTTATTTCAGACTCTTTAGTAAGCACTGGTGAGGGTCAGGGAAGGGTGAGATGCAGAGATTTTTTTAACAGATATTTTCTTGCTCTCCCATCCTTAGTGATGTTAAAATTGACCTCTGAATTATCTGATACTTTTATTCTACAATGAGCACTATATGTGTCCATTCTTAAAGAAGTGTTATTGCTTCTAGGTCATTTCATTGGACAGAAGTAGAAAATATTCAAAGGCATTGACCGTAACACTTACACTGTTATTGAACTATTTTTCTAACAACTTGCCTTGGTTTCTTGAATTCATAATGGTCTCTAGGACTCCAGAGCATTCAAGGTATTCAGGGTGTTCTTCACTTATACTCCATCTTACCCCACAATAGCTATACATCTAATAGAGGGACCTCTCTAACAGAGCACAGGAGACCCCTGCATTGACTCACTACAAAAGCAGCCTCTCTTATAAATGGGTATCCCTCCACTGGGCATTAGGGACAATTGGCTTCATCCAGAAGCAACAGCAGACCAATATTGGTGCTTAGCAGACCCTGGTGGACATTTAGAAAAACATGAGCTGCACTTTGGGATGGAGAGTGTCGTCATGTCTCTGTGTGATTGTGGGTTGGTAGCAAATTCTGAATAGTGAAAACATTTGGATAGGAAGAGAGGGGATCACGGAGGGGTAAAAAAGGGGCTTCAACTGTGTCTTCTGTTTAATTTCTTAAAATAAAGTAGGCAAAGACAGCAAAATGTTAAGATTTGCCAAAGTGCAGTCTGTATGGGAGGGCAGTTTGGAGGAGCATGGATACATGTATCTGTATGGCTGAGTTCCTTCTCTGTCCACCTGAAACTATTGCAGCATTGTTTGTTAATCGGTTATATGGCCAAACAAAAGAAAAAGTTTTCAAAAAAGATTTGCCAAAGTGAGCTAGGGCTTCCCTCAGAGCTCAGTGGGTAAAGAATCCGCCTGCAATGCAGGAGACCCCAGTTTGATTCCTGAGTTGGGAAGACACTGGAGAAGGGGTAGGCTGTCCACTCCAGTATTCTCAGGCTTCCCTGGTAGCTCAGCTGGTAAAGGATCCACCTGCAATGTGGGAGACCTGGGTTTGATCCCTGGGTTGGGAAGATTCCCCTGGAGAAGGGAAAGGCTACCCACTCCAGTATTCTGGTCTGGAGAATCCCATGGACTAAAGTCAATGGGGTTGCAAAGAGTCGGACCATGATTGAGCGACTGTCACTTTCAAAGTGAGCTAATGGGTACATGTTTGTTGGCTCTATTATTTCTTGTATCTTTTTTTGTTTGTTTGTTTGTTTGAAATATTTGATTAGGAAAAGAATCCCCTTTTACCTAATAGTAAAGTTGGGAGAGGGATGAGGGGTTAATGAGAGGTCAAGAGTGTGTGAAAACTGCACCTGTCTTGATGAGGACAGTGAGTGGATTGGGAGGATATCCAGGCAGTGGTAAGGCACCGCTTAAGGTGAGGTGCAAGGTTTATTTCAACTATAACCATTTGCTTGGTTGCTAGTAGAAGAGATGGAGAACAGATTTCACCAGGGTAGCAGTTTAGCCAAGAGAGTAGAATAGAAATCAAGGAGGCCAGGAACCTGCGAATCCCAAGGAGAATGAAGAATTCTTGGAGTGGGGAGGGAAAGAGTGATGGCTGGCAAAATAGGAGAATGTTGACAGCTGGAACCTGAAATCTTGGATTTGATTCAGGTTGCTCACAACAAGGTCTGTCCTTCGGTGAAGACAAAGGTGATTTGTCCAGACTAAGTGAAGCGGTGCCTGGGCAAAAGCATTGTGCATAGCCTTGAAAGTTGCCATGTCTACTCAGGTATGTTTTCTTTGGGAAACCTCTGTCTTCAGAGTCTTACTTGAGCTTCTATACCAGCCACCTGCAAATACTCTGAGCAGAATGTGTTTTGTGCAATTGTTATCTTCTGTTATATTCCAAACAACACTGTTGGGAACATTTGAGAATGTTCTGGAAAGCCCTCTATTCACCCCCTCCTGCAGCTGTATCAGCCTTGTCCAGGCATGGTCAAGGGCCCCAGAGCCTGACCTGCTCAGACACCCCAACTCAGTGACCCCTGGGCATGAGTACTCAACCACAGGTCAAATACTGTGCTTCAGAGGCTATTGCACTACACTCTCTGGTGCCTTCAGTTGCTTTTTCCTTTGCCTGATCTCTGCTCAGCAGCTTTGGGTCGGCAACTGTTAACTTGTCTGCTCCCATGCTGTCTTTCATAGCCTCATTGTGTGGCCTTACTTACAGCCTAGGATGGTGTTAGAACCCCACTTGTCCAGAAAATAATTTAAAAGAATTTCTCTAGCACCGGGTTTCCCTTTTCAGCTCAAGACCAAACTTGAAATTTCCCTGGATTTGCTTTTAACTCTCCTTCTGGCTCCTTTGACAGACATTCCATGGGAATTAGCTGTCCTGACATACATCTGAAGCTTTTAGATTATATTAGCCAGAAGAAGTCACATGGTCATGGTAGGGAAATGTACTCCTCCTGCTCTGGAGGAGAGGATGGCCGTTTGCTGAACTGAAATACAATTTCCCAGAGTTTTGGTTTGGGAGATTAACATGACAGGCTTACAAAGCAGCTCAGTGGTTGCCTGGGGCTGGGGGTGGGAATGGGGCTTGAACAGCAAGACAAGAACTTCTTGACATGGATGGTGTTGGTGGCCCCATGACTGTCTGAATTGAGTCAGTCATCAAACTACTTTAAATGACTGAATTTCATGGTATGTAATTTAAACCTCAATAAAACTGTTTTAAAATGCTATCGGGAAACCATACACACAAATTCATTTGTGATGGGTTATAGAATTCAGCATGAAAGGCAAAATAATAGAACTTCTAGAGGAAAGCATGGAAGAAATCCTTCATGACTTGGGGGTAGGCAAATGTCTTAAACAGGACCCAAAGTCTAACATACAAGGAAAACATGTGATACCTTTTTTGCATGTTTCATTAATGTTTGAATTTGCATGCTTCACCAACTTTAAGAACTTTACCAAAAAAAAATTATCAAAAGAGTGAAAATCAAGCTACAGACTGGAAGAAGATATGTAAATATTTCTGTCAGAAGATTTGTATTCAGAATATATAAACTAACTCTACAAATCAATCAGAAAAAGATAAACAAATCATTGTATTTGTATCAGGAAAAGTACTTAAACAGTTGATCAGATAGTTTATTAAAGGATATCAGAAAGGTCAATAAGCATGCAAAGTTATATTTACCATCATCATGGATTTACCTTACATGTTGGGGCCCCTAGGCTAATCTAAGGAGGCCAAGAATTTGTGGATGATAACATATAAACACACAGGCTTGTGATAGGACTATAAATCACAAGGGCATTAGGCCCCTGACTCACTGTGTTGTTCCTGGACTGTTATATGTATGAGAGATTAGATAGACTATTTTCCTAGAACTCACAAGGCTTAGGGTACAAAACAGTCATCTCTATGCTGAGATCCTAGGTGCAGAATTGGAGGAACCCTGGGCTCTCTAAAAATGCGCCTAGATTCATTCTGGAAGCTTTCAAGTGGATAAGCCTCATGGATAGCCTGCTAGGCCCTGGGCAGAACCTGGGATGCCTTTTCCTCTACATTCCTGCCCGCTCCTTTCACCTTTCCTCAGTCCACATCTGCCCTGACCTCTGGAGTGCAACTGGGAAAGGTAGTACTCTTCCATTTTTGCATGAGAACTTAGTCAACATCAAAGCATAGTCAGACCATACAGTACAGGGCATGTGCTTCAATAATGTACTGATGGTTTGCTTGAATCTTCTTGATCTGTATATGTAATAGTCCATCTGGGCAATATCAGGGTCCACTGTGACATTCCCTTTTATTTCTTCTTGCACCATGGGGATTGTGGCCAAACAGATTTTTTTTTCTTTGTTGTAATGAGGTCAGCTTGTTCTTCAGCTAGTTGGCCCTAACCACATGGTGACATCCATATTTTAGCAACTGGGAGAAAGGGAGGGAAAGGAAATGTCTTAAAAATCTGAATCTAAGGAAGGAGAAGGAGAATTCAGTTTCATTGCTACACCAATGCCTTGATCTTCCCTAGGAAGTTTTCTTGGCATAAGAAGGCAGATAAAGTGGGATTTTAGGATCTGTGGCCTGGTTCCCCAAGGGATAACAGAGGACAGAGACAAGCTTTGGGGTAAGACCAAAATAACAATGTTCTTGACTTCATGCAATGGGCCTAGGTTTGAATCCTGACTCCACCATTCATTAGCTGTATGACCTTATACTCACTACTCTTCTGTCCATAGTATGACCAAACCATAGGAGGGCATTTGACTCACCTTCAGAAGATTTCCAGTAGGATACGCCAATAGCATGAAGACTAACAGGATGAGAAGCCATATTCTTAAATGTAATGACCACGGTGTCATAAACCTCAGCCTGGATAGTTGGACCCAGCAGACCTGCAAGAATGACATGTTCCCCCAAATGTCATTTGGAAGGATGTTTAGCTGGTAAGTCACGTCTGACTCTTTTGCAACCCCATGGACTATAGCCTGCCAGGCTCCTCTGTCCATAGGATTTCCCAGGCAAGAATACTGGAGGGGTTTGCCATTTCCTTCTCCAGGGGATCTTCCCAAACCAGGGATGGAACCCACATCTGCTACATTGGCAGGCTGATTCTTTACCATTGAGCCATCAGGGAAGCCCCATTTGGAAGGTAGCACTCCAAAAAATTTATCACAACAATGATGGTCAAAGTTACAGGAGAGAAGCAAGTCCTTTAGATTACTGATAAAAAGTAGTAGCCAAATGAATACATTAACTTCTATAACCAGCCCAGCCTTATGGTTGTTCTGAGGACAGATTTCTGTCAATACATTAAATGCATTTATTCATTCAACTAATAATTGGGTTCCTACTATATTCTATGAACCATCTTAGGCACTAGACATGAAGTAATTAAGAAGATAGCCATAGAGATCAAATTATAGAGACATTATTAAAAGTGAAAGTCGCTCAGTCATGTCTGACTCTTTGTGACCCCATGGACTATATCCATGGAATTCTCCAGGCCAGAATACTAGAGTGGGTAGCCTTTCCCTCTCCAGGGGATAGTCCCAATCCAGGGATCAAACCCAGTTTTCCCACATTGCCAGCGGATTCTTTCCCAGCTGAGCCACCAGGGAAGCCCAAAAACACTGGAGTGGGTAGCCTAGCCCTCCTCCATGGGATCTTCCCAACCCAGGAATTGAACCAGGGTCTCCTGCATTGCAGGTGGATTCTTTACCAACTGAGCCATGAGGGAAGCTGTAAAATATGTAAATAAACAAGAAAACTTTAGGTTGTTATAAATGCTGTAAACGATGGTGGCATACTAGAAAATGATGAGGCAGAAAGCAGAGGATACTTTAAAGATAGCAAAGTAACCTGTGGCTGAAGCAAAGTGAATGAGATAGAAGATAGCAGAAAAGAAGGTTATAGAGGCAGGCAGGGAATATAACATGTAAGACTTTGGAGGTTACTTGAATTTAGAAGAAGAAATGGATTGGAGACTTGTTTTGGAGGAAGACATTCAAAATAATAATATTTTGAATGAATATTTATAATATCAATAAAAATATTCATAAACAGAAACATCAGTTAAATAGAGTTCGAGACCAGAAAGGGAACTCTCATGCCCTGTAACAATAGCAGAGCCCAAGGAGGAAAAAACCCTCATCATTGTTGGCAAAGACTCAATCAATGAGCAGCCATGGACTATGTTTTCCAGAGCCCTTCCAAATTCTGTTACCCCTCTGCGAACTGTGCTCTTCTCTTCTTGTTATTCGAGGACTTGTTAGCAACTTGCTGTGGTTTCAGACACCAAACTGCCATCCTCTGCTGATCCTCAAGAAACCCATCTTTTCTGGAGAGACATCTGATAGTTTATTTTAGGTCAGCAAGTCAACAAGACTTGCTCATGAGTTGCATGTTGAAGATGGGGTGGGAGGGAAGCATGAAAGACATGGGAACCAGGCATGACTCCTGTGATTTTGATTTGTGCAACTGTGTGGTCATCAGACCATGGCACAGAAAATTTGGAGGAAATTGGTGACTTACAGACAGTCATACTAGGTATAAGTGAAGTGAAAGTGAAGTTGCTCAGTCGTGTCTGACTCTTTATAACCCCATGGACTGTAGCCTACCAGGCTCCTCTATCCATGGGATTTTCCAGGCAAGAGTACTAGAGTGGGTTGCCATTTCCTTCTCCAGGAGATCTTCCTAACCCAGGGATTGAACCCAGGTCTCCTGCATTGTAGCAGACACTTTATTATCTGAGCCACCAGGGAAGTCTATACAAAGTATAGTTCAGCTCAGTTCAGTCGCTCAGTCGTGTCCAACTCTTTGGGACCCCATGAACCACAGCACGAGGCTTACAAATGGCTTTACTGAATGGACTGGATTTAGTGGGATGGAAATATGAAACAGGTTTCTTTTTCATGGTTTTTAATTGTATGTAGAATTTCTCTTTCTTGCATTTTGAGCAATCCCAATTTTTCCCCAAGTAACCTTCACATATTAACAGTACTATCACAGGTGCTGAGAAGTCCAGTCTGGCCTCATAGCAAACTTTTGATGTTCCCTGCAATTCAGGGATTCCCCTCTCCTCCAGTTCAGCTCTGAAATAGATTCAGAAATCAGTAATGGGGAGAAAAAGATATTTGGTTAACAGGTTCACTGCTTTCTCACCTTCCTTCCCCAATCATGTTACTGCCTCTGGACTTTCTAAGGTTGGAGCTTAGGACAGAAGTGGGAAAAAGGCATAATTATAAGATTTTTCTTGGTCGTTCAATGGTAATGTGGCTTTGGTACCCCCTGCATGTGGCACAGGACAAATTTCTACATCTTTCTTTCTTAGAGAACTCATATGAGTTCTTCAAGAACTCTCTCCCTCTCAGTATGGTGACATCCTACTCCATTTCCCCCTGGCTTGTGATATGCCCTATCCAGTTTTCACTTTATCTCTCCTCTCATTTTGTGCTTCTGCGGGTGCAATCACACAGATCTTCTTTGCTGGGATCACCTAGCCCTGGTAAAAAGTCCTCTCAGGCAGGGTCTTTTTTTTTTTTTTTCTTTAATTAATTTTTATTTTTTAGTTTGTTTTGCTCTGGCGATTCGTTTCACTTATGATATCACACATGTTACACTGCCACTCTGCCATCCCATCCCACCCTCTCCCTCTCCCAATAGTCCAAAAGGCCGTTCTATACATCTGTGTCTCTTTTGCTGTCTTGAGTACAGGTTTATCATTACCATCATTCTAAATTCCATACATATGTGTAAGTATACTGTATTGGTGTTTTTCTTTCAGGCAGGGTCTTCTTGAGGCAAGTTTTGTCCAATAATCTTTCTGGTCTCACACCTAACAGTGGCAGTGCAGTTAGCTTCTGCCATATCTCACTCTCCTTCTGACACCATTAGGGGAAACTCTGCAAGACTCTGGCCTTGAAAGTTTTTTTCCAGATAAAAATAAGGCATGAATCAGTATCTTCCAAGTGCCAAAAATTCTCTCAAGTTTTCTAAACAGTTCTCCTGAAGCCTCCCTCGCTGCAGCTTGACATGGCAGGGAGGGGAGATCCTTCCTCTCTGTGGGGATATATACAAAATACCAAAAATGCTTTCACAGGAAATCCTCAAATCTAAAGTTTTTCATAAGTTTCTAGCCTTCTTTTATAAAACTTGAAGGTACATGATGGGCTAAAGGTTGCTGAACCAATTTGGAGCACTATCTGAACAAGTCTTGAATAGGTGGGCCGTTATCTTTCTTTAGAATTTGGGACTACTTGTCAGCTATAATTCTCAGAAATAATTCTAAAACAGGAAATCTTAACACCTTGTTATATGCTTATTTGGGCCTCCCTGGTGGCTCAGCTGGTAAAGAATCCACCTGCAATGTGGGAGACCTGGGTTTGATCCCTGGGTTGGGAAGATTCCCCTGGAGAAGGGAAAGGCTACCCCTGCCAGTATTCTGGCCTGGAGAATCTCATGGACTGTATAGTCCATGGGGTCACCAAGAGTCGAACACGACTGAGCAACTTTCACTTTCACATGCTTATTTGACATTTAAGTGGGGGTATCAAACAAGCAGTCTGAACTGAAGATATAAACTCAGGGGTTACTGGCATATATGATCTTTTAAAGCCATGAGCATGGATAAGACCAACTAGGAATTGAAAGCAGGGAGAAAAAAGAAAATGAACCCAGGTCCAGATAAAGGGCACTTGAACATCTAGAGAATAAACACAGGAGGAGATCCAGGCAAGAAGACTGAGACCATTTGGTCAGTGTATTTCCCCAAGAGGTGGTAATAAGGGAAGGCTGACCAAGAAAATATTTTCTTTGGCAGCTGCCCTCTTTAAAAACTGCAGTCCAAGGCTGGGTAAACCTTTCAAGGAAACAAGACACCCAGTTTCACAAGAGTCAATCTTGTTTACATTACCCATCCATGGTGGCCTGGGCTTGGCGATGTTGAAAAGTTGATCCGTGAACTCTATAAACACAGTCTTTCTGTACATGACTGAGGTGTTGAATGGAAAAGGTTTGGGCACTCTGGGAGGAAACCTGTGTGAAGAAGAGAAAAAGTCATTCATTTTGGTTGACCCTTCTCCGAACCTGCTTGGAAAAATAGCTGGAGGTCATGCTTCCACCCCACTCTCCTCTACCATGAACAAGGCAGACTGGAAATGGTATCTGGATCCCTGCTACAGACTGAATGTTTCTGTGCAGAACTCTTGTGAATGGGATTAGTGCCCTTATAAAGGACCCCCCAGAGAGATATCTCACCTCTTGTAACCATATAAGTTACAACAAAAAATGGCATCTCTGAACCAGCAAGAGGGTCATCACCAGACACCAAATCAGTTGGCACCCTGATCTTGGATGTCTGGCTTCCAGAACTGCGAGAAATAAATGTCTATTGTTTATAAGCCACTCAGTCTATGGTATTTTGTTATAGAAGTCTGGGCAGACCAGGAAGGCTGTCCCTGGAATTCTCCAGGCCAGAATACTGGAGTGGGTAGCTGTTCCCTTCTCCAGGGGATCTTCCCAACCCAGGGATCAAACCCAGGTCTCCCACATTACAGGCAGATTCTTTACCAGCTGAGCCACCAGGGAAGCCCAAGAATACTAGAGAGGGTAGCCTATCCCTTCTCCAGTGGATCTTCCTGACTCAGGAATCGAACTGGATCTCCTGCACTGCTGGCAGATTCTTTACCAGCTGTGCTACCAGGGAGCCCAGACAATTTGTAACATCTATCAAATCAAAGAGCAAATCTTTCCTCATAGCTTAGTTGGTAAAGAATCTGCTTGCAATGCAGGAGACCCGGGTTCAATTCCTGGGTAGGGAAAATCCCCTGGAGAAGGAAATGGCAATCCACTTGAGTAATTTTGCCTGGAAAATCCCATGGATAGAGGAGCCTGGTGGGCTACAGTCCATGGGGTCACAAGAGTCGGACATGACTTAGCAACTAAACCACCACCACCATCAAATCAAAACACTGTTTTCAAAAATCATCTGACACATTAAGTACCATACAATAAGAAAAAGCATAAAATCAATACTCATACATTACCAGCCAAAAAACCCTCTACTGAAACAATAACTATAACATCCTTCAATTTTATCTCTAAAAAAGACTATAACTTTCATCTAAGTACCTTGAACTCCAATTTTGTCAGTATGTACCTAAAATTACCAGATACCACCAATTATCCAAGGTGGTGCAGTGGTAAAGAAATCCCCTACCAATGCAGGAGACACAAGAGACATGAGTTCAGTTTCTGGGTTGGGAAGATATCTTGGAGAAGGAAATGGCAACCCTCTCTAGTATTCTCGTCTGGAAAATTCCATGGACAGAGGAGCCTGGTGAGCTACAGTACATGGGTTCACAGAGTTGGACACTGCTGAGCATGCGTGTGCATACACACACACACACATACATACACACACACACACACACACACACCCCACATCCATTTACCCATGGGTCAGCTACTGAATCAGACATTTCATAATTATGTTCAGTTCAGTTGCTCGGTTGTGTCCAATTCTTTGTGACCCCATGAACTGCAGCATGCCAGGCCTCCCTGTCCATCACCAACTCCCAGAGTTCACTCAAACTCATGTCCATCGAGGCAGTGATGCCATCCAGCCATCTCATCCTCTGTTGTCCCCTTCTCATCCTGCCCTCAAACCCTCCCAAGCATCAGAGTCTTTTCCAATGAGTCAACTCTTCGCATGAGGTGGCCAAAGTACTGGAGTTTCAGCTTTAGCATCACTCCTTCCAAAAACACCCAGGGCTGAACTCCTTTAGAAAGGACTGGTTGGATCTCCTTGCAGTCCAAGGGACTCTCAGGAGTCTTCTCCAACACCACACTTCAAAAGCATCAATTCTTTGGCGCTCAGCTTTCTTCACAGTCCAACTCTCACATCCATACATGACTACTGGAAAAACCGTAGCCTTGACTAGACGGACCTCTGGTGGCAAAGTAATGTCTCTGCTTTTGAATATGCTATCTAGCTTGGTCATAACTTTCCTTCCAAGGAGTAAGCATCTTTTAAGTTCATGGTTGCAATCACCATCTGCAGTGATTTTGGAGCCCCCAAAAATAAAGTCTGACAGTTTCCACATTTATTTCCTATGAAGTGATGGGATGCCATGATCTTAGTTTTCTGAATGTTGAGCTTTAAATCAACTTTTTCACTCT
>SJXQ01001098.1:0-32849 GCA_006408695.1 Aepyceros melampus
GCTTGGAGAATTTTGAGCATTACTTTACTAGCATGTGAGATGAGTGCAATTGTGCGGTAGTTTGAGCATTCTTTGGCATTGCCTTTCTTTGGGATTGGAATGAAAACTGACCTTTTCCAGTCCTGTGGCCACTGCTGAGTTTTCCAAATTTGCTGGCATAATGAGTGCAGCACTTTCACAGCATCATCTTTCAGGATTTGAAACAGCTCAACTGGAATTCCATCACCTCCACTAGCTTTGTTCGTAGTGATGCTTTCTAAGGCCCACTTGGCTTCACATTCCAGGATGTCTGGCTCTAGATGAGTGATCACACCATCGTGATTATCCAGGTCATGAAGATCTTTTTTGTACAGTTCTTCTGTGTATTCTTGCCACCTCTTCTTAATATCTTCTGCTTCTGTTAGGTCCCTAGCATTTCTGTCCTTTAGTGAGCCCATCTTTGCATGAAATGTTCCCTTGGTATCCGAAGACTCTTGAGAGTCCCTTGGACTGCAAGGAGATCCAAACAGTCCATTCTGAAGGAGATCAGCCCTGGGATTTCTTTGGAAGGAATGATGCTAAAGCTGAAACTCTAGTACTTTGGCCACCTCATGCTGAGAGTTGACTCATTGGAAAAGACTCTGATGCTGGGAGGGATCGGGGGCAGGAGGAGAAAGGGACAACAGAGGATGAGATGGCTGGATGGCATCACTGACTCAATGGATGTGAGTCTGAGTGAACTCCGGGAGTTGGTGATGGACAGGGAGGCCTGGCGTGCTGCAATGCATGGGGTCGCAAAGAGTCGGACACGACTGAGCGACTGAACGGAATTGAACTGAACTGTGGGCAGTAGCTGGATTTTTTTTTCTCTCTCTCTCTTTGTTGGACAGCAGCCCGCCAGGCTCCTCTGTCTATGGCATCTCATTTCCCAGGCAAGAACAGTGGAGTGGGTAGCCATTTTGTCCTCCGGAGGATCTTCTGGACCCAGGGCCAAACCTGCATCTCCTGTGTCTCCTGCACTGGCAGACAGGTTCTTTCCCACCGGGCCACCTGGGAAGCCCCAGTAGCTGGCTCTTTTGTGCATAATACACCATGCTTTACATCAGCTCCATGTTGTGTTCCACTGCAAATGCCCATATTTTACAGATGAAGAAACAGAATTAGAAAGATTTAGTGAACCTAAGCTGAGCTCAAATTTCTCTTACAACCTGCCTGTCTACTCCACTGCCCTGCCCTGTACCTCTATCTTCTGTGTTTTGGATGTAACATTGTTAAGTTGGATTCTCTATAGAAGATCATAGTGTGGACAATATGGGGAGAAAAAAGCAGACTATGTAGGTTGAGTCCAGTGAAGATGCTACAGTTAGGTTTTTGTTGGTTTCCCACTGGAGGGTACCTGTAATTGCTATTATTACAGCCTTATAGATATCCTTGTCTCCTGAATTCCAGAGACAAGCAGAAGGTTGGAATGGACAGGAGAGAGACACTTACTGCCAAGTGTAGGGGGTGGTCAGGGAGGAGGGAACGAGCAGCTTGGTGATGGTGATGCAGGAGCAGGTTGGGTATCTAGAGAGAAGAATTACAATTCCACAGCTTCATTACGTGCAACAAGGCTTTTGTTCCTGCTGTCGTTCTGTACTTTTATCCTCCTGATTGGATGAAAGACAGTTTTTACTGGCTTACGAGCATGGTGAGATGTTTCCCAGTGTGGACAAGCAAATGGAGAAAATTTAATTAAGTGGCTGTAAGGGCCTTGAAGTATGAATGTACTCTAATAGATGTGATATCTTTAAAAAATGACCATCCAGGTTACCAACTGCATTATTAACTTTTCTTCATTACAAACGATATCCCAAGTCTGAAGTATTTAGGGAGAGATTAGTCCAAGTCACATTACTCTCCTTTCCAGATGCACGCACAGGGTCTTCTGTGGCTGCTTTTCTTGAAACTCACAGAAGAAAGGGTAATTTTAATAGAATCAATGAGATCTGGGAAGGAAAGTCCAAAGACAGCTTTGCACTTCTTTGGGAATTGAGTGAATGGCCCACATTCCGGGGAAGCGTGTAAATTGTTAGTGATTTTGTTTTTGAGTGTCAGAGTTTATAAATCATGGTATTGGTATCCTTGGGCAATGTGAGGGAATGAGAACTGTTCAGGCCATCTAAGGATTTACAATCTCCAGGTGGCTGTGATAATTTAGAATGAGTGGAGCTGGGAAGACTTCTTTTAAGAGAAATATTGAGGACTATTGAGAAGAGTATTTCATTATACATAACGTGCATGTCGACCATTCAGGTAAATTGATAATAATGTAAATTTCTGGGACATACCCCAGACTCTAATTCAGATAGTTGTTTATAATTACCTCTTGTAGCTATGATGCAGATGGACACAATCAGGAATTGTTGGTTTAGAAAAAAGAATTCTATGGTTTGGCTCTAAGAGGCCATTCTCAGTAACAAAAATGTGGCATAAGATGAAAGTAAGCATGGGGCATCAAAACTTGCTAAGCTAGAGAGATAGCAGACAAATGCAATGGATGGGCAAGAAACCTTAAACACAGACACCATTTAGAATATCATTTTAAAATTCAAAATTCTTTACCACCTCCAATTTTTTTCAGTAGTTTCTTGAACTTCAGCCCATAAGTTACAATTTTTTTCTTTTCTTTTTAAATTATTTTTTAGCTGAAGGATAGTTGCTTTACAGAATCATGTTGGTTTCTGCCAAATACCAGCACGAATCAGCCATAGGTATGTATACATATGTTCCCTCCTTCTTGAACCTCCCTCCCACTACCATTTTTAAGTATTCAAATATTGTTTTTTACGATTTAAAAATTTTATTATTAAAATTACAAGTCATCAGTTTTGCAAAGCTTAACCTTATTAAGCCAAAGCAATACCTTCCCAAGTACTGTCAGCTACTAGATTGTTCTGGAAGCAACTGCACTGTATTAAAAATATATATTTTATTGAAGAATGGTTGGTATACAATATGCTACACATATTTAGTGTATAAAATGATTAGTTTGGAGATAAGTATCCTACCATGAAACCATTACCGCTGTATATGCCACAAATATATCTATCCCCTCCAAAAGTTTCTTCCTGCCCTCTTTAGTTATTATTATTTTGTGATAAGAACACTAAAATAAATCTAGCCTCTTAGCAAACTTTAAGGATGTGTGGTTGATTTTATGTGTCAACTTGATTGGCCAATGCCCAGATAGTGGGTAAAACATTTCTGACTGTGTCTGTATGTTTCTGAAAGAGATTAGCATCTGAACTTGTAGAATGAGTAAAGAAGATTGGCAGTGCAGGTGGGCATCATTTAATCTATTCAGGGCCTGAGTAGAACAAGAAGATGGAAAAAGGGTAAATCTGCTCTCTCTGCTTGAGTTAGGACATCTATCTTCTCCTGCCCTTGACTATCAGTACTTCTGTTCCTCAGGCCTTCAGAGTCAGATGGGGACTTTCTCTGTCCGCTTCCCTGGTTTTCAGGCTTTTGGATGCAGACTGAATTCACCACCAGATTCCCTATATCTCCATCTTGGAGATATTAGATTATCAGATTTCTCAACCTCCATGATAAAATCTTGACCCTTTTTTCTCTCTCTGGAGAACTTAATAGGATACAATATAATATTATTACCTATAGGCACCATGATGTACATTTTATTTTTAGGACATTCACCTTGCATAACTAAAATTCCATAAATTGCCATTTTAATAGGATCACTGCTACTATCACTATTATTCTCTATTGTGATTTGCAGGCCATAAGGAATAAACATTGTTTCATGTCCCAGGGGTGCTGGATCTCAAAGTATAGTCTCTAGGCCAGCAGCATAGCATCACCTGGGAACTTGTTATAAGTGCAAATACTGAAGTCTCCCTCTCAGGTTTGCTGAATCAGAAGCTGTCTGCATGTCTGGTGTGTGTGTGCATGCTCAGTTGTGTTGGACTCTTTGTGACCATATGGGACTGTAGTCCACTGGGCTCTTCTGTCCATGGGACTTTCCAGGCAAGAATACTAGAGTGGGTTGCTATTTCCTCCCCCAGGTGATGTTTGCAACTCAGGGATCCAACCAGTGTTTCCTTCATCTCCTGCATTGCAGGCAGATTCTTTTTTTTTTTTTTCAAACTGAGCATACCTTTATTTCAGACAAGTGCAGTCGGTATAGGCAGGCGGGTACTCTGTACACATTCATGGTCCATATCCTCACACCCTCCGGTAAGTCCCTGGAAGCCTCACACCCTCCGGTAAGTCCCTGGAAGCCCCACACATCATACTGCTAAAAATCACAAGAAAGATTCCTAGGGAACCTGATTTAGTAGTTTGTTCCAAACAGCACATTTCCTCTCTATGAGTCAAATCAGCACCAGCTGACAGGGGATCACACTGCAAACAATGACAGTGAGTCTCATTCACAAAGAAGCCTGATTTGATTGCATCAGCCACCTCAAAGTGGAAAGCAAGTGACACTCCTCCTAGAAATTCAGTACAACCTGTCTGAGCAAGGCCTCAAGACTCTGGAGAGGCAGCCACGTGACCAGAGGACCCTACTCACATGGGGAGATCCCTGGGATGCGTCTTTTCTGGCTGTATCCTTCCCTGAGGTCCATTCCACTGGCTTCAAGACATCTTGGTCCTCTGGTCTCAAGGCTACAATTTGGGAGACTTTTGGTTGTAATCTTTACAGTTCCAAGAATTCATCCCTGATGAACCCAAGCATAAAGTGCCCTGTCCAAAATTTAAATTTTCTCCTGGTGTGAAGGCCTTTCTGCAGGCTGCATGTATGTTCATGTATGTATTGGCTCCTACGGGAGATAAAAGTCCTTCCTCTTTGGCAGGAGAATAGAGCATGGCCATGCTGTGTGAGTTATCAGCTCTTTTTCCTGTGTGTCCTCATGTGTGCAGCAATTGAACCAGCTATTTCTGCAGTCTTATTCTGGCCAAAATAATCTAGAAATTCACCATCTGGTCCAATCAAGTACATTATGATTGTACAATTATCACTATTATTATACAATGATCCTCATCATTGTTCTTGGGGCCAGGGCTGTAATACACTCTGAATGCTCTGGACACTTTGTCAATCTTTTCTTTTGTGCCAGTCAAGCTAATCAGTTTGGGAGAAAATTCTTTTACCTAACTGGCGATGGCTTCTTTTGTGTCCCTCTCTGGGTCGAAAGTGACAAAAGTGGAGTTAAATTTGGCAGAGCTGGAATACATCTACGACTTGAATAATTTTTTTCTAGTTCTTCTGGACAGAACTAGTTCTTCTAGTTCATCAGGACAATGAGTAAAACCAAAATAAATCAATACCCATTGACCCAGGTAGTCCTTATCAGTTTTGGGCTCGCCAGTATGAGTTGTGAGGGAAAATGGGTCCCCAAGTAAAGGCTTTCCAATGCTTCGCTGCCGTTCCTTCTCCAGTTTCTGTCTTTTCTTTCTTGAAATACTTCATTCCAGCCAATAAACCTCCCCCAATGGCAAATGTGATGGCTAAAGACTTCCAGGAAACAGGCCCGGGCTTCAAGAGACGCCAAGGGTCTCTGCTGCCCTTCTGCTCTGGGGTCCTGACGACCCGGGCAGGGGTGGCATCGCAGTGCCGAGGGGGCGGCTCCCCAGGCAGCAGCCAGCTCGCCCCGAGGCCCGCCAGGCCTTCTCTGGCCTCGCGCAGAACCGCCCCAGTAAGATGTTCCTAGTCCCCTTCCCTGGGCGCCAAATCCGGAATCCGTGAGGCGAGAGACGCCAAAGTTGGCTGCCGGGAAGCCGCATTATCCGGCCAGCACGAGTGACAGCCCCGCCATGAGCTCGAGAGTGCAGGCAGATTCTTTACCATTGAGCCACCGGGGAAGCCCAGAGCTTACTGAGATGGGGCCAAAAAATGGGTTTTAAGAAACTCTTCAGGTGATTCTGATGCATTGCTGATGTTTAAGAACAACTATCCTAGGGAAATAAACTATTTAGTAGACATTTCTGCATCATTAACTGCATCATTAACTGCATCACTAACTCCACATAGGTGGAGTCATTAGTATCAGACAGAACTTAAAAAAAAGCCGATCTGGACTAATAATAGTGATAGCTAGTTCTTAGAGAACTTGTGTTTGTGTGTGTGTGTGTTCAGTTATGTCTGACTCTTTGCAACGCCATGGACTGTAGCCCACTGGGCTCATCTGTCCATGGCATTTTCCAGGCAAGAATATTGGATCGGTTGCCATTCCTACTCCAGGGGATCTTCCCAACTCAGGGCTCAAATTTGGCATCTCTTGTCTCTCCTTCATTGGCTTTCACAAATTTGGTAAAAACAAACAAACAAACAAACAAACAAAAAAGTATGGCTAAAGAAAGGATAGAGCCATAAAATTGCCCATTAATTTCTCTAATATAATTTTGTTCAGTACACTAAATATATATTTGTATACAGAGTCTGGTATCAAATAGGCAAACATATCACAGAAGATATATGGAATAATGGAAATACTCTAGACAAGGACACAGCTAGTCCTGGCACTGCCATTTAAGAATTGTGTGAGACTAGGCATGGCACTTACTGGGGAACAGCTCCTCACTGAGAAATGACAGACTTAGATGATGCCTAAAGTTCTTTCTTGCAGCAAAATTCTATATTCTTCATACCATGCCTGAAGTTTAATTTCAATGACATTTTCCGCTGGGTCTAATTTCCCAAAGAGAGGCCCCTGATGCTTAAGCTTATAGAATATAAGGTCAACATATCAGTCGGGTGAAGCAAGTCAAACTGAACCTATTTTAAATTGTTCAGTAGAAGAAATTTAATATGAGGAACACATTTAAAATGTTTGGGAAGAACTGAAGAGGCAATAATAGGATGATACCCCCAGCTCCAGTGTTTCAGGGACAAAGGGAGGAGGTGGTTTTACCAGAACCCAAGGTCTGGGCTACCTGGAAAGAGTTGGGATCCTGATGACAGAGGTTTCACCAAGCAAGTGGATGTACTAAAATCAAGGTGGGAGGAGTCACTTGAATGAGATGTAAATGTGTTGAGAAGGGCTTCTTGAATGAGCTTGAGCCACAAAGACATGCTAGGGCCATGAGAGAAAGTCTATAGCGTCTACTCTCCTGTGTCCTGTCTAATCCCCTTCCAGAGCCTCCCACTGGTCAACTTTAATCAGAAGTCACTGGATAAAGAATCTTAGCAAATGTAGGTTGCCAGGGTCAGTTTTCCTGTAACAAAGAAAAGTTTTAACTGGTGAGTGAAACCAGAGAATCTATCACAGAATCCCTCACTTCTATTTTCAGTGAATTTCTTGTCCTAAATTCCAGACTGATTGGCCATATATTTGATTCTCAGTCCCAGAACTCTGATTAATCAGCTGTGGAGACTACAAACCAAGTATAGTCACTTCTGAATATTCCTCCCCAACCCTGTCAAACTAGTCACCTCCACACCAAATCCTGGTAGTATACAAATCCTCCAAGAAGGGAGCTAGAATAAAGAGATTTATCCTGGAGCTGGTCATCAGGAACATGGCTCTTTCTGTGGAAGAGGAGTGTGGACCTTCTTTGGCAGTAGGAGTAGCATGTCATTCCATCTTCAGGGAAAGCAGCAGGTTTTTAAAAAAGCACCTAAATCTGGTCATGGTGGTGCCTCCTAGCTAAGGTATCAGGGAGGGCCCCCCACTCAAGGCTGCAAGAGTAACTAAAAAGCCACAGTGCTTCAGCTGAATCAGATCAAGGGGATTCCTTCCTTTGACAGCTTCCTACCAACTACTAGTTGAGTCCCATGGTGCTAGACACCCTTGACATTATTTTCCAGACCACTCTTCCCTTTTGACTTAATTGGACTTGGTAGCATGATTCTCAATTGACTTAAAGACTGAGTCTCTAACATAGAAATTCTCAACTTTGATACATATAATATCTCCTAAAATATGATTCCTGAGATACAGATTCAGTAGGCCTGAGCTGGGCCTAAGGTACTGTAGTTCTAGAAACCTCCCCATTGTATTGTTGGTGGTGTTGGCCCACATGCCTCACTAAGAGTTTTTGTTTTGTTTTTATTGTTGATCTAGGAGGGCCTGAGGCCCATGTACTCATGGACTACATTCTAAACTCCCCCCAAAAAACATACAACTAAAAGCAAAAGCAAAGGCTAAAGTGTCTGAGTGGATATAGAATCTAAACCACTCTGTTCGGTCATCTTACTCCATCTGAGGACCTCAAAGTGGCATGGAGGTCACGTAACTCTGACGAGACTGGGTAATGCTGGTCTCCGGGAGTAATAAATGAAGATGCTTCACTTCATTGTATGGTGGCTCAGTTTTAATAACTGGCTAGAGAATATCCTTCAGGCAGCACAAACAGGATAGAAATTAAGTGAGATGGGAATAACTCTGGTTGGGTCATGGCCAAATCATGAACCATGTTGATTCTCCCATTTTACTGTCACTTGCGTAGTGCCTGTCAGGGCAGCCAGCTGGTTTTCCTCCAGGACACTGTCAGCATACCTGACTATTTTCTATTTCCACAGATATTGCAATGATTGTCCCCACAAGGAAGAATCTGAAAGATGAATGTCTTAAAAATTGGAGATTCCTTCTTAACAGCTGTAAGGAAATCTGACAGCTCTGAAAATAGTATAATCTCTGGAAATGAGATTATATTATTTCAGAGGGTATTAGTAATCACTGATAGATTTGTGCTTTGATTGTTCTGCTTCTGCATTGAGGGTCTAGCATTTATTTGTTACTTTCTTTTCTGTTTTTCTGTTCTATCTAGATTTTTTTTTTAAAACTGAAATTGTTCCACAGGGAGCAAAGAAATAGTATGTTGTTTATATTTCATACACAGACTGAAGTGAGTGATTAGTAGAATTGATGATATCAGTGAAAGATAAAATAAGGTCAAATTTCTAGGGAAAAGTATAATAAGCAAGCAAGAAAATCAAAAGCAATGATGAATTGGGAATTGCTCCAGGATTAAGAAGAGCTTCTCAGGACATTAAGATCCTTTAATTCTTAGTGGTTTTGAAGTCCTTTGTGTATGTGTGTGTGTATGTCTTTGTCGGATTTGGATGTTATTATTTGGAAAGAGAACAGAGCTTCATTTTCTTCATGTGAAATCACACAACATACTTCAATCTCAGAACAACTTTGTTGATTGAATGTAAAAATACATCAATGCTTAGCATTTTCACTTGTATATAACATATTCTCAAGAACTTTCAACAATCCATATGAGTATTTCATAGGCTCTGACTCCATCTCACTTAATGTTGAGAACATTCTTATGAAGGAATCTTGTTTCCTTCTGAAAACACCTGCCTGCACTGAAGTTTAGCAGGATGAGAGGATTTACCCAAGATCACATAACTGGGAATTTACACAAGTTTAAATCCCAACTCTGTGGTTTCAAATCTCTGCTTTATACCCATATACTGTTAAGAAATGAATGTTTGGGGCATCAGAGGATGGTGACTGTACCCCTTTGAGGATCTTGGAGCAAGATATTCAATGGGTAGTGCATGAACTTCTGTTTTGATGCCTATAGGTAGTCTGATTATGTCTAAACCTTATAAAAATAAGTTCACCTGGTTCATCTCTGGAGCAGAAATTATCAATTTCATAAGTATTTTGTCTTCTCTGTGTAGATCTACTGATTTCTCTTAACTCTTCCTTATTTAGTGTCCAGTCACTTATTCTGCTTTTTATTCTGCTTGCTAATCAATTGTTATAACTTTGTTATCCTTTCCACACATTCCCCTACTCTTCACCCTCGCTGAACCAAACTCCTTTGTAAAGAGCTAGAGTGGGTTGTTTCCTCCACTGCTTTACTTTTTCTGCTCTCAACATCATGCAAGATGGATTACCTTTAGAGTTGACTCCATTTTATTTATCTTTTGAGATGTGTCTTTAATTGCTAAAGGGACTCCTGCTCTTTCTTTTCAAATTATGCTGAAATTGCTGACTGAATTTCACAACAACTACCTGGAGGCAAATTTGGTGGAAACTATTTTATGTTGCTTCCTGAGCCCCATAATGAAACATGCTATGTTTGTTTCAAACTACCATAGCTGGATTCAGTCCTAAATAAAGTTTCTGAATTTTTTTTCTAGCCAAACATTTAATTGTTCATAAACAGCTAGGTTCTTCCAACTGTGCTTGTGAAATATTTGATCTCATTTAGAAGCAAATCATTCACACCCTCTGCCAGGGGACTATTGTTGATAATAATCAGGACTCGTATCTGCTGAGGTACTGTCTTCTCTTATGCAGGGAATTCTTAATATGATGGCTTAAGTGTTGCCTCTGCCTGGTTGAAACCATATTGCTTGTTGCTTTCTGGTTGGCAGAGGATATATCTCCATCTGCATTTACTTTTCCATTTTAGTCTAAAAGACCAAATACCGCCTGAGGGTTGAATCGGAATTTAAATGTCCTTTTTACCTGCAATTTGTGAAAAACTTACACAGGGAGACATGTGAGTGGAGGTTGTGTGAGATAGCTGGTGCACGTTTGCACAAGCAAATGTCTTGAGAGGCAGTCTTCTACTCACCTCCTCCTGCACAGCCCTCTTCTGTTTGCACATCTCAGTTGGGTCTTTGTGGAGGTGAATTCACTGCTTCCGGACATAGTGCATCTACTATAGATGGCTAGATTGCTTTCTGAGATGCAGGTCATATTTGCAGTTGCTGAATATTGGGGATGTTACAACTGGTGGTAAAATACGTGCTCAGGTCCATCTGCAGATGTTACCAATTAGGGTGCCATTTTCCACAGCCGTGGGCCCTAAAACTCCCTCACCTGCAGGTGCAGAACTATCTAACCCTTCAACCAGCAGGAGGCTGGGCTGATGGAATTTTGCAGCTCCTTTCCTTTGTGATAAGTGAGCTCTAGTAAATATTTGTTCTCCGCATACATAGCCCAGTCTCCTGGCTTAACTTCTTCTTGGGACTCTGGCTGCTGGTTCCCAATCAACTCATCCTCTGGGTCTGGCCCAGACTTTCACCTAGAGGTCCTAAATTCCTGGCGTTGCTCTTGGATCTGGCTTTGGACACCTCTTTTAAAACCCACCTGTATTCCTAGCTCTGGCATAGGTTTCTACTTGTACTAAAACCTTCTGCCTGCTGTAGCTGTGCCCTGCCCTGTATCCGCAGGGCAGGTCTCTTGGACCTAAAGACTGGCTCAGATTGTAATCAAGAGCACCACACCCCTTGGATTTGGTAATCTATACTCTTGGCTCCACTCTAGATTGAACCAGACTTTTATTTCTGCCTGCTTTTCCACATCCATTTTCAAAGTTGGCCTTGGCTCATAATTTCTTGCTAATGAGAACCTCCAAATGCTACATTTCATTTAGGAAGGTTTCTGGATCTGGGTCACGGCCCAGCCGGCGGGAGCCGGCTTCTGAGTGGCCCTGGCACTCAGAGAATCCGGGTAGCCCCGGCTGGAGCCATGTCCCGGAACTTGCAACTTGTGCACTGCTCTCATTTTCGGCGGTTTCATCTTCCTGATCCGTGTCGCCTTCTATCCCATCTACTCCTGGCCCTTATTGCGGCTGGAGGAGTACAGCCTTACAAAGCTGCTCAGATTCCATTACACACCCTGGTGAGAAACAGAGGAGTTCCCAGCGTTGGGAGGAGCCCGGGCTTCCAGTGGCCCCTTGGTGCCCTCAGCCACTGGCTCACACTCCCTCCCATCGCACACACATCCAGCCTGGGTCACCCTGCAGCAAGGTGGGAGCACTAGAAAAAGAAGGAACTAGCCATAAATTGAGCTGGTATTGTTCAAGAAGACGTGCAGCCACCAGAGTTGAAAGTGTGGTCTGATCCATTTGACCGGAAATGAGAAGACTAATACCACCTCTAATTATGAAAGTAGACAGAGACTTCACGCTTTCAGTTCTGCGACAAGTGCAATAAGTCACCTGGCTAGAGAGCACTGGCTGGAGCAGAAAACTCTAGAAGGCCATAAAGAGTCCTGTGCATGAGGATTAGTCCCTTCTTAAAAGAACCCTGGAACAAATCATACTATTAGGAGAGTTTTCATGATTTGGTTTCCTTTCTAAAAATGAAGCTGTCTCACTCAGCTCATCTTGAATACTATCTACATATTATTCAGTTTCTACCTCTTAGCCAGCCAAGCTGTGATATGAATACAAGCAACCAGTAGACTGGGGAAGATCCTAGACTGTTCTGCCATCCTCCAAATAGAAAATTTCAGGGAAAAACTACCATATTGAGCAGCCTCATAGGGCTCTTTGAAACTGTTAAAGTTGATAAAACTCTTTGAGAACAAGGTACATTTTTACTCTTTAAGAATAAATAGTTTAACTCAACTATCTCATAAGGAAGGTTGCTGCATTTAAGAAATAAATAAATTTGAAGCAAACTAAATGGGTATGCATGCCTGTTAGAAATGATTGTTGAACTGACTGAAGTGAAAATGTATATATTAAAATGTTTTCTCTTACTTCAAAAAAAAAAAAGGAAGATTTCTCATACATGTAAAATCACCTGCTACATATGTACGATTTAGTATGGATTAATAGCGCCAAAGAATTGCTGCTTTTGAACTGTGGTGTTGGAGAAGACTCTTGAGAGTCCCTTGGACTGCAAGGAGATCCAACCAGTCCATTCTGAAGGAGATCAGCCCTGGGATTTCTTTGGAAGGAATGATGCTAAAGCTGAAACTCCAGTACTTTGGCCACCTCATGTGAAGAGTTGACTCATTGGAAAAGACTCTGATGCTGGGAGGGATCAGGGGCAGGAGGAGAAGGGGATGACAGAGGATGAGATGGCTGGATGGCATCACTGACTCGATGGATGTGAATCTGAATGAACTCTGGGAGTTGGTGATGGACAGGGAGGTCTGGTGTGCTGCAATTCATGGAGTCGCAAAGAGTCGGACACAACTGAACGACTGAACTGAACTGAGCTGAACTGAATAGCACTACATGCAACAATAAAGTAAAAGAAAAATAGAATTTCAGAGTTTTGTTATATCTTAATGTAGTTTTAGTTTCTTTCTGACCCCTTCCCAAAATTGTTTAAGATTTGTTTAAAAAATATTAATAATCAATAGGTGAAAAATACCTTTACATATACATTTTATTCCAGCCAAACAACTCCACTTTGAGTTAGATGTTATTTATTCCCTACTGGCAGATGAAGAAACTGAGACTTAGAGGGAAAAACGATTTGCCCCAAATCATACACACATTAGACATAACTGGTATAGTTCAAACCCAGGTATTTCTGACGTGCAAACCCCATTTAACTCTTCAGAACCAAATGCTTTGATTTCACAGTTAAGGAGAATAAAGGTCAGAGAAATTAAGACACTTGCATGAACTAATTGTTTACATCTTATAGGTTTTCTGACTTTAATACTTCCTCCACTGGACCACACTGACTTTTAACTTAACAGTTCTTAGTCACTCAGTTGTGTCCAACTTTTTATAACGCCATGGATTGTAGTCCATGAGGTTCCTTTGTCCATGGGAATTTTCCAGGCAAGAATACTGGAGTGGGTTGCCATGACCTCCTCCAGATCTTCCTAACCCAGGGATCGAAATCAGGCTTCCCACATTGCAGGTGGATTCTTTACCATCTTAGCCACCAGGGAGATAAAGCAATTGAAGTAGATTATACTGATATCCATGCAGTGGCAGAACATCATCCTTTATTTTCTCCTGCTTGGCATGTTCCTACTATATTTTATGCTCCTCATTTCTTCCTTGAATCTTTAATTCTGTTCCTATGATCATGCTTTTTGGATGGTGCAGGCCTTGGCAGCCTCAGGGGAAATTTGTGTTGCTGGGACTTGAATGAAGTTGCTGCTGTTTTTTTTGTTTTGTTTTAACAAAATCCTGACAGAATAAGCACTTTCCCACCAGGTTAGCCCGCACATTCCTATGTTTCTTGTACCGTGAGATTGTCACTGTGTAAGTATCAGGAACGTCAACCTAATTTAGCCACGCAGATTAGTTTATATCAATATCCTGAAGGTCTGAAAGATTCAGTGAAGCATAGAATTTCGAGCTGGAAGGGATCCCCAGTGCAGGTCTCAAGGAATTCAAGGAGTGGTTCTTGTGAAGTTGGGCATCATGCCTAAAAGGAATCTGATACATTTAGTGTCTGCTTTCAGTTCCCCTTTGATTTCCTTTTAAATGTGTCGGCACAGGTATAGACTTGTGGCCTTTTAATCCATTCCTGTGAAAAAGTAGTAGAGTGAAGTGTGAATGGCCTGGAGAACACATCGGAGCTCTGCTATGTGTGGGTAATGCCAATATATATTTCTAGACAGAGTGCTTTTGAAAACTCTGTACTACCAAGACTGATCCCTCTGAGGGTGGTCTTTGTACTCAGCAAAATAAAAAAGTGCCTTCTGTAATTAGGCAGAAATGATGGTGGGACTTGCCTTGAAATCCCTGAATTTCAATGGCCAGTTCTGGGTCTCCTGCCTTACTCACAATCCTAAATACCACTTCATGCAAGTCCATGTAAAATTCTTTGATTTTGTGAGTTAAAGCCCAACCAGCAACTAATGAACAATGTGACTGAAAAATTATACTACAGGACTATGAACCCAAAGGATTGAGAGAACCTTTATAAATATATATATATATATACACACATATATATATCCACATTCATATTTGCTTGCACACCTGTGACTGCATTGTCACAGTTCCATAATGCCAGTATATAATGAAGCAGATATTTGAACAAGATGTTAAAGGGCTAAATCACCCAGGCACACTTATTTTCGAATAACTTCTTATGAACCAAATCCGTTGAGCTTTGCTGGACTCATAAATTGTGCTGGCATTTAGAAAGAAGACACTGTGCCCAGAAATGGTGCAATCACATAAGGTAGGTCCAGGATATAAAATATATTCCTATTGCATCGGGTGAGCACAGGCTACAGGGGAGAGAATAATGTACTTTTAAATCTCTTACCACATGATGGAGCAAGACTTGCTTTGAGCCATAGAATTGACCCAAGTCCACATGTATAACCGACATTAATTTTGCAACATAAATAAGGCTTACTTCCTTTCTTAGGGAACTGGAAGATAGGAAATGAGAAAAGAATATACCAAAACCTTTTGTTTGTTCCTTAAATATATATAAATCTGTTGTATACCAACTATTTGTTATGCTGTTTTATAGGCACTGGAGGTACTGGAGGAGAAAAGTGACAAACATTTTTCTGCTTCCCTGAAATTTACTTTCAAGTAGGAGAAAATCAGAAATAGACATGCTAAATAAACCAAATCTATTGCATGATAGAACAAAATAAGCATGATGGAAAAAACTAGAGCAAAATGAGGGCTTAGATAGCTGCATACTTAAGTAGGATGATCAGATATTTTTCTGAGAAGATGACATTTAAGCAAAATATCCATGAAGGAAAAGTGAGCCAGTGGATATCTGGGGAAAAGGAGTGTCAGGAAGAGAGAACAAGTGTGAAAGCCTGGAGATGAGAGTGTGTCTGGATAGTTCCAGAAACAGTAAGAAGCTAGGTTATCTGGAGGGAAGTGAGAAAGAGGATAAGAACTGAAAGCAAATGGTGAGGTGTAGTAGGGAGTGGGAGAGACTAGATTTTATAGCTTTATAAGCTTTGTTTTGACTCTGATTGACACGGGAGCCACTGTAGTGCTCTGAGCAGAGAGGTTGACATGATCGCATTTTCACTTGGAAAACTCTGGCTGCTGTGTTGGGTGGAGTGTAATGAGGAGCGATAGGCAGAGAGGCTGGTTATTAGCCTAGGCAGTAATGCCAGGTCAAGCTGAATACAAGAATAATGGAAATTTTTATACTGGCAGAGTAGCCAAAGTCATTGCAATATAGATGTAAATATGTCAAAAAGCAACACTTCACCTGATTTATAATAGTACAGAGTCAGTAGTAATGGGGACAAGGTGCTTGGAAAGACTAGTTTATTTACTTTTCTGTGATATAGTGTGGTATGAATAGGATTTCACTTATAGTTAGAGATCAGACTGTTTTTAGCCCAGTGTGATTTGAACTGTGCTTCATGGTGTTCTAATTCTTCCAAACTCCAGTCTGCTTAAATGAATAAAAGTATCAGTTCTAGAAATCCTTATTTTAAGGGTGGGTGAGAAATCGTTTAACCACAGCAGGTTCAAACATCTCAGCAAGAAATAGTGTATTAGGCTGTTAAAGTCAGGGGTAGGGCTCCAGAGACCAGGATTTAGAGGTGGTCCTTTGGTGCATGAGAGGGAGAACATTGTCTTGTAAGTTTCACTGTGGACCGTTCAAGACAACCAAGCATGAGGTGAAAGCTGTGAATGCTTGATAGGGAGTGAGGCCACAATAAGGGGTTGTGATCAATTAAAAAAAAAAAAAAAACTCCACCTAATTCACACTTCTGTTTTTGGGCTTCCCTGCTCCCTGAGTGCTTTAAAAAGCTTACACACATATTTCAGATGGGATCTGATTTAGCATCAATATTTGCTGGAATTTTTTACACCCAGTGGTTTTTTTTTTTTTGTAATGTTTGCAGCTGATCTGCTTGATTTCATTAGGCGCATTCTGTGATGCAATGATGGAGATACTTCAGTGGAAAATTGCTTTAGCTCTTTATTGGAAAAAATCTTTGGTGACAGTAACACTAGTCTAATTATGATGGTTGTGTTAAAGAGAAGGGAAGAAAGGATATAAAGAGAAGAGTTTCCATAAGTGAGACTGAAATTTAAAAGAACCAGAGATGAGCAAGAGTCATGGATTGAGGCATGAGTTGCTGGGGAAACTGTATCCAGTGGAGCAGGGGAAACTGAGGCTTATCCTTTTCATTTCTATGCTCCTCTCATCCATCTACTCACTATCACTTTGGAATGTCCTCTTATTTGGGTTTTGAGTTAAAGTCATTTTTAACCAGTTCTTCTAATAAAGCTCTTTTAGATAGAGAAGAATATCTGTTTGCCTGACACAAATACGCAACTAAGAAATAGAAAAATGTAAAGGGAAAAATATTGGGTAGATAGGACATTCTTGTCTCAGATAGACTTGTAAGAAGCAGAAAAGTCTAGGGCCTTAGCTATTTTAGTCTCCAGGGCTAAAGTTGCTATGTGATGATTCAGGATATGTTCTTATATTTGTTCCCTGTGTCATCAATAATGAGCTTACTCCTCTTCATTCCACACAACTCCCTATAGTAACTCTGCCTTTTAGGTACCATTTCAGGGGCCAATGGAAGAATTACTATGGTTTTTCCTACCACTGTCCATAAAATATTCTAATAAGGGTAAATTCTTTTCCATTAAAAAAAAGAATTAACATGGAATACACGTAGAATGAAGAATACTGATGTTCTAAGATGACTGAAATCACTTTCTTGTTGTTTCTTCTGAAAGCTTCACAGAATGCCAGGCTAGCAAGACATGGAGGAACACTGCAGCAAGTATAGGAATGTGAAGCCATTATGTAGTGTTTGCTAATTGAAATTTAGAAAGTTGTTAAAACAGGGAAACGTGATCTACCTGGGCTTTCACAGTTTCAGTCCTTTTGAAAATCCTTTGCCCCATATTTTATATCTTTCTTTTCTGTGCCCCTTCTTATTCATGATTGTGACCTTGGCTTAGTCTTAAAAAATCTCTAAACTAGTTTTAATGCAATATAAATGGTGAAATTTTCCTATTACCATCTTTATCACATTGTAAGAACTCCCCTTTGATGCTCAGAAAGCACTCACGAAGCATTTATGACTACTCCCTGACATTACACAAAGATAACAGGAAGAACACCTGCTCTGAAGCTAGATATTGAGCGCAACATATCTAGAGTATGAGTGCTAAGAAGAGAAAGGTCAGGGGCCACTTCTAGGGGCATCCAGTTAAGCAAGGGTTGAACTTCAATGTTCTGGCTAACGATTTCCCAACAAACATTCCCTCTCTTGGCTTCTTTTTCCCTTTGTTTTGGGTCTGACTTGAACAAGTTTAATTAACTATCCTATAATAAGATTGAGGAATATGACATATTACATTTTTTTCAAAACAGCCTTAGCAGGATTTTTGATCCTGTGTACTCTCTTGGAAATTTTCCACACCCCCATTATGGGGTGGAGTACATTTCTTTCCCTTCCTTTTGAACCTGGAAGAGTATTTTGATTTCCTCAATGAATACAGTGTTGTATAATTGATACAACTTGGTTTCTGAGGCTATGTCATAAAATGGAATATGGCTTCTCTGTGTGTCTGTCTCTCAGAATGCTTACACATAGACCCCATCCACTATGTGGTCAGGAAGTCCAAGCTGCATGAGAGGTTATAAGTGTTAGGGTAGGCAACCTCAACAAAGGTCCCAGACAACAGTTGACATCAATTCCTAGATATTTGAGTGAATAAGATTTCTAATGATTTTAGTACCTAGCCATTGAGCTATGCCAATTGCTTTCAAGTGGAACAGAAATGAATTATCCCTGAAAAATTCAGTCCAAATTGCAGATTTATAAGCAAGAGAAATGTTGTGCTATAAGCCACTAAGTTTTGAGATTGTTTGCTACAAAGCAAATTACTAGAGCAAACTACGAGAATACCAATAATATATATATCAGTGTTAGGAAAAAGTATATATCCTAAAAAGAGAAAATTCATTAACAAGGGCAGGTTTTCTTTTGAAGAATAATGATACAATATAATTATAGCAGTCATAGCTGCTTTGTCCTTTTCATTAATTTTTCTAAATAAAACATTTCTGAAAAAACTCAAATTATTGGATCAGTTTAGTTCACTCAGTTGTGTCCAACTCTTTGTGACCCCATGGACTGCAGCATGCCAGGCTTCCTTGTCCATCACCAACTCCCGGAGCTTACTCAAACTCATGTCCTTTGAGTCAGTGATGCCATCCAACCATCTCATCCTCTGTCATCCCCTTCTCCCACCTTCAATCTTTCCCAGCATCAGGGTTTTTTCAAATGAGTGAGTTCTTCACAGCTGGTGGCCACAGTATTAGAGTTTCAGCTTCAACATCAGTCCTTCTAATGAAGATTCAGGACTGATTTCGTTTAGGATGGACTGGTTGGATCTCTTTGCAGCCCAAAGGACTCTCAAGAGTCTGCTCCAATACCAAAGCTCAAAAGCATCAGTTCTTCAGTGCTCAGCTTTCTTTATAGTCCAACTCTCACATCCATACATGACTACTGGAAAAACCATAGCTTTGACTAGATGGACCTTTGTTAGCAAAGTAATGTCTCTGCTTTTTAATATACTATCTAAGTTGGTGATAGCTTTTCTTCCAAGGAGAAAGCATCTTTTAATTTCATGGCAGCAATCACCATCTGCAGTGATTTTGGAGCCCCCCCCCCCAAAAAAATAAAGTCTCTCACTGTTTGCATTGTTTCCCCATCTACTTGCCATGAAGTGATGGGACAAGATGCCATGATCTTAGTGTTCTGAATGTTGAGTTTTAAGCCAAATAATTGGACAGAGAAATAACAAAAAAATGTGTAACATTTTACTATAACTTCTAACAGACTCACTCAGTTCAGTCAGTCGCTCAGTCGTGTCCGACTCTTCGCGACCCCATGAATCGCAGCACGCCAGGTCTCCCTGTCCATCACCAACTCCCGGGGTTCACTCAGACTCATGTCCATTGAGTCAGTGATGCCATCCAGCCATCTCATCCTCTGTTGTCCCCTTCTCCTCCTGCCCCCAATCCCTCCCAGCATCAGGGTCTTCTCCAATGAGTCAACTCTTCGTGTGAGGTGGCCAAAGTACTGGAGTTTCAGCTTCAGCATCATTCCTCCCAAAGAAATCCCAGGGCTGATCTCCTTCAGAATGGACCGGTTGGATCTCCTTGCAGTCCAAGGGACTCTCAAGAGTCTTCTCCAACACCACAGTTCAAAAGCATCAATTCATCGGCGCTCAGCCTTCTTCACAGTCCAACTCTCACATCCATACATGACCACAGGAAAAACCATAGCCTTGACTAGACGGACCTTAGTCGGCAAAGTAATGTCTCTGCTTTTGAATATACTATCTAGGTTGGTCATAACTTTTCTACCAAGGAGTAAGCGTCTTTTAATTTCATGGCTGCAGTCACCATCTGCAGGGATTTTGGAGCACAAAAAAATAAAGTCCGACACTGTTTCCACTGTTTCCCAATCTATTTCCCATGAAGTGATGGGACCGGATGCCATGATCTTCGTTTTCTGAATGTTGAGCTTTAGGAATACGTGTAACACCTAGATACTACTCTGCTTTTCCCTAAAGATGCAACAGTTTATTATTTGGGACTCTTCTAATCTAACACTCTCCACTCCAAGGGTAGGCCCCAGGCTTTGTTTGTTTCCTGGCTCCCATCTCCTGCACAGCTGTCAAAAATGAGACTAAAGGTCACCAGAGATTATCAGGTGCCTTCAAAGTAGCCAGCAGCTTTAGAGTTTGCTTAACTCTCTAGATTACTGCTTTCGTTTTGCTTTTGGCCTCTGAGGACATCTCTTGTGTTCTTATAAAGTAAAAGCAAACTCTTTTTCTGAATCCAGTATTTGTAGCTTTTTCCAGTAGGATGATAGTTTTCAGGATATGTGAGTGCTCATTTGCCAGAAATAAAAATTTGGCCTCATTTTTTTTTTTAAGTTAGTTTATATTGATTAATACAGAACCTTATGTTTATTTTCTTTAGGTGTCAGAATATAATTTTCAAGTAACTTGACTGGGATAGGAATTCAGTTAAAAGTCAAACTTCAAGTTTATTTTCTGAATAATTCTCTCAAATAATTAGGAGGTTTAATTGACAACCTTGACTTTTCTTATTCAGCCTTCTTTAATCAAATGAACTACTAGTCGTGAGTTAGCTCTCCTGACTCCACTTTCTTTGAACTTCACTCGATGATCAAACTTTGTTGAAACCAAAGTGCTCGGTTTCTTTCTTCATACATGTGATTTGAGGTGTCATGAAGATACTTTTATGTATATACTGCACTGTATGAATTGAATCAGCTACTCTATTCAGAGAGCTTCCCAGGGGGCGCTAGTGGTAAAGAATCTGCTTGCCAATGCTGGAAACTTAAGAGATGTGGGTTCCATGCCTGGGTTGAGAAGATCCCCTGGAAGAGGGGTTGGCAATCCACTCGAGTTTTCTTACCCGGAAAATCCCATGGACAAACGCTGGTGGGCTACAGTCCACAGGGTTGCAGAGAGTCAGACATGACTAAAACGACTTAGCACTTACTCTATTCCGAATTTCACAGCCCTGAAAACCAGAATTAAGATGGGTAGAAACAATTTCAAATGTTTAATTTTCTAAGCAATTTTGTGATCCTTGCTGAGACCTATAGACCTTTCCATATATAGTACATAGTATTTCCATGGTGCTACCCTTAGAAAATGTATATTTACAAAAGAAACCAAAATCACTGCAGCTGGTGACTGAAGCGATGAAATTAAAAGACACTTGCTCCTTGGAAGAAAAGCGATGACCAACCTAGACAGCATAGTAAATAGCAGAGACATTACTTTGCTATCAAAGGTCCATCTAGTCAAAGCTATGGTTTTCCAGTAGTCATGTATGTATGTGAGAGTTGGACTATAAAAAACCTGAGCACTGAAGAATCGATGCTTTTGAACTGTGATATTGGAGAAGACTCTTGAGAGTCCTTTGGACTGCAAGGAGATCCAACCAGTCCATCCTAAAGGAAATCAGTCCTGAATATTCATTGGAATGACTGATACTGAAGCTGAAACTCCAATACTTTGGCCACCTGATGCAAAGAACTGACTCACTGTAAAAGACCCTGACGCTGGGAAAGATTGAAGGTGGGAGGAGAAGGGGATGATGGAGGATGAGATGGTTGGATGGTATCACTGAACTGATGGACATGAGTTTCAGCAAGCTCCAGGAGGTGGTGATGGACAGGCAAGCCTGGTGTGCTGCAGTCCATGGGGTTGCAAAGAGTTGGACATGACTGAGAGACTGAACTGAACTGAACAAGTGGAACTATTCAGCTGGAAGAGTGTAGAGACAGAAGCAAGTTAAGCATGCAGCTGGATTCCAGGCACTTTTTAACAATTTTAATGCTTACAGGCTACAGGCAATTTTTAAAACGGTAACTTTTGCTTCTGAGGCGGAACAGACATTATCTCAAGCTATCTCATTTGTTTTTGATTCTCTGTGTTTTTTTATGGGCATTTTTAACCAATTGACCAATCTGAGGAGATCTAGGAAATGAATGTCTTATTTATTATGGCTTGAAGGTCTCAATGCACAAATCATAAATCAAATGTCAACAGATGCTACATGAAGCAAACATTAAACTCAAAGATTCAGAGCTCTGGATGGTAATTTTGTAGGGAAATTGATATACAATCAATAAAGGAAACAAAAGGTATTGGGAGAAAAATGAGGCAAATAGCATTGACTTGAAGGAAAGTCATTCAAAATAGCAGCTGTGTATGAGGCAGTCTGAGTAATATGAAGTGAAATGTATTCACAATATTGATTAGAGATCATTTGATTATTGAGTAACTCCAGTCACCTGTCATAGCTTGGAAATACAATCAAAGTAGCTTGTAAGGTTTTAAAAATCATGATTATGGTACAGTTTTACTGAAGGTCAATGTCATCCTCAAGACTCATAAGGATCAACTGCTCATAAGGATCAACTACAGTTACTGAAAATGAAGCATTGCTCTGAGGAATATGAGATAGTTAAGCTAATTGTCCATTTTTCCTCAGACTGAACCTCATTTAAAAGAAGATTAAAATCTGACTTTTGGTATTACAAAGCCTTATCAAAATAGCAGTATATCAAGAATAATTTAAATGCAAACTATCAAAGTTTATTAAGTAAATAAAATTAACCAGCACTCGGAACACTGGTTTCAACTTTTCTAACATAATACTGTGTTTAAATTGTATTTGAAGGCAAGATACCTAAAGTACCGCATTAATTGGAGCTATTCAAATTAATACTTTGAATAGAAGCATTTATAGGTAGGTAAGATTTAATTATCAAAGCAAACAGAGATCGAAATACACATTAACTGTGTAAACATTTCAGGTAAATTAAATCAGTCCCTTACAGAAAGATAAACAGGAATCCCATCTCAGACAAGAGACTAAAAATCAAGCCCTTGAGCAAAGTGTTAAACTCACTGCTTGAGAACTATGTTCTTGACCAATGAGAGAGGAAGGAGGGAACAGGAGGAGTAAAAAGATCATCCTGTTGTTCTTTTAAAAATTCCCTCTTGGTTTAAATAGATTGAAACATAGCAATCTAATTAATTACACTTCTTTTTCAAAGAGTTTTGGGATTGACAATTTCTATGTAAACTCTAAATGTCTGTGTCTCCTGGTAATATAAAAGAGGATGGTAATATCAGTCATATCATCAACTCTTCCTTCTTCCTTATTTATATCCATTCATGCATGCTTCATTTTTTTTCTTTAAAAAAGCATAATTAATAATGGGTGTTCTTTGAAGTATAAGGGTCAATGAAGTGAACAGAAAAAACAACAGTGCCTGAAATCATTCACAAAACTTGTTGATTCTTTATTCACTACTCCAAAAGCTACTCTGATTAACCATTAATTCATTATGTTAATTTTTCTTAAGCATAGCAAGATTCAAATTCCTGCAGTGAGTGAAGAGTTTATGGTCCATCAGTTCAGTTCAGTTCAGTCGCTCAGTCGTGTCTGACTCTTTGCAACCCCATGAAGGGGCCAGGCATGCCAGGCCTCCCTGTCCATCATCAACTCCCGGGGTTCACTCAGACTCATGTTCATCGAGTCAGTGATGCCATCCAGCCATCTGGTCCTCTGTCGTCCCCTTCTCCTCCTGCCCCCAATCCCTCCCAGCATCAGAGTCTTTTCCAGTGAGTCAACACTTCGCATCAGGTGGCCAAAGGACTGGAGTTTCAGCTTTAGCATCATTCCTTCCAAAGAAATCCCAGGGCCGATCTTCAGAATGGACAGGTTGGATCTCCTTGCAGTCCAAGGGACTCTCAAGAGTCTTCTCCAATACCACAGTTCTCCAATATCAATTCTTCGGCACTCTGCCTTCTTCACAGTCCAACTCTCACATCCATACATGACCACAGGAAAAACCATAGCCTTGACTAGATGGACCTTAGTCGGCAAAGTAATGTCTCTGCTTTTGAATACACTATCTAGGCTAGTCATAACTTTTCTTCCAAGGAGTAAGTGTCTTTTAATTTCATGGCTGCAGTCACCATCTGCAGTGATTTTTGGAGCCCCCCAAAATGAAGTCTGACACTGTTTTCACTGTTTCCCATGAAGTGATGGGACCAGATGCTGTGATCTTCGTTTTCTGAATGTTGAGTTTTAAGCCAACATTTTTACTCTCCTCTTTTACTTTCATCAAGAAGCTTTTTAGCTCCTCTTCACTTTCTGCCATAAGGGTGGTGTCATCTGCATATCTGAGGTTATTAATATTTCTCCCAGCAATCTTGATTTCAGCTTGTGTTTCTTCCAGTCCAGCGTTTCTATCTCACATCCATACATGACCACAGGAAAAACCATAGCCTTGACTAGACGGACCTTAGTCGGCAAAGTAATGTCTCTGCTTTTGAATATACTATCTAGGTTGGTCATAACTTTTCTTCCAAGGAGTAAGCACCTTTTAATTTCATGGCTGCAGTCACCATCTGCAGTGATTTTGGAGCCCAGAAAAATAAAGTCAGACACTGTTTCTACTGTTTCCCCATCTATTTCCCATGAAGTGATGGGACCAGATGCCTTGATCTTCGTTTTCTGAATGTTGAGCTTTAAGCCAACTTTTTCACTCTCCTCTCTCACTTTCATCAAGAGGCTTTTTAGCTCCTCTTCACTTTCTGCCATAAGGGTGGTGTCATCTGCATATCTGAGGTTATTGATATTTCTCCCAGCAATCTTGATTTCAGCTTGTGTTTCTTCCAGTCCAGCGTTTCTCATGATGTACTCTGCATATAAGTTAAATAAGCAGGGTAACGATATACAGCCTTGACGTACTCCTTTTCCTATTTGGAACCAGTCTGTTGTTCCATGTCCAGTTTTAACTGTTGCTTCCTGACCTGCATACAGATTTCTCAAGAGGCAGGTCAGGTGGTCCGGTATTCCCATCTCTTGAAGCATTTTCCACAGCTTATTGTGATCCACACAGTCAAAGGCTTTGGCATAGTCAATAAAGCAGAAATAAATGTTTTTCTGGAACTCTCTTGCTTTTTCCATGATCCAACAGATGTTGGCAATTTGATCTCTGGTTCCTCTGCCTTTTCTAAAACCAGCTTGAACATCAGGGAGTTCACAGTTCACATATTGCTGAAGCCTGGCTTGGAGAATTTTGAGCATTACTTTACTAGCATGTGAGATGAGTGCAATTGTGTCTACACACGCCCTCTTCTCTGGATGCATGTGCGGAGAGAGAACTCTGGTGTCACTTTCCTTTCTCATAACGACACTAGTCCAATCAGATTAGAGCCCCATCCTTATGACCGCATTTAACCTTAATTCCCTCTTTAAAGGACTTATCCCAAATACAGGTTCAAGCTTCAGCGTATGACATTTAGAGAGGTGCAATCCAGCCCATGACAGCCACACACTCGTGAGCACCACCTCAAATCCTGATGCTGGTGTGCAGAGTCAGGTGGAGCTAAGCATCACAGGTGGGAGGACTGCTCTGCCTCGGCATCCAGGCCCTGCCTGAGATCCTCAGGTTGTCTCTCAGTGGTCAGCATCCCCTCAGTTAGTCCTGGATCCCTTCCTCTTTCCTCCCAAACTAATTGTAATCCTCTGGCTGTCCAAAGGCTGTCTTACCTGAGGAATCGATACTTTTCTGTTCTAGACACCCTCGATAGCAGCCTGCTTCCTTGTTTTCTCCTCCACTACAGGCCCAGGAAAACAGGGCTGCAGCTCCCAGCTTCAGGCCACTTCAGGATTCTCACTGATGCTCCGTGCTCCCTGGAGCGAACATCACCCATGGTCAGGTGGAATGCCAGAATAAGACATTGCTAAGTCCTAATCTTCTTCACCACCTGGGCAGAGGTCATTTACTTCTCAACAGATTTTGGCTGATACTGACAGAATCCCCAGCTTGTGTCAGTGGCATGGCTCCTGCTTTTGCTGTGGGCAGAAACGGGAGGGGAAGACAAGGCTTTGAACTTCCAGAGGAGTGTAAAGCCACTTCATAGGAGATGGAGGAATTGAAGATGCTTAGAGGTCAACCCAGGACTGTGGAATGAGAAACAAAGGAAGAAGGGCTTGGAACAGGAGGCCAGGCTTCTGTTACCTGCTCCATCAGTTATTCTGTGTGACTGGGTAACCGGCAGCCCCTGTTTGAGCCTCAGTTCCCTGAATGGTTGACCAGGAGCCTGAAGATGCTAGTAATAAAGAGTCCACCTGCCAAGGCAGCAGATGCAAGAGGCCAGGGTTCGATCCCTGGGTTGGAAAGGTCCCCTGGAGAAGGAAATGGCAACCCACTCCAGTATTCTTGCCTAGAAAAGTCCCATGGACAGCGGAGCCTGGTGGGCTACAGTCCATGGGGTTGCAGAGAGTGGACATGACTGAGCACTAATCAGCAGCAACCAGTCCCCTCAGATGTGGCATGCCCTGCTGTTGCAACCTGCTCTCAGGTCCTCTGTCCTTTGCTTCCTGGCCTGAGACACCCAGGAGGATCTATTCTGGAAGGTTTCATGGACTCCATACAGATTCCTTGGGCCTCTTCTGATCAGACTCAGGGGCCTAGATTTCCCTGGATGGAACTGTGGCCCACCTACTTCATGCCAATGGCCTGTCTCATTTTCCAGGTCCAAGAAGATGAATGCTCAGCATTTTCACCAAGAGAATGGAGTATTTCTTTCAGGAAGTTAATAAGATTGTATATTTTAGCCTTGGGGCACCAGAGAAAGGAAAAGAAAAATTCCTTGAAACAACATGTCTCTTGTTTAATAAAGTTTTATTATTATTATTATATATGAGTGTGTGCGAACGAGAAATCTATATCTGTTCTTCGCCGTCAGAGCTTTATTGGTTCTGAGCTTAAAAAAAATCAGTTTGGTGAATAACAAAATAAAGAACTGACTGACCAGTGATTTTTAATATTTGGCTCTTCCAAGAAGCAATCTAATAGAGCAGGAGCTTATTGGAAAGTGTAGATGATGTGGGAATGAGCTATGCAGAAGGGTGGGCCATCCTGGCCTGCACCTTGGGAAGGACAGGCGGATATGACAGGTGACAGGGCCTCTTTGATTGCTGGTTCTACTAGCTCAGTGCAACACCTCTGTTTGGGGCAGTAAAATAAAGCTGAGGGTTTTGTTTTTCTCTGATTCTTATTGTCCTTGGTTGTTATTGTTTCTTTTCTTTTTTTAGTAAAATAAGTAAAATATTTATTGGGCTTCCCACTAGTGGTAATAGTGGTAAAGAATCTGCCTGCCCATGCAGGAGACATAATGAGACTCAGGTTTGATCCCTGGGTTGGGAAGATCCACTGGAGGAGTGCATGGCAACCCACTCCAGTATTCTTGTCTGGAGAATTCCATGGACAGAGGAGCTTGGCAGGCTATAGTCCATAGGATTGCAAGAGTTGAACATGACTGAGTAACTGAGCATGTGCACAGAAAGTATTTATTAAGAGGACAAAGAGTATAGTATGTTTGGATAGAGACATAGGCAGGCTCAGAGAAAGAGAGTGGCTGAGTCACACCCTTGTGGCAGTTTCAATCACTTTTATGGGACACTTCTTCCAGGTTTCCTTGGGCCAATCATTTTGATTTTCCTAATCCTGAGACCGTGTTTGGTATATCTCAGGAGCCTCCCATGTGTACTTGCTCATCCCTTAGCCAAGATGGATTATAGTGAAGAGACCTATGGGCAGTTGCATCACATATTATGAGGTGACACCTCCTCCCTTTTTGACTTCTAAGGAGTCTTTCTTCACATGTTTAGTCTGGGAGGTCTCCTTAACTTCAAGAATGAACTATATACGGTCTTTTATCTCTTATCTGGGCAGTGCCCAGCCTCCTCCATCATTCTGCTTTTATGAACCCTCCTTCCCCGGAGAGAATTTTTCTTCCCTGGGAAACCCTTTCGTTCATACAGGTCTCAATCTTCCACCATTGTGTGTGTGTGTGCGTGTGTGTGTGTGTACCTACACTGAGCCTCTGTGCCCATCCACTAGGCTTTATCATCTCAGTGTGGACTTTCCCTGGGAGATAGTACACTTTGCTTCCTCCTGGGTCAACTAAACCCGGGCCATCCTCAAAACTCTAGAATTCCTTATATTATATCCCAGGTCTAGACTGAGGCTTTTCTCTGGCCTAAGGAATGGGGGTAAATGACTCTTTAAGAAATGTCAAAAGCTGTTTCTGTTTTCCATGGTGGCTGCACCAGTTTACATTCCCACCAACAGTGTACTAGGCCTCTCTTTTCTCCGCATCCTCACCAACATTTATTATTTGCAGTTTTGCTTTTTTTCCATAGGACCCAGCAGGTCCTCTGCTGAGTATATCCAAAACAAAAGTGGAAACACTAATTCAAAAAGATATATGCACCCCAGTGTTCATAGCTACACTGTTTGTAATAACCAAAATATGGAAGCAAGTAAGTGCCCATCAGATGGAGAAAGAAGATGCATATATACACAACAGAATATTAGCCACAAAAAAGAATGAAATTCTGTCATTTGCAACAACCTGGATGGACAGAGAGGGTAGGCTTTGGGAAATGTCAGAGAAACACAAATACTGCATTTTATCACTATCCTGTGGAATCTAAATATAAAATGAAAGAATGAATATAACAAAACAGAAATAGATTTACAGTTATAGAGAAGAAGCTAGCGTCTACCAGTGGAGAGAGGAAAGGGGGAGGGGCGAGATAGGGGTAGGAGATCACAGCATACATACATGTAAGCAATGGAAGGGATGCAGGTTCCATCCCTGGCCAGGGAACGAAGAGCTCACCTGCCATGGAGCAACTAAGCCCCAGTGCCGCGACTGCTGAGCCCCTGCCCCGCAGCTAGACAATCTATGCACCACAACGAAAGATCCTGCATGACGCAATGACAATCTGGCATGCCACAGCTAAGATCTGATGTGGCCAAATAAACAAATAAATATTTTAGATAAATAAATAAGCTACAAGGACTTATTGTACAGCACTGGGAGGTACACCCATTATTTTATAACAACTTTAAATGAAGCATAATTTATAAAAATATTGAATTACTATGTGGTTACTTGAAGCTAATATGATACTGTAAATCAAGTATAGTTCCATGAAAAAGAGCAAAATGTAAAAAAACAAACAAACAAAAACTGTTTCTGGAGCCTCCACTCTGGGGTCAGCCACTCTTCCCTTAATTTCTTGGGAGCCCTTGTTATTAGTCACAGCAATCGACTTTTAAATGCCTGAACTAGATAAAACCTAATATATTTTAACTTTGGCTTTTCTGAGTAGAACAGCAGATGTGATTTTTTTTTAGATGTTAAAGCAGTAAGTACTCTGAGATCAGGTGGCATATGGTAAACCAAACTCAGTGACCTTACTCCCGCTGGAGACCATGATACCAATTGCCTGGGTTGGTGGGGGAGGGGGACTGGGCAGAACTGAGATTCTGCATAGATATTAGTCTGCTGCGCTGCTGCTGCTAAGTCGCTTCGGTCGTGTCCAACTCTGTGCAACCCCATAGACAGCAGGCCACCAGGCTCCCCCATCCCTGGGAGTCTCCAGGCAAGAACACTGGAGTGGGGTGCCGTTTCCTTCTCTAATGCATGAAAGTGAAAACTGAAAGTTTTCAGTCGTGTCCGACTAGAACCGTGATAACAAAGTACCCCAGACTGGTGGTTTAAACAACAAAAGTGTGTTTTCGAGCAGCTCTGGAGACTAGGAGTCTGACACCAAGGTGTAGGCACGGTGGCTCCTTTTAAAGCCTCTCTCCTTGGCTTGTAGATGGCTGTCTTCTCCCTGGGTCTTCTCACAGTCTTCCTTCTGTACATGTTTATATCCTAATCACCTCTTCTGCTAAGGACTCTAGTCAGATGGAAGTAAGGCTCATTCTAATGACCTAATTTTAACTTCAGTACTACTCCAAAGACTATCTCCAAAACAATCACATTCTGCATCACTGGGGTGTAGGACTTCAACTCATGAATTTGGAGGGACACAATTCAGTTCATAACACATAGGGTAAAGGCATGGAACCTAAGTGAGACACACACCAGAAACTGAGAATTAAACTGTGTCTGCTGTCATCAGCATTCCTCTTGCACTAGGGACTGCCTTCCCAGTTCTTAGTGCCAAGGGTCCCCATCACCCCTACAACCCCTCCCTTTGTACATCTTTTCCCAGCACATGAACAGTGCCATGATTGCTGAGTCATATAAAGGTGAACCCAGCCAGGCTCCAGGAGAATAATTCTCTAGCTCATATGTGCTGTGTGCTATGCCTAGTCACTCAGCCGTGTCTGACTCTTTGAACATGAGGAAATTATAAATACTAACCACAGAAAATAAACATGTATTTTATAAAGATGTCCATGTACCTGAGATCATGCCCCAGAAGCAGAAGTAGCCACTCTCCCCACATCAGCCCAAGATCCAGATGATAAGATTTATTTGGTTCCTGAATATCTGAACCAGTTACTGTGGCCTTATAGTCTTTTTCTCTCCAGCAGAAAAGAGTGAGAAACCAGCACTCCAAAAGCACAGAGGTGCTAAGAGGAATCAACATAGGGCTGTTTAGACCCAGTGGCTGTCTTTCCTGCCTGGATATCAGAGACCAAAGTTTCACCTCCCAGAGTAAGTGAGTGTCCAGCTAGTGACATTCTGGGAGGGGCACCAAAAGTTATCAAGGAAATGCAAACCCAGATTTCTTTGGGGAAGGACACACAAAAATGCATCACAGTGACTGTCCCCTGTCTCAGAGCTATTCTGCTCAGTAGAGGGTTTAGGTAATAGAGTGGACTGACCCTTTGAAGGGGACGGGGCCCTCCTTCCATCAAGAGCCTTTATCCCCCCCTCACCCCCCCAGAAGCTCTTCTGCCTTCCAGGTTGAGTTTCCTGCAGGGACACCCATGAAGTAGGACAACAAAGCAGTGGAAGTGGCCTCATCCATCTTTTCTTCCTGTTTTAGAACTGGTGTGTCCTGAGGATAACTATGAAAAGCTCCAACTCTTCTAATTTTTTCCACTGAGTTTTCATTACACTTTAAACACTGCCATGGATGGAATTAATGAACAGAAACCTACTGGATATGCAGCCAGAATTCTCAGAACCCCAGCAGTCTTGACTCTGAGAGCTCAGGACCACTTGGCACTTAAAGTGAAAGTGAAGTCGCTCAGTCATGTCCGACTCTTTGCGACCCCATGGACTGTAGCCCACCAGGCTCCTCTGTCCATGGGATTCTCCAGGCAAGAGGACTGGAGTGGGGTGCCATTGCCTTCTCCAGGGGATCTTCCCAACCCAGGGACTGAACCCAAGTCTTCCGCATTAGAGGCAGACGCTTTAACCTCTGAGCCACCAGGGAAGCTTAAATGATTGGCACTAGGCACTTAAATGATTGCTAATTTTGTTTCTGATTAGTAACAAGTGGCACCCCACTCCAGTACTCTTGCCTGGAAAATCCCATGGACGGAGGAGCCTGGTAGGCTGCAATCCATGGGGTCGCTAGAGTCAGGCACAACTGAGAGACTTCACTTTCACTTTTCACTTTCATACATTGGAGAAGGAAATGGCAACTCACTCCAGTGTTCTTGCCTGGAGAATCCCAGGGACAGGGGAGCCTGGTGGGCTGCCATCTCTGGGGTTGCACAGAGTCAGACACGACTGAAGTGACTTAGCAGCAGCAGCAACAGCAGCAGCAGTACCTCAGTTACTCTGCGGACTCTTTCGCCTTCTGCTCAGCCGGGAGCATGTCTGACCCACTCTGCTGTTTGTCCCCTGGACATGGTTCAGGCCCAGAGGGTCCCTCAGAGTTGGGAGTTGATGACTCCCAAGGACACGAGCTACTAAGAAGATCACCCTTTTTATAGAACTATCTTCACACAAAAAATAGCCCAGATGGTCTCTGCATGGATAACCAGAAACATTCTCTGGCCCCTAAAATTTTCCTCCTGTGTTCTTAGTGTCTAGAATTATATTACCAGAACTCGACTCCCTTAGGATTATGAGACATTTTGGTCTTTTAAAGTCCTTTATAAAAATGCAAAGACATCTAGGAAGGATGAAAACTTGTAATATCAACAAGAATTTGAAGTCATTGAGGACAGAAAAGATGACTTAAGTGCCTTTCTTTATCTATTAGAGTCTTAGCTGCCCAGGACTCTCAGAAGGTTAAGTCATTCCATATAATCAAGGTGTTCAGCTTACTGAAGATTTACCTATTATATGTCTAATTTAAGGAATATGAAGTGTCTAGGATAGAGATCTGATCGAAAATGATCCATGCTACCCTAACTTCTTAAATGCAGCCTACCAAATGCAAGGAAACATTTTCCTGATAATTCAAGGTCATCATTATGAACTCCCATTACTGCCCTCTGCATGGATTTTCTACACCAGGCTGGCTTGTTTGTACTTGCAAGGCAGTTCTTACATTTCTTTTTAAGCTTTCTGCCTTTTCCTCTCATGTAAGCTACTTTCGCTGCTTGCTCATGCTGAAGTGTTTGCCTTAGGCATTCTTTCTCTTTCTACCTATCCTTTTAATCACCTGTGGGTAGGAAATAAGATACCCAAGCTTTTGGGGTTCTGTGAGTAAAAGAAGAGAAGATAGGCTTTGAATAAGAATGTTTCCCATAGACAAAGGCAAGAATTTTATTATAGGACCCACTAATTTTTACTACACACACACACACACACACACACACATATATATATATATATATATATATATATATATATATATTTGCTTTTTCTCT
>SJXQ01001098.1:33061-77594 GCA_006408695.1 Aepyceros melampus
TAGTGAGGTGACCAAGATATCTTGTTGCATGATCGGGCAGGTGAGTTTTTTATAAAGTTAGGGACAGAGGCGCCTGTTCTGTAGTGTAAGGGAAAGGGCAGGAGTTGGTCATCTCATTGCTCAAACTTGCCTCAGTCTCATCAACAATCCCTATCTAGTCTGACAGATTTCCTCAAAGTGAATTATTTTCCAAAGTGGGACACTTTTGAGAATGAAAGGATACAATATCAATAGTTACTTCAAGACAACGGGCATACAGCAGGACTATCCTGGGCAAATCAAGACAGAGGGTCTCCCTATTTCTAGGAAACTCTGCTGCCACAACAGTTGGTACAAAGGACTGAAGATGCTGTGGACCACAAGGACAACAAAGGACTACTGCAAAGCTGGATGTTCATCATGGAAGCAAGCACTGACTTTTCTTGGGCAAGCTCTCCATTTGGATTTATGCTTACAGGTCATGGACTCTGACAAACAGCTAAGACTCACGTCTTAGCAAGGCTAAAACCAAGATTTTATTATTGCTCTCATATTTTATGGGCTTCCCTGGTGGTGCAGTGGTAAAGAATCCGCCTGCAATACAGGAGACGTGGGTTTGATCCCTGGGTCAGGAAGATCCCCTGGAGAAGGAAATGGTAATCCACACCAGTATTCTTGCCTGGGAAATCCCATCGAGAGAGGAGCCTGGTGGGCTACAGGCCATAGGGTCGAAGAGTCGGATATGACTTAGTAACTGAGTACACACACACAGTTTCTAGGTTTGCCCTTCTGCTTACACTAAGGCTCTTGGGTTGCTAAAATAAAATGTGACTAGTTTTCTTAAAGTATCTGCTCTAATAAGTATATGACTTCAGCTGAATCTGAAGCATTACAATCACTGAATCACATAATGTATGTAAAGGACTTAATCTAATACCCGGAATATAGTCAGGGTTCAATTAATATTAGTCAAAGCACGCGTGCATGTGAGTGTATACGCATACACATCTAACTCTGCTTTTCAACTAAAGCACAATCTGGCATGGGTATCAATATTTAAAATATTTCTTCACTTAGGTATCCACTTCTAAGAATTTGTCCTAAAGGAGAAGCACATTTATCACAATGCTGTTTATAATATTGAAAAATTAGAATAATCCAAATCTATCAGTAGGATGTTGGCTAAAATAATCACAGAGCATCTATACAATAGAATATGACATATAGCACTCAAAAATGATAAAGTAGAATTTTATTTATGATATGAAAAATTCAATAACATACTATCAAATGAAAATGCAAACCAAAGTGTACATTTTTAAAAAATTTTAGTCATTTTCTCTGAATTATGGGATAATTGTTCATTTAGTTTTTTCCAAGGGGAGAGAGAAGCCATCATTTTTATTTCTGTTGGCCTATTTGCTTATAATTAGAAAGGTAGGAGGAAGCCTAACATTTCGCTCGTTATCACTGAATGAATACCTGTGATGCATTAGATTAAAATTCCCCAAACCCACCTCCAGGCATCATATATTACTGTGTCCTGTATGCTAAGTCACTACGGTCGTGTCTCACTCTTTGCAACCCTATGGACTGTAGCCCGCCAGGCTCCTTTGTCCATGGGATTCTCCAGGCAAGGATACTAGAGTGGGTTGCCATGCCCTCCTCCAGGGATCTTCCTGACACAGGGATTGAATCCATGTCTCATGTTTCCTGCATTGGCAGGAGGGTTCTTTACCACCCGCGCCACCTGAGAAGCTCCATGTTACTACAGCTTTGCTAATTTATACAGGGTAAATCAAGGAAAAAAAGAATAGTGATGAGAAATTCCTCAATTTATGGGATAACTGTTAATCTTTACTTTATATTTTGATTGTTTTGAATTTTGTTTCATACAAATGTATTTTGCAATTATATATACATAATATATCCCATACATACATATGTAGGTATACAACTTTCATAACCAGAATAAAAGTAACACAACTATTTAAAAATAACTCTCACCTCAGCTCCCAGGCCCTCTGAGAGGTGTTCATTGGCTCCCTGGTCAGTGTTCAAAGATCTGCTCCTTTGTGCTCTCAATTCCCAGCACATGTAAAGTTATTTGCATTTATTTCTCTGGACTATAGTTTTCCTATAATATATCAGTCTCATCGACAAAACCATGTGAATCTGAGGGCAATCCCTTGACCTGATTCAACTTTGATTTTCCCTTAGATGCCACCTGGCTTACAGTTTATGCTCAGTCAATATTTGTTGGATGAATAAATTCATAAATGAATAGGTCTCCTGGCTTCTAGAACTAAGGCAGTCTTCAAAGTCGAGTGAGAAAGAAGAGCTACCCAACCTGCCCTTTGTCATCTGGCTGCTGCAGCACGCAAGACCCACAGTCTGGCATCCCCTGAAGTGGTTCCCTTGCACGCACAGCATGTGCTTGATATTTTGGTTGAAAGGAAGAATAAAGAATTGAATGGACAATGAACAGAAGAGACTATAACAGAACCAGATCTGGCAGAAGCAAAAGATCTAATAAGGACTGGCACCAAGATCTGAAAGTCACTTTGAAATTCAAAGTCAGAGTAGTAAAAGAATCTTAGGGACCAAATAATCCATCTTCCTTATTTCACAGGTGAAGACAATGGCCCAAAGAGGACAGATGATGTCCCAGAGACTCAGGTTCCCAGCCGAACCTAGGCGGGACCCAGGGCTCTCACCACTCCCTGCAAAGCTGCCTCTTTCTTCAACCAGCACCTGAAGTTTCTGTATATTTCAGCAGGCTCTGCTTTTCCAGCTGGACAAACAGAAGGCAAAATCAGGATGTTCCCTATTCATCTCTGTTTGTCTCTTTTCCCTTCTTCCATCCACTCTGTATGCTGTTTGAACCGAATCCCTTCGCAGAGCAACTAGCCCTCTGTCGGCAATCTGCATACATCCAGAGACCCAGCTGCCCTATGGGGTGAATCTCACCTACCAGGGTTTTGTTCTGTTGAATAAAAGCAAATCCTGCATCAGGCAACAAATACTTTCCGATTCTTGAATAATTGAAAGGCTGGGCCCCAAGCCGCAGCAGGCGAGGAACTGATTGAAATGGAGAATGGGAGAACCAGCAGCCAGCATCACCCAGGTGAGTTTGGGCACTCCACAGGGACACTGCCTCCCTCAGGGACCGCTGCCGGGGCTCAGGCCTGTTTGTGGGACAGCAGGAAGAACTTTGCAAGCTTTAGCATCTTCATAATTCCATAGCAACCCTCTGTTTCTACTACCAAATTAATCTATATGGTGAGAACAAGAAAGCAGGGATCACTTAATGTACCCCATCACCATCCCTGTGAAAACTGATCAAAGGAATTGAAAGTATGACTCAAACAAATGTCTTTATATTATTTCCAGATGGATTATCAGGGAGAATAAGCCCATTTCTCAGCTCACATATGAGTACTGAGACAATGCAGGCCTTCGCATTTCGAGGCTCTCCTTTCCCAGGTCAGATGAAAAATATAAAACACACCTCACATTAACAGCATTTTGCAGCTGCCCTATAACCATGGCACCAGGCTTCCCTGGTGGCTTAGTGGTAAAGAATCCACCTGCAGGGCAGGAGAGGCAGGTTCGATCCCTGGGTTGAGAAGACCCCCTTGGGTTGGGAGAAGGAAATGGTAACCCACTCCAGTATTCTTGCCTGGGAAATCCCATGGACAGAGGAGCCTGGTGGTCTACAATCCATGGGGTCACAAAGAGTCAGACACAGCTTGCAGCTAAACACAAACACAAAAGCATGGCACCTCTTAAATACACTTAATGAGGCAGACAGAATGGGGGTTGGACCCAGCTGCTGCAGCCTATGCTTGTGTTACCCTCTGGGACCAGCTGTCTCCAGTCTTATATGCTTCCTGCCTACACTCTACATGGAACCACAGCCTTTCCACAAATCTCAAGTATGACTAGATCATTTTTCTGTTTACATCTACATTTTTCAATAATTTCCCATCATCCTCAAGAGACTCAAGTATCTCAACCCAGTCTGTCTTCTTCCACGTTCTCAGCATGCACTGTGCCCCCCTGCAACAGGCATGCCCCCAACCAGAGCCACTTTGGCCCTCCTTCTACCTCAGAAGTGCCAGAGTCTTGGCTCTGGTCCTTCATGTGTGTGTCTGCAAGGCCTGGAACATTCCTCACCCCCCAAGACTTTGATTCCTGAGGATAGCTAATCCCTAAGCAGGGGAAAGTAGAAAGTAGTAAAGTCACTCAGTCACGTCCGACTCTTTGCGACCCCATGAACTAGCCCACCAGGCTCCTCTGCCCATGGAATTTTCCAGGCAAGAGTACTGGATTGGGATGTCATTTCCTTCTCCAGGGGCACTTCCTGACCCAAGGATTGAATCTGGGTCTCCTGCACTGCAGGCAGACGGTCTGCCATCTGAGCCACCAGGGAAGCAGGGGAAGTCCTTGTGGAATACATCCCTACAGCTCCCTCTCTTCCCCTTTCATTCCCCTCATGATTCCCGCTCCAGGGCCCTCTTTCCCATCAGACTGCGCAGCCCATATGATACTACAGAATCATGACTGTCTGGGCCACATCTACGGAACAGCACCTTCGAAGCAGGGCTTAGTCAACATGTGCTTAGTAGACAATTGTTTTAAGGCTAAATAAAAAGCAAAAACCAAAACAGAATCAAAATTAATTAGGCTACTAAAAAGTCCTTACTGAGTATCTTTTCATTCTTTTTTTTTCTTTTTTTTGGTAATTGTTTAATGAATATTTATTTAGTATCTGCCATGTGGCAGGAACTGCTCTAGGCACAGAGAAGACACCACTGAAGAACACAGGCAAAAATCCTTGCACTCAGGGGTGGCTTTTGTTAAAGGAGGCAAATAATGAAAAAAGTAAAGAAAAGGTATAGTTTGCTAAATGGTGCTTATAACCATTGGAGAGGTGATACAGAGGAAAAAGGGGATGTATAAACACAGGTGCTGACCACAGGTAGCTAAAGCTAATTCTCAAGCTACCTAAGAGGTCCCCCAAGTCTGTATTCCACTAAATTTCTTTTCCTTTTTATCCAATTCCCCTAATGGTGTACATTTAATTAGCTTTCTATTTTAATGCTATTTTAGCTCATTCTGGGATGATTATGGGTCAGGCATCATTTTTCTCCCATCAAATTATTTCCTTTGGATAAATTCCTAAATGGAGAATTATTTAATCAAATGTACATTTTTCAGATCTCGCCATGTACTTCCATTTTGTTACTGCAAATAATTTCAGAAATGTCTAAGGCCATGTGAGCAAAACATTGATGTACCTCTTTCTTCTTAGCATCGGCCAGACCGAGAACTGCTATTGTCTCTTTACATTTGTTACTTTCATAGATGTGGAAATGCTGTTTCAAAGTTCTTTTCATTTTTCTTCTTTGATTCTCTTATTTTTTCCTTTTAAAATCTGATTGCCCAAACATTGGGTTGGCCAAAAATTTCTTTTGGGTTTTTCCATAAGATGTTACAGAAAAACCTGAGCAAACCTTCTCGTCAACACAATACAAAGCAGGGTTTCTCTACCTTGTGCACAAACATGACTTTGTTCTCTAAACTCAGGATCTTTTCACTTTCAATGAGAGAACAAAGATGTCACGAAAGGCCAAGACAGGGAAAGAGATTCCATAGAGTAACCAGGCTTTTCCACTAGATCATGAGAATGACTAGAAATGAAATACGACAAAGGGTGAGGGCTCTGAGAGCAACCTACCATGTTGGCACTGTGTCAAATATTTATGTATCAAATACTTCAGGCAAATAAACTACAACCACATACGATATCAAGAACTAAAGTTGTGATGGGTCCCCAGGTTCACAGGGCATCTGCTCCTTTTGATCAGTTAAAGAATAGCCTTCAAAGGTAATGGTTTTTGTTCTCTACTTGCCTTTCGTTGAGTAAAGATTTTCCAGTTTACATCCTGGAGGCTTGTTTATTCAGATAATTTCTGTATAGCTAAATAAGTAAGTTAAAGCTTTTAAGGCTAATGATTTCATTTGAAATTAAATAGCTATGTAGATCACTCGTTGTTCTATTTCTTTCTTAGGTTATCATTAATATGTAGTTTTCAAAATTGTACACAGACTCTAACCAATCAGATGTTTGGTTCATTTTCACTTTCAAGGTAGTAACTGGACACTTCAACTGCCAATTTAAGTTTATTGTCAAATAGAAGATTCTGAGGACAATGTGAGTTTTTCTTATTGTCTGGCATATTTTATTTTTGACATCAAATAGTTTCGTGTCTTTTGATTTCAATCAGTTTTTATGTATTTATATTCCTTTTTAATGTGGCATACTTTACATATAACATTGGCCATTGATGATGTGCAATTCTAAGAGTTTGACACATAGATTACAGCATAACAGCTATCAGGGTCAAGATGTAGACCTATTCCATCTCCTTGGAAAAATGTCCTTATGCCCCTTGGCAACCAAGCTCTCCCTCTACTTTCAGCCCCTGGCAGAGACTGATCTGTTTTTGCCTTCTTCAGATTATTATATAAATAGAATCATAAAGTATGCAGCCTCTTGAGCTGGCTTCTTTCATTTGGCAGAATGCATTTGAGATTCATCCAGGGTATTACATGCTTCAGTGCTTTTCACTGCAGAATACTATTCCTTTCTATGGATGTACCACAGATTGTTTATCCACTTGCTAAAGCGCATTTTGAGTTGTTTTCAGTTTAGAGAAACTGTGAATAAAGCTGCTACTGAAATCAGGCAAAGGCTCTTCTGTGATCGTATTTTCATTTCTGTTGGGTACATATACGAGAGTGGCATTTCTGGGCTACACAGTGACTTGTTAATTCATTACTTTTGCACTCTTACCAGGAGTAAATGAGAATTCCAGTCATTTAACATGCTAATCATCTCTTGATATTGTCTGAATTTTAATTTAGCATTCGTATTAGGTGTGTGGGCTTCCAAGTTTGCTCAGCGGTAAAGAATCTACCTGCAATATAGGAGATGCAAGATATGCAAGTTTGATCCCTGGGTTGGGAAGATCCCCCAGAGAATGGCGTGGCAACCCACTCCAGTATGCTTGCCTGGAGAATCCCATAGACAGAGGAATCTGGCAGGCTATAGTCCATAGAGTTTCAAAGAGTTGGACACAACTGAAGTGACTAAGCATTAGGTATATGTCACTGTAGTTTTAATTTGCTTTTTTTGATGACTAACTTCAAAAAGATGAGAAAATTCACCTGAGCTTATTTGTCATCCATATTTTGGGGTTAAGTGTCTTCAAATATTTTTCCATTGGTTGGATGTTAACCTATTAATGAATTTGGAGAGCATTTGGATACAAGTCCTTTCTATTTCACCATTATTTCCTCTTAGTCCCTGGCTTGCCATTTCATTTTCTTGCAGGTGTCTTTTGCCAGACAGAAGTTTTAAATTGTGAAGAATTCCAATTTACATTCCTTGTTAACAGTGTGTGTGTGATTTAATCTTACCCTTTTTTCTCCGTGTACCACCATCAGTGATCATTGTATAATAGCTCTGTTTTGGTCTATCTCCCAAAGCAGGTACAGTTTCCATTTTCTGGGCTTGGCATAAAGGGAACAAGTATGAGGACATGGGATGACAGTGAACCGAGTGTCAGAATGTCTAGATTCCTGTTTCGTCATTGCTTTGCTATCAACTCTAAATTTATTATTTAAATTCCTTTAGACTTCCATTTTTTCATCTCATATTAGAAAGAAAACTCTACTCACTTAATTTCAGGAATGATGAGAATAAAATGAGATGAAAGGTACAGAAGTACCTGTAAAGTGCTGGAAGGACACTGCTGCTTTATATTTTCCTCTTCTAAGAACCTCCCATCAATTTTGACAGTCATGCTGGACTCCACATTACAAAGGTACTTCTGTAACTACAAATACAAAGCTCTAATAGATTTAGTGTACCTAGCACTTCTCTCTTTCCCTCTAGAATATCCTTCAGCAACTTCAAATTTTCTTTTCATGTGCTTATATCAATTTTCAAAATTCTTTATATTTAATACTGGGTAATCTTCAGATTTCATTTCAGAAACTTGCAATTTTTAATTTTTTCAAAAAGAAATGCTCTAACCAGCAATAGAATTGAGTAAGATTCCTTCCCTTGGACATTTGGCAGAAACATCTTCTTTCATGAAATAGTAGTGTTATTCAACAATGGAGTTGATTTTTTTTCCTTCTTCCTCTCAAGGGAGGAAATTGAAACATAGCAGAAGATTAAACATTCTCTAGGACATACACAGTCCCTTTTCCAGTAAAACTAGATAAAGAAAAGGATATTTTTATGGACAGGAATATTTGTGGTTAGGAATTATAGCTGTAAGCTTCTTTTTAGAAGTATCTAGGAAAGGAATACATTTGTTTAAAAGGTTTAGTCTATATAGCCATAGAGAATTGAAAGTTTTTAATATATTTAATAAATATTTAACATTTTTGAATTTAAAACATTTTAAAGGCTTCTTTATTAGTTATGTAGCTACTTTTGGTAAAATTGTTACTAGTTGATCTTTTGGAAATAGGTAAATCTTACATTGAACTTGTAATAACCAAAAAGGGCAAATCCAGGAAAAGTGCTTTAAAATGAAGGTCAAATTATGTCACCAATCTGATCAATGGCTTTGCTATCTTACTCAGTTGATGTTCTTCAGTCACTAAGCCACATCCAACTCTTTGCAGCCCCTTGGACTGCAGCATGCCAGGCTTCCCTGCCCTTCACTATCTCCTGTATTTTGCTCAAGCTCATCTCCACTGAGTTGGAGTTGCTGTCTAACCAGTTTATCCTCTGCTGCTTGTTTCTCCTTTTGCCTTTAATCTTTCCCAGCATCAGGTTTTTTTCCAATGAGTCAGCTCTTTGCATCAGGTGGCCAAAGTATTAGAGCTTCAGCACCAGCCCTTCCAATGAATATTCAGGGTTGATTTCCTTTAGGATTATCCAGAGTGACAGCCAAGTACTTCCAAGGGTCCACCCTTCCCCACCTCCCCTCTTGCCTGCCCCACCCCAGTTGACTGGTCTTCTGTTCCTTGCTCATTTCAGTTGTTGTCACTGAGTCCTCTGCCTGAAGTGCTCTTCTCCCAACTATCACATGGCTCATTCTTAGCCCAGAACCAGCTACATAATTTGTCGGGCCCAGTATAAAATGAAAATCTATTATGTTAGAAATCACTAAGAATCTCAAGATGGCAACACGGAGCATTAAATCAAGTGTGGCTATATAGGTAAGTACATCCATAAAGCCTACCCTGCCAGGCTCCTTGATTCCTTCATATCTCTGTTTCAAAGTTGTCTTGTATTAGAGAAGTTGCCCCTCTGTCCATTCCTTCCTTGGCCTTTTTATTTTGATTTTATTTATTGATTAATTGATTGACTACTTTTTCCTAGTGGGCTACAATGCTAGTAAAGTAATGCTCAAAATTCTCCAAGCGAGGCTTCAGCAATACGTGAACCGTGAACTCCCTGATGTTCAAGCTGGTTTTAGAAAAGGCAGAGGAACCAGAGATCAAATTGCCAACATCCCCTGGATCGTGGAAAAAGCAAGAGAGTTCCAGAAGAACATCTATTTCTGCTTTATTGACTATGCCAAAGCCTTTGACTGTGTGGATCACAATAAACTGTGGAAAATTCTGAAAGAGATGGGAATACCAGACCACCTGACCTGCCTCTTGAGAAATCTGTATTTGGAAGGAATGATGCTAAAACTGAAGCTCCAGTACTTTGGCCACCTCATGCAAAGAGTTGACTCATTGGAAAAGACTCTGATGCTGGGAGGGATTGAAGGCAGGAGGAGAAGGGGATGACCGAGGATGAGATGGGTGGATGTCATCACGGACTCAATGGACGTGAGTCTGAGTGAACTCCGGGAGTTGGTGATGGACAGGGAAGCCTGGCGTGCTGCAATTCATGGGGTTGCAAAGAGTCAGACATGACTGAGGAACTGAACTGAACTGAACTGCTCAGGAAATACCAGGGGGAAACTCGGAGACCCAAATTGCCTTGCCATCTGAGTCTCTGTCTTGTGAACCTGTCATGGGTGGGATTCCTCATGTTGACCCCCAGCAGTGTGGATCACAATAAACTGTGGAAAATTCTGAGAGAGATGGGAATACCAGACCCCCTGACCTGCCTCTTGAGAAATCTGTATGCAGGTCAGGAAGCAACAGTTAGAACTGGGCATGGAACAACAGACTGGTTCCAAATAGGAAAAGGAGTACGTCAAGGCTGTATATTGTCACCCTGCTTATTTAACTTATATGCAGAGTACATCATGAGACACACTGGACTGGAAGAAACACAAGCTGGAATCAAGATTGCTGGGAGAAATATCAATAACCTCAGATATGCAGATGACACCACCCTTATGGCAGAAAGTGAAGAGGAACTAAAGAGGCTCTTGATGAAAGTGAAAGAGGAGAGTGAAAAAGCTGGCTTAAAGCCGAACATTCAGAAAATGAAGATCATGGCATCTGGTCCCATCATGTCATGGGAAATAGATGGGGAAACAGTGGAAACAGTGTCAGACTTCATTTTTTGGGACTGCAAAATTACTGCAGATGGTGACTGCAGCCATAAAATTAAAAGATGCTTACTCCTTGGAAGAAAAGTTATGACCAACCTGGATAGCATACCCAAAAGCAGAGACATTACTTTGCTGACTAAGGTCCATCTAGTCAAGGCTATGGTTTTTCCTGTGGTCATGTATGGATGTTGAGAGTTGAACTGTGAAGAAGGCTGAGCACAGAAGAATTGATGCTTTTGAAGTGTGGTGTTGGAGAAGACTCTTGAGAGTCCCTTGGACTGCAAGGAGATCCAACCAGTCCATTCTGAGGGAGATCAACCCTGGGATTTCTTTGGAAGGAATGATGCTGAAGCTGAAGCTCTGGTACTTTGGCCACCTCATGCGAAGAGTTGACTCATTGGAAAAGACTCTGATGCTGGGAGGGATTGGGGGCAGGAGGAGAAAGGGACGACCGAGGATGAGATGGCTGGATGGCATCACAGACTCAATGGACGTGAGTCTGAGTGAACTCTGGGTGTTGGTGATGGACAGGGAAGCCTGGCGTACTGCGATTCATGGGGTCGCCAAGAGTCAGACACGACTGAGCGACTGAACTGAACTGAATCTATATACATGAAACTTTTTGTATGGTGATCAGCCCTTCTTCAGGATTCAAGTTAATCATTTTATGGCCCAAGATAAACCATTTGGAGCCAAGGTTATCCCAAAGTACATCTTATGGGTGAGGGGCCTGGTGCCATTCTAAGTTTTGAGACATTCCATTCTTTCATTAACAGACTGCTGGTGACTATATAACATCCAGCTGAAGGCTAGCAGGGGGGTACTCTTTCTGCCCCCTTCTGATGCCTATATCAGAAGCTTTCTCTATCTCCTTTATACTTTAATAAAACTTTATTACACAAAAGCTCTGTGCGATCAAGCCTCGTCTCTGGCTCCAGATGAATTCTTCTCCTCCGGGGGCCAAGAATCCCAGCGTCGTAATTCAACAACAACCTTTCACCAGGTGGCTCAGTGGTAAAAGATCTGCCTGCCAATGCAGTAGATTGCAAGAGATGTGCCTTAAGCCCCTGGGTAGAGAAGATCCCCTGGCAACTAACCCCAATATTCTTGCCTGGAAAATTCCATGGACAGGGAAGACAGCCCATAGGTCACAAAGATTTGGACACGACTGAGCGACTGAGTGACCGACTTGGTTCCTTCTGGGGCTTCTGAGGGAGGGTCTCTTCCATGGCTTTCTCCCAGCTCTTCCTGGTTGCTGATGATCCTCAGGGTTCCCTGCCTTGTGGCCCCATAACTCCAATTTACACTTCTGCCTTCACTTGGTTGTCCTCCCTGTGTGTGCATCTATTTTCTCCTCTTATCAGGTCACTTCTTATTCAATGACTTCATTTTCATTGATAACATCTGCAAAGACCCTATTTCCAATTAAAGTCATATTCCTTGGTATCAGAGGTTGGGACATGAACATATCTTTTGGGGGAGGACACAATTCAAGCCAGGGCAGGAGCCATGACTAAGGTGGTGACCACACAGTTCAATTTAGTTCAGCTCAGTCACTCAGTCGTGTCCGACTCTTTGCAACCCCATGAATCGCAACACGCCAGGCCTCCCTGTCCATCACCAACTCCCGGAGTTCACTCAGACTCACATCCATTGAGTCAGTGATGCCATCCAGCCATCTCATCCTCGGTCGTCCCCTTCTCCTCCTGCCCCCAATCCCTCCCAGCATCAGAGTCTTTTCCAATGAGTCAACTCTTCGCATGAGGTGGCCAAAGTACCAGAGCTTCAGCTTCAGCATCATTCCTTCCAAAGAAATCCCAGGGTTGATCTCCCTCAGAATGGACTGGTTGGATCTCCTTGCAGTCCAAGGGACTCTCAAGAGTCTTCTCCAACACCACACTTCAAAAGCATCAATTCTTCTGTGCTCAGCCTTCTTCACAGTTCAACTCTCAACATCCATACTGACCACAGGAAAAACCATAGCCTTGACTAGATGGACCTTAGTCAGCAAAGTAATGTCTCTGCTTTTGGGTATGCTATCCAGGTTGGTCATAACTTTTCTTCCAAGGAGTAAGCATCTTTTAATTTTATGGCTGCAGTCACCATCTGCAGTAATTTTGCAGTCCCAAAAAATGAAGTCTGACACTGTTTCCACTGTTTCCCCATCTATTTCCCATGACATGATGGGACCAGATGCCATGATCTTCATTTTCTGAATGTTCAGCTTTAAGCCAGCTTTTTCACTCTCCTCTTTCACTTTCATCAAGAGCCTCTTTAGTTCCTCTTCACTTTCTGCCATAAGGGTGGTGTCATCTGCATATCTGAGGTTATTGATATTTCTCCCAGCAATCTTGATTCCAGCTTGTGTTTCTTCCAGTCCAGTGTGTCTCATGATGTACTCTGCATATAAGTTAAATAAGCAGGGTGACAATATACAGCCTTGACGTACTCCTTTTCCTATTTGGAACCAGTCTGTTGTTCCATGCCCAGTTCTAACTGTTGCTTCCTGACCTGCATACAGATTTCTCAAGAGGCAGGTCAGGGGGTCTGGTATTCCCATCTCTCTCAGAATTTTCCACAGTTTATTGTGATCCACACTGCTGGGGGTCAACATGAGGAATCCCACCCATGACAGGTTCACAAGACAGAGACTCAGATGGCAAGGCAATTTGGGTCTCCGAGTTTCCCCCTGGTATTTCCTGAGCAGTTCAGTTCAGTTCAGTTCCTCAGTCATGTCTGACTCTTTGCAACCCCATGAATTGCAGCACGCCAGGCTTCCCTGTCCATCACCAACTCCCGGAGTTCACTCAGACTCACGTCCATTGAGTCCGTGATGACATCCACCCATCTCATCCTCGGTCATCCCCTTCTCCTCCTGCCTTCAATCCCTCCCAGCATCAGAGTCTTTTCCAATGAGTCAACTCTTTGCATGAGGTGGCCAAAGTACTGGAGCTTCAGTTTTAGCATCATTCCTTCCAAAAAGAAATCCCAGGGTTGATTTCCTTCAGAACGGACTGGTTGGATCTCCTTGCAGTCCAAGGAATGCTCAAGAGTCTTCTCCAACACCACACTTCAAAAGCATCAATTCTGCAGCACTCAGCCTTCTTCACAGTCCAACTCTCACATCCATACATGACCACAGGAAAAACCATAGCCTTGACTAGACGAACCTTAGTTAGCAAAGTAATGTCTCTGCTTTTGAATATGCTATCCAGGTTGGTCATAACTTTTCTTCCAAGGAGTAAGCGTCTTTTAATTTGATGGCTGCAGTCACCATCTGCAGTGATTTTGGAGCCCCCCAAAAATAAAGTAAAAAATAATTCCTGAGCATGTACCCCCAAAATAAGAATCTTCCTGCTTTTCTACTCTTCTGACAGTCTCTGGAAATAAGTCAACTCAGAGCTTTAGTTTCCTGCATTTGAAAGAAGTGTTTAGCTCAACCCCTTTTGATAACGCTCTAACTTAAATGCTTTACCTTGCCTAACAGGCTCCCCGGACCTTTTACAAGCTTATGAATTGCTTACAACTCCCTAACTGTGAGGGGCACAAAGGGCTTGAAGTATCTTAAAGTTACAAAACTTTCTCTAAGAGCCAAAACCCTCCTATTAGTGATAGGATTTCACTGTTGACTCAACGATTGCTGCCAGACCTCCTTATTTGCACCTGGAAAGTTTAGCCATATAAAAGGAATTTGGAAAAAGATGTGTAGTAGTTTTTGATGTTAGCAACACTAGACTTTTGAGTTAATTACCTTCATTCATAATCACTGTACTCCTCTTGCTTGTTACAAATTGCTGTGTCCTTGCTATGTAAGAATGTAACTTTGTTTAGTGTTTACCGAGAATGGCACCAGACCTTGGAAAGAATAACACTTATCAGAAAAGAGCCGTAAATTGTTGAATTGGCCTTTTGGCAGGAAGATGATGTAAATCACCTAAGACTTGTGTATACAACTAGGTATGCAGAGGAAAAAGCCTGGTCTCGATAAGAGTCAGAGCTGCTGATGCTTCCAAATTTTGTGCTACCCATTGATCTTTATGTATAAAAAGGCCTTCTGAATAATAAAGGATGGACCAGTTTCTCGGACTAGTCTCTTGAACTAGTTTCCTGGAAATCTGGCTCCCCTCGTGTCTCTCTCCTTTTCTCTTTCCCCCTCTCCTCCTACTCTAATTTCAGGCTGAATTCCCGTCTGGAACGGGGAAGCTCACCACGTCTACTTACTTGCCCTGGCTTTTAAGATCTGCGCGAAAGGGGGCCCCCAGTGGGGCACCCTTAGAAATTCAAGCGGGTGCCGGTGGCCCCACGTAGATGGTGCAAATCTCTTGTCCTGAGATTTTATTGGCTTTCCCCATAAACCAAGTTATTCAGCCTCTTTTCTCCACTAATTTTCCTACTACACTATTCTTTCCTAATCTTATATACCTAAACAAATAATTCTTTCCAAAGATGCCTACACATCCCCACTTCGAATTTCCCTGGATCCACTGGGGCTGGACCCCGGCACCACACAGTCAAAGGCTTTGGCTTAGTCAATAAAGCAGAAATAGATGTTTTTCTGGAACTCTCTTGCTTTTCCATGATCCAGCGGATTTTGGCAGTTTGATCTCTGGTTCCTCTGCCTTTTCTAAATCCAGCTTAAACATCAGGGAGTTCATGGTTCACATATTGCTGAAGCCTGGCTTGGAGAATTTTGAGCATTACTTTACTAGCATGTGAGATGAGTGCAATTGTGTGGTAGTTTGAGCATTCTTTGACATTGCCTTTCTTTGGGATTGGAATGAAAACTGACCTTTTCCAGTCCTGTGGCCACTGCTGAGTTTTCCAAATTTGCTGGCGTATTGAGTGTAGCACTTTCACAGCATCATCTTTCAGGATTTGAAATAGCTCCACTGGAATTCCATCACCTCCACTAGCTTTGTTCGAAGTGATGCTTCCTAAGGCCCACTTGACTTCACATTCCAAGATGTCTGGCTCTAGGTGAGTGATCATACCATTGCACCAAATCTGCACACAGATCTGTTTTCTTTCAGGAAAAAAAAAAGAATCTTTTCCTTTTCCAGTCTTGCAGTGTGCTTCAAGCACCCTCTGTTGGCAGAGTTTAATATCCAGTCAACTGGGAAGAAGGCAATGCAGTTTGCAGAGTACTGTCTTCTAGGGCAGAGGCAACACGTTCGGTGACAGCCACAGGCTAAAGATCTGGAAGCCTTCCCTATGTTAGTATTATCTTGACCACAGAGTTCAAAATCAGCTGTGGGACTATAATCTGAAGAGTCCAAATGGAGGAGATGCTTAGGCTAGACCTGGTAGGATACGGGGAGTGGGAAGGTCCTGAAGTGGGAGAGGGATGATATTTTAGGCAGAAGGACCAGTGTGAACAGAAGCAGAGTGTGTGATGGAATAGATTGTTACAGAATCCTGAAGGCTGTGCTAAGGTATCTGAATGCTAATCTGAGGGTGAAGTTTGGAAATAGCAATATAACAAATTTGTAATTAGAAAATATCCCTTATCTCCGGGCAGCATGGAAGTCCTTCCATTTGGAAGGAGTCCCTGAGCAGGTAGCAACGAACTTCTACAGGAGGAACGCGCATAAAGTAGACTGGGAAACCTGAATAGCTGAAGAGTCTGATGGGAGCCAAGGTTCAGTAAAGTCATCACATGTTTCAAGTATGGAAACAGGATCCAATATGCATGTGGCTGGCATCTCAAACACAATATGTCTCAAATGAATGCATCGTCTTACACTGTAAGTTTACTTTCCTTCTGCGTTCCTAATTTCAGGAATGGCACCTGGTTTCCCAAACCTGAGTGTTATCAGGACTCATTCCCCTTCTTCACTCTTCCAGAATTAAAAAAAAAAAAAACCTGCCCATTTTTTTCTTCATAAATAGGTCTCCACTTTTCTCCATTCTTTGTCCATCCTTGGTGCTACCACCTTGAAATATTACTGTGGTATCACTTGCTTGGACTGATAACTATCTCATTACAGTCCACCTAACATCTCCCAGCTCATTTTCTCAGGCAGAATAATTGTTCTGAATTGCAAATTTGAAGGTACCACTTTGTTACATAAAAATTCTGCACTGGCTCTACGTTGCTGTTAGGATAAAGAGCAACTTCTTTATCCTGAAATAAAATGACCCCTCATAATCTATCTTTTTCCAGCTTCATCCCCTCCACTCCTCATTCCCCACTACACCCCTAATCTAGCCATATAGACCTTTATTTCTTGAAAAGCTTCATGTTTTTCTTGACTGTCTCTTTTTTCTGCTTGGTACTTAACATCCCAACTCCCTTATCCCAAAACTTCCCCCTTACTCCCACCCCTCCAATTATCCTCTATGTGTCCTTTATTTATTTATTTTTATCTTGAATGAGTGCTGAATTTTATTAAAAATTTCCTAAAAAAAATTTCCTGCATCTATTAAGATGATTATATGTGCATCCTTTCCCCCTCTTTTAGTATGGTAAATTCCACTGATTGAGTTTTCAAATTTTAAGCAGACTTGTATTTCTGAAAATAACTCCATTCAGTCGTGATATACTAGCCTTTTCATATGTTGCCAATTTTTATTTGGGGAAATCATGGCGTATCTTTGTGGTACATAACACATGAAGGCTGTGAGTATCTTTCTCTCTCTCTCTCTCTTTTTTCTTTTTTGGACTGAGTGGCATGTGGCATCTTACTTCCCTGCCCAGGGATTGAATCTGCACCCCTAGCAGTGGAAGTGAGGAGTCTTAACCACTGGACTGCCAGGGAAAGTTCCTATTTGTCCTTTAGAGTCAGTTTTGATGTTAACTCCTTCTGGAATAATTGACTCTAACTGACATAGGTGTACCTATGGCTGATTCATGTTGATGTTTGGCAGAAATCAACACAATACTGTAAAGCAATTATCCTTCAATTAAAAAGAAATAAATTTAATTTTTTAAAATAGAGTCAGTTTAGCTGTTAATTCCTCCTGGAATAATTGACCTGAAGTAGCACTTGTCTTGATTCTAACAATTTTAAGGTAGGCAGCTTTCCTATATGTTTCCATTACTTCTCTCTCTCTTTCATATGTGTATATATATATATACACATAATACATATATGTGAATTAATATACATATACACATATATAGTATATGTTCTATGTTAGAGGATATATCTATCTTTACCTTGTTTCGTTTTCTTAAAAGAATCTACTGTATCTTAAAGTTTATTTATTTGCTTGTTTATTGTCTATTATTCTCCACCAGAATATATGCTTCATAAGATCAAGAACCTTGTCTTTTCTCACCACTATGTCCCCAGAGCTTACAACAGTACCTAGTTCATAGTAAAGACTCAAGGGATATTTACTGAATGAATGATACAAACAACTTTGTTGAGATAAAGTTCTTCATGTTGCTATACAGTCCCATGTAATATTTCGGACATAATTATGCTAAAAATGTTTATCTGAAATTCAAATTTAACTGAATGACCTGTATTTTTTCTTGCACCTGTAACTCCAGAACACATTCAAGAATATGTGGATCATTTCTGGGGCTTCCCAGGTGGTGGTAGTGGTAAAAGAACCCGCTTGCTAATGCAGGAGACTTAAATGAGGCGGGTTTGATCCCTGGGTGGGAAGATCCCTTGGAGGAGGGCATGGAGAATCCCATGGACAGAGGAACCTGGAGAGCTACAGTCCATGGGGTCACAGAATCAGACACGACTGAAGTGATTTAGCACATATGCACCAATACATTTTTGATTGTCAGGATTAGAGTGGTGGTACTGGGCTGGAAGAAGCACAGGCTGGAATCAAGATTGCTGGGAGAAATATCAACAAGCTCAGATATGCAGATGACACCACCCTTATGGCAGAAAGTGAAGAGGAACTAAAAAGCCTCTTGATGAAAGTGAAAGAAGAGAGTGAAAAGGTTGGCTTAAAGCTCAACATTCAGAAAACAAAGATCATGGCATCTGGTTCCATCATGTCATGGGAAATAGATGGGGAAACAGTGGAAACAGTGTCAGACTTTACTTTTCTGGGCTCCAAAATCACTGCAGATGGTGACTGCAGCCATGAAATTAAAAGACACTTACTCCTTGGAAGGAAAGTTATGAACAACCTGGATAGCATATTCAAAAGCAGAGACATTACTTTGCCAACAAAGGTCTATCTAGTCAAGGCTATGGTTTTTCCAGAAGTCATGTAGGGATGTGAGAGTTGGACTGTGAAGAAGGCTGAGCACCGAAGAATTGATGCTTTTGAACTGTGATGTTGGAGAAGACTCTTGAGAGTCCCTTGGACTGCAGGGAGATCCAACCAGTCCATTCTGAAGGAGATCAGCCCTGGGTGTTCATTGGAAGGACTGATGCTGAGGCTGAAACTCCAGTATTTTGGCCACCACATGAGAAGAGTTGGCTTATTGGAAAAGACCCTGATGCTGGGAGGGATTAGGGGCAGGAGGAGAAGGGGAGGACAGAGGATGAGATGGCTGGATGGCATCACAGACTCAATGGACGTGAGTCTGAGTGAACTCCGGGAGTTGGTGATGGACAGGGAGGCCTGCGTACTGCGATTCATGGGGTCGCAAAGAGTCGGACACGACTGCGCGACTGAACTGAACTGAACTACTGTCATCTAGTGTGTAGAGACCAGAAACGCTGCTAAACATCTTACAAAGTGTAGGACGGCCCCTAAAAGGCAAAGAATTATCCAGTTCAAATGTCAATAGTGTGGAGGCTAAGAAACCCAGAACAAGATGGCCATGCACTTTAAGTCAGATAACGTCTAGAATCTCTAAAAGTTTAGCTTACTTTTGGAAAGGCAGAATGGGGTTGTCGAGACCCGGCTTTAAAACCCTGGGCACACATCTTGAGGTTGAAAACCAGACCGCATGAGAGCTAGATTACCAACCACGGCCGGTGAGGTCGTGATGCCTTAAAGACTGCGTGGGAAGGGAACAGTAGAGCGCTATGCACACACTGGCTAAGTGCACCTCAGAGACAGAGACATCCTTTAGGTCTGTCAGACTTAGAACAAACCCAATTCTCTGGGACCAGGAACAAGTTTCCAGAACTACCGGAAGCGGCCGGGCTGCTGAGGCGTCCTGTTGCTAGGCGTCCCCTAGCAACGGTCGTGAAGGAAGTGGTTGCGGCCGCCGCGCCCGGTGCGCCTGCGCCGAGGCGCCGCGTGCTGACGTGGAGCTGAGCCCGGGCCGCCGAGTGGGGCGCAACGCGGAGTGCCGGGGTGCGGCTGGGCTCTCGGAGCCGTGGCCCAGCCGGGATGGCGATCCCGTTCGCTCCGAGCCGGGGAGCCGGGGCTGCCCGCCGGCGCTGGTTAGTGCTGCTGCCGCCCCTGCTGCTGGCGCTGCTGCTCGCGCGGCCCGCGGCGGCCCTGGTGGAGGGACTCTACTGCGGCACGCGGGACTGCTACGAAGTGCTGGGCGTGAGCCGCACGGCCAGCAAGGCGGAGATCGCGCGGGCCTACCGCCAGCTGGCCCGGCGCTACCACCCCGACCGCTACCGGCCCGAGCCTGGCGAGGAGGGCCCGGGACGGACGCCGCAGAGCGCCGAGGAGGCCTTCCTGCGGTGGCCACCGCCTACGAGACTCTCAAGGTAAGCCTGGGGGCTGCGAGGACCTGCCAGGGAAGCGCGCGGCGCGACCCCGTTGTCACCTGGCCGGTGGAGCGAGGCTCCCTGTGATTCCGGCGCCCGGCTCGACCGTCTCTACCATCATTAGGATGCTCGGGCTTTCCCAAGTGAGGGAGCCCACATGGCCCATTGACGAAGATGGGAACCCCCTCAGTCTTGGGGAGTAGCTAGCCACCTACTTTTTGTGGCTGTCTTCGGCATGCAAAGGCATTTTACTGCAGCTCACACTTGGAAAGCAGGGTGATTATTATTACCGAGGTCTGTGATAGAACACTGCAAAGATCTCCAGTGACAGTGCGACCGCCCCAATATGACATGACAAACTTGATTTCGGGGGATGGTATTGTGACATTCAGCTTGAGCATAAGGTTCTAGAAAAACACTAAGAACACCAGATGTTTGACTTTTGCCTCTGACACCCCCATATGACATTGGATAGTGACTTGTCAGAGTACCTGTTTCTTCATATGCAGGATTATGGCCATGAAACCTGCTCAGTAGGTTATTATGAGGATTAAATGAGCAATGAGAAACCTCCTATATAGGAGATGTAAATTGGTGCTTAATGACTTGAGTTTCAATTTCTAGTAGGAAATATTTTGTGAATATATTTGTAGTTATTTAACAAAGGATTTATTGAGTCCTATGGAAATGGGGCTTCCCTCCTAGCTCAGTCAGTCAAGAATCTGCCTGCAATGCAGGAGACCCAGGTTCAATCCTTGGGTTGGGAAGACCCCCTGGAGAAGGAAATAACCCACTCCAGTATCCTTGCCTGGAAAATCCCATGGACAGAGGAGGCTGGTGGGCTGCAGTCCATGGGGTTGCAAAGAGCTGGGCATGACTGAGCGACTAACACGCTTATGGGGTTGGGGAGATTTAGTCTGATCCTGTTTTCTACTGCAGCAAAAAGCAAACTATAAGAAATCACAAAGTACGAATCATATTTAGTGTGTTACTGTTCAGGGTTCTCTTCATGCTAATACAACAGCAGTTGCAGTTACAGTGTATTTTTTTCTATTTTTTCTTTCTTTTTGAGGCAGTTTTTCATGTTGTATGGTCTGCTTTTAACGACTACTTTGAGTGGGGATAGTATAATTCAACCGTGAATTATCTTTCCAGATAAGATTTCTAGGGCTGAAAATTCTGAGTCAGGGAGTTCATGGTTTGCTTTCCAGAGCGGTTCAGATAATCTAGAGCCATAAAATGCACCAAATTCGTACCAGCATTGGTGAGATTGCAGTTTTCACCGGCAATTACCTGAGGAATGGGTGGGGGTTTGAGAAAGTGCTGTGGCCACAGGCAACCAAGAGGGCTTGGTTGTCTGTTATTTAGGATAAAGAGTGAGTAAGGAAAGACTGCTGAAAGATGGGGAAATTTTTCATCCAAGGCAGCCCGGCACCTGAAACTCCAGTCTGTTTTCTTCAGTGAGGAAAGAGAGCGGTCCAACAAGCAGCCAGAACGCCTGCCACTGCGCCTCCAAAGCCCTCGTAGCGGAGAAGGGAGCACTGGGCAGGTGAAGAACGTCCGGAAGAGGGGCAGCAGAAACACTGGCAGCTCTCGCCTTCTGCTGGGGGTGGAGATGGGTAGATTTGGCGTGAGAGGGGTCACCGTAATATTAACAACTTTGAAAACAAACGCCAAGAGATGGAGACAGTACAGAAAATGTGGCCGGGGGGTGGGGGTGGGGGAACGCGCAGGACTCTTAACTGTTCTTGCTGTTTTCTTGAAGCGACAAATGCAGAGGCTGATCCGGTGGCTCTGTCATGGTTGCCTCTCAGTGTTTCTGCAAGTTTAGCATTGATTCGTCAGCTAATGAAGAGCTTGAGGAAATAATTTGTCCACTCAAGAACAAGGAGCTTTGAGGCAGTTAAAAAGGAGTAATGTCTGGAGAAAGGCGCTCTGTTCCTCTCGATTGGGACAAGTTTGTGGTAGCTGCAGAGGCCTCCAAACAGGGAGCTAGAATTAGAATTGTGGTGATGGGGGAGTGAGAGAGTGTTCTATAGTTTCCCCAACCCTACTCATTATTACTCAGGAGAACGGAAATTACTGTGAGAGATAAGGGGTGTCTGGACTTAGTTCGGACCCTTGCTGAGCTCTGTGAAAACTTCCATGTTAATTTTATAGAGAGAGAGATGGATTCCACTTGCAACTGGAACACCTCCAGAAACTTTTTTTTTTAAAAAAAAACTTCATTGCAGACGCCCTTTCCTGGAATAAGGAAGAGGACTTTGTCTTGCTGTGTGTGCTGCTGCTGCTAAGTCACTTCAGTCATGTCCGACTCTGTGTGACCCCATAGATGGCAGCCCACCAGGCTCCCCCCGTCCCTGGGATTCTTGCTGTGTGTGCAAGCAGGTATTAAAAACAAACAGGGTGGTCTGATTTTATTGCTGTCATAACAGAGAACTGTGAGAAAGTTGTCAGAAGATATAATTTCTGGAGAATGCAGTGATCTGATCAACTGGGGTCATCCCCTCTAGGCAACAGCGTGTGGTGCGACGTGCATGTTCAGTCGTGTCCGACTGTTTGTGACCCCAGGGACGGTAGCCCACCAGGCTCCTCTGTCCGTGGGATTTTCCAGGCAAGAATGCTGGAGTGGGTTGCTATTTCCTACTCAAGGGGATCTTCTGGACCCAGGGATTGAACCCACTTCTCCTGCATTGGCAGGCCACTGCGCTGCCTGGGAAGCCCGAGGCAACAGATGTAACTGCTGTTACATCTGTTATATCTGATATCTGTTATATGTTGCACTTGGATTATATTCACAGCCTGGAAGGAGGGCTAAGAGATCCATCTGGCTTTTACTTTGAGCAGGTCAGACAAAATAGTGGGAGAAGTTAATGAGTTCAGAGGCTCTGGAATTAAGATAACCACAGACACCTGCCTGGAATTCCATATGTCACCTCATGGGGGCAGCACCGCTGACATGGGACCACTTTTCCTTTCTCTCTGCTCTTTCTGATACACACTATATATTTCTCCATGAAGACTAGCAATAAACCCTGGAGCGTGGAAAAAGAGGGAGGATCTTGGTAGGGCCTTGGGAAGACTGTGTTCTCCTTCACAGCCATGTTCAGTTATTGCCTGCATATAGCGGGAAAAGTTGATTCTGTATTTCCTTTGTAGAATGCTCAGGTAGATTCCATCTCTGGAATAGTGTATGTGACAGAAATTGTTTCTTTTGTGAAATCTGAAATAACTCAGTTGTAAATTCACTGGAGCCAGGAGCCTTTTTTTTTTCTCTCCCCCATAATTTTTTGATAACCTCCCTAATTTCTTATTCTTGGTGTGTTCATGAGCCTCTTAATTTTTTTTTGAACATAATATCCTCATTGTAACCTTACAGTGGTGTTCCATCAAAATTTGTAACAACCAAGCATCTCTGACTCACCAAAATGAGAATTACATTTGTGTAAGGTACGGTGGGGTTATGACTCTGAAGTTAGTCTTGGTTGAATAAACACCTCTTTGAGAGAGATTTTTTAGATGGAGATTGTTTAAAAAAATTATACTCATGTGATTTAAATGTAGTTGTTCAGACAAGGAGATATTATCATGATTGATCATTGTTTTTTATAGCAACAGAGATTCTTCCTGTGAATAGAGAGAATGGAAAAAAACCAGAAAAAGGATGGTAATAATGGAGGGCAAAGGGAACTTGCGAGATGCTTTTACCAAGTCATGCTTAGTTCATGTTGTCAAATAAACTTCCAGATTTCAGCAGGGCTTGAAACCATTATAATTTCACACGCTGCTTTATATTTGTTTCATAACATGAGTTAGGATGATGAAATAATTATTTAGTGTGTTTGACTACTGGGGATTCAGGGGACTCATAGACTTTGGAAGTTAAGTAAACAGACTCTCACTGTGTCAACATTGGGTCTTTTTATGTGGATATAGCACTTATCACACTGCACTGTAAATGCTGAGTAGCCCATCTCCCCTCTCCACTAAACCTTATTTTTGCATATATATCTGTGGCAACTAGCACAGTGTCTGGCACATAGATAATGAAAGTTTGTTAATACATGCTCCTATCTGGAGATAGATTCAGATGGGATGGCAATTGAAAGTGGACTTCTGGTGTTTTGACACGGGTATATGAAGCCTACTTTGACATTTTACCCCAAACTAACTAGTTTGAAAGAGTGGTACAGATAAAATAAATTGGATAGGTATGAATGAAAAATTCCTACGTGAGAGAAAAATCACATTTCTATTTTTAAGGAGAAATTATTTTCTCAGGGTTTTAAAGTGGAAACATTAATTCTGCATATACGTAAGAATTGGATGAACTAGATAAAATGAGAAGGCTGGCATAGAAGTAAGCAGATGAGGAAACAGGTGGTAAGGAAGGATGCACCTATAAAACCTGTGATTGGTAGACAGTGGTAGAGTCTGATAGCATTTTGTAAGATCACAAGAGAAGAACACAGAAAAGGCCTTGGAGGTATTACTGGCGTGCAGGTTATCTGATACGTTGAAGGGATGTGTAGAGAGTACCTTCTGCTTCAGCCTTGTCTTGGCAGGGAAGTCACAGGAACACTTCAGTTTCTCTTTATTGGTCTGGTTGATGTGGCAGGACTTTTGCAGTTAAGAATGATTTAGCAAAAGAGGGATTCTGAACTTCCTCCCCTGTTATGTTACTGTTTATTGTTCTCCCTTTGTTTATTCTCTTAATCAACCCTGTCTCCTAACCGGTACTGACGTAAGTTCTGAAGGAGGAGACCATAGCAATGAAAAAGGCACAGTTCCTGCCTTTAAGCTTTTAGTATAATAAGGAGACACATACTTATTGTTCAGTTATTATTTATTTAAGTTACATAATTGAATTGTGTAGATTATATTGCAACTCTGAGAGGGCACAAGTATTTCTTCTTGGAGGACTGGAGAAGAATGTACTCTTTGATCTGGATCTAGAACAGTCACCACAGTTGACTGTGAAGGGACATTTCTGGTAGAGAAGATTCTCGATCAATGAAAACATGGAGCTGTGAGTGTGCAGGGCTTGTTCCAGCAGTGAGCTGTACAATCGTGTTTATGCTTTCCCAGGGACTCTGTTTTGGAGGAAGAAAATTAGCCACACATATTGGTATTGCTATCCTATTGGTGTTATTATTTTTTCTTTTTCAGCATCAATCCACATTTTAATCAGACATTCATTATAAATGTATATCCATAAAAATAATAGAAATGATGTGAATTTGTATTACAGTTGTGATGCTGATAAACAGCCAAGTTAAGTAAGCTTGATAGCAGATAGTTTTCATTTCATATTGGTCACAACTCCATGTAACACTTATAAATTTGGGGGCCCTTTTCTGGGTTTAGTGGGAAGGATGATGTGTTGAACCGTTCTGCCACTGGCCCAGAAGGATGTGGTACCTTTTTTGCCACATTTGCTATTTCTGCTCTAAACCCATAAGTGTTGTTTACTTTTCACTCATCCCTTAATGTCACCTACTCAGTTCACTTCAGTTCACTTCAGTTGCTCAGTCGCGTCCGACTCTTTGCAACCCCATGAATCACAGCACGCCAGGCCTCCCTGTTCATCACCAACTCCCGGAGTTCACTCAGACTCACGCCCATCGAGTCGGTGATGCCATCCAGCCATCTCATCCTCGGTCATCCCCTTCTCCTCCTGCCCCCAATCCCTCCCAGCTATTACTTCCTACTTATGGCCAAGGTTGATTAAACACCAGATGTGTTTAATTCTAGTGCTGTGACTCCCTGACACATGATGTTATCAACAATCCATCGGAGCTTTTGAATAACAAAAACTACTGAGTTGATATAATTCTAGGCAGAAACTAAGCACTTGACATGTTAATTTTGCTTGTGTAGGTTTATCATAGGTAAACAGAATATTTTGAGATATTCACAGCACAAAGACCCTTAGTGTACTTTTAGAGATTGTAGGGGATCTACCGTTTCTAGGTTAGAAGCCTCTCGGGTGCATGGTAGGGAGCATGTTTCAGGAGACTGGAAGTAGTTTGGGATGGCCCCTTTAAATTGTGTTCAGGTGTGTTGAACTTTATGTATTGGCGAGTTACCAGATGTTTGAAAGTGATGAGTAACACAAGTCTGATGTTTGTTTCAGAAAGAAAGTTCTGGGAACAAGAATGAGAATGGCTTGGGGAAGACAGGAAGCTTTTCTTGACTGAACTCATTTTACTTCCACCTTAGTCTTCTGGAATCTCACCATTCCTCTTTGATAACTTGGGAATCTCTTAACTGGTTCATCTCATTCCTTTATTTTGAAACTATGGTCACATTTTTCTGCTTTCTTCACCAATGGCTGTCCTTACTTCCTTATACCCCATCATTTAAACTGTCACAAACTGACGTATGCGTTAGCACACATCCTGGAACTGTTCTTCCCAAGGTGAACAGTGATGGCTAAGCCTCACATCAGAGGGCTGCTCTCCCTTTTGGAACTGTTTGTGGCATCAGGTGGCCACCAAGTAAGCTGCTCTCCCTTGACTGCCTTGATGTAATTCTCTCCCTTTGCTCTGAGCTTTCTAGCCATTTCTTTCAGTCTGTATGGCCTTTTTCCTCTGCCTTCACCTTAGACATTGCACTTCCTTAGAGTCTTATCCTTTGGGTACTCTTTCCTTAATATTTTCTAAGCTCTTCCTGAGGAAACTCAACAGCATTCTTGACAGTCCTGAAATTTGTGCATTCTCTGGGTTCATATTTTTAAATTGTCTCTCATTTGTAGCACAGGTACCCAAAATTAAGCATGAAACCAGTTCTGTTATCTTTGTTAAAAGCATAAATTTTAAAAGAGGCTGACTCTCATACAAAATGAACATGTGTCGAAGATTTTATTTAGCTCATTAATTAATGCAGGAACCAATAAGATATTAAAGTGAAAGTCTCTCAGTCGTATGCAACTCTTTTCAACTCCGTGGAATAGTCCATGGACTTCTCCAAGCCAGAATATTGGAGTGGGTAGCCGTTCCCTTCTCCAGGGGATCTTCCCAACCCAGGGATGGAACCCAGGTCTCTTGCATTGCAGGCAGATTCTTTACCAAATGAGCTGCCTGGGAATCCCAAGAGAAAAAGTGTCACACCCTTTACAGTCAAGCAAGGAGTGCTGAAATGCCTGTAATACTGGTCAGTATGACAAGGCAGTCGTCAGTTCCCTTAATTCACAGTTTGTGTGAATAAGAATTATTGCATTACCCCCAGTTTTCCACAAGTTACTTTTTTTCCTACCAAGTTAAAGTAGACTTTTCAAAAATAAATAAAAGCATGCCCCTCCTACAGGAATAGGTAATCCCTGGAGGCTCCAGGCATTGAAAAGCTGTCCAGTAATTTTTTTCTTCCTCATTTCAAAATCTTCCACCGTTTCCCCCTGCACCTTCTCTACACTTGATGCCCTCTTCCTTTATTCTTAGAATAACATGGTTCACAGAGTGACTATAATTGGAAACATTACTGTTCTCAATGTGATTGACTCCTGTATCCCTTTAATCACTAGAAGTCTTATTTTTTCTACTTCTTAGTCTCTGAAATCTGTTTTTCCCTCATTCCATTCTTTATAAGACTGTCAGAGTTATCTTCCAAAAATACGCACTTCTGCTCAGTGCTGTTAGTCTCATACTTGAAAGCCATTTTATGTTCGGATAGCGCAGAGAGTTCACACTCTGACACTTGAGCATGGCATGTAGGAGCCCCTGCACTTCTTATCAAACCTGTCTTCCTGGCCGCATCTGCTGCTCCTTTCTTCCCTAGACTTCCCCAGTGCCTAAGCTTCACCGAATCTATTCTATTTCACTATGCTTCTGTACCTTAACACTTGCTGCTCCCTTTGCCTGGAACAAATTTTGCTGCATCTTATTTACTTCTCAAGATTGAGCACTCATCTCATGCCTTCTGTGAATCCTATTACCAGTGGTCTCAGGCAGAGAAGTCAGTGCTTAGCCCACGGCTTTTCTTGCTTGCTAGATTCTTCCTGTACATGGGGGAGCTCTTGAGGCCAGGACTTTTGTTTGTCTTTTTATCCCCCTTTGTGTTCAGCACATGGCTTAAATGCCTTGCATAACTATTCGCTGAGCTGAAAATAACTAAGGTTTTTTTAAGCTCAGGTAACCAAATAGATGGTTACAGACTGAAACCCAGAAACAGATCTGGATTGTGACCACGCTGAGCTTGAGATATTTATGTTCCATTTACGGAATGTTCAGGAAACACCTAAAAATAAGAGCAGGAAAACCAGATCTGAGTGTCCCTCTTACGTGGTACAGAGGTGATACTGCAAATGGTGGAAGTTGCTGTGAGCCCCTGCAGACTGAGAAAAGAAGATGTTTAAGAGGAGAGTTGCCTGAGTGGCTGCTGGGAAGGGAACAGGAAGAGAAATGGAGACTCGGAGCAGTTAACTTTCTTCCTCTTTAGTAGGGTGGAATAGTCTGGAAGAAAAATCAGGTTTTTGGTTTTTTTTAAAGGATCATTTGTGTGTGAATTTCTTTCAAAAATAGGATGAATATATATATCTTTAAGAACGAACTATTACTGTATTTTCATATATTATTGATTCTTGGCCTTTACCATCCTAAATGGTTTCTGTTACTTGTGTAATCAAAAATTTTTAATATGAAACTGGTTGCAATATCGAATTATTGCAGTTTACGTCTGTTGAGATCAAACAATTCATTATTTCTTTCAAGGACAAGAACATAATATATTTTTGCCTTTGGGGAGGGGGGAATGATCATTTTCACAAGAGAAGGAAGGATTCAGTACTTTCTTTGCTTGTGGGTTTCCTCTTATTCACTTTTGATCTAGATATTGGTGGTTATGTTCCAGTCCTCCTGCATATGCCCAAGAGGATTGGGAATGGAGTGAACACCAGCAGAAGCGCCATTTTTTCCTGTAGAGATTAGAGACAAGGAGCTTATTGCCCTGCTTGTCAAGGCTCAGGACAGAGAGGAGGAAGAAACAAGTATAAAGGTTTTGGCTTTGGAAAGAAGCTGGAATCTCCTGACCCTGGGACCTTAAGATCCACAAAATTGCTGAAAGAAAAAGTACTACCTTATTGAAAGGTAAGATATTACACTGTTTTAAGGTTTAAGCTCTTATAGCCACATTAGCATATCTTCATTAAGGTATGAAATCAAGCAGTCGTTTCTCCAAGCCCAGGTTTTTGTGATAACCCATCCTACCTTCATGGTAAGGTGGAGACCTGGGTGGCTGGGGAGATGTCTGCAGTGAAGGAGAGCCTTTACAAAATTTCATTCAGTTTTGAAATTATATTTATTGAATGCCAGGCACTGTGCTAGGCCTTGGATATATAGAGATTAATGGATCACTCTACCTGCCTTCTACAGGTTCTCATTCAAGGCAAAGAAAAAAACCCTGATGATTACAATGTGATAAGTGCTATAATAAATAGGTAATAAGTGTAGTAAGAGTGGCCTGAATCTGTCTACTATTGTTTATGTCCTAAGGGTTAATAGAAGCTCATGAGGTTGGGTAAAAGGAAAGAGCATTTGAGTTAAAGTGAATTAGCTGTTCAGACATAGATATAAAAGAGCATGTTATACTTAAGAACACACCAAATTCCAGAAGTTGCTATCTAATGTTTGCTGTGGGCAAAAGAAGAGAGAGTGATGAGATGTTGCTAAGTAGGTAAATTTAGGCCAGTTATGGAGGCCTTGTTGCATGCCAAGGAAAACTGAACTCACCTTAGTAGCCACTGGGAAGAACTGGAGATAACAAATAAGCAAACTGTGAGGCTACTTAGGTCCCAGGATGGGTAGGAGAAAAAATAGATATGTGATATTAAAATAAGAATGGACATGAAACTCTTTAATTGGGTCCCAGTCTGTCTTTTCTTTTGTCCTAACATTCCTGGTGTCCTGTGTTCTTATTAGGTTGATTCTAAACTTACTAGGTTACTGAAGAGTAGGACTTTGATGTAGATTGTTGAGACTCCCTAACTCTTCAATTTGTGCCAACCTTGAAACAACCTTGTAAAGTGTATTGTGCATGGGTCAGCTTAAAATCCGTTTTCTTCATTCTGGAGAGAAAGCTATAAACCCAGTAAAGAAAGAAGATTGTGGCTGAGTAAATGCTATGACAAGGGGAACGCAGGCCTTCTTGTCTCTAATCATGACCAAAACAGGGTCATGAAGTTATGGGCCCCAAGGAGAGAAAACCATTCTAAGAGAAGTCAGGCTTGACCCTGAAGCCATTTACAGGGATGAGGTAGTTGGAGGACTCATTATAGAGGGACCTCAGTAGACCCCACAGGCTCTGGTGACAGTAGAGAGGCCAGACATAAGGTATAAATGTTGAAGCTGCTGGTGCTGGAGCATTAGCTGACCATCCTGTTAATGAAGCTCTGGGCTTGGTGAAGTCACAGATCTAGGGACCAGTGAGAAGATGGTAACTCAGGGGTAAGACACGGGTGAAATGCTTGAAGAAGGATATCTGCAATCCATGGATTGTGACCTTTACTAAGATAAAAAGAACAAAGAAGAGAGCATAGCCACCAGACGCATGGTATCCACAGAACACATTTCAGTGGCACTCAGATCTCGCTGGATGCTGCAGCCAGGAGGACTGCAGACAGTCAGACGCGACTGAGGGCTCTGCAGAGATAAGGATGCTGGAGGACTGTAGGAGCCCCACCCCAGGGGCAGTTAGTTTCAAAACTTGTCCTCTGGTTGGAGCAAGGAGAAGAATCGTGTTTGAACAAATACATTTCAAAAAGCATCTGCCAAGGCTGGGAGGCTGAGTTTAAAAGGCAATAATTTCAGGCCAGAAACAGCATATCTATAAAGTTAGTCCAAAAAGCAAAAAAAAGGGAGGATGGAAAAATTCTCAAAAGGTGTCCTGAAGTACTCAAAATGAGGCACATCAGGTGGGCTTAGTCTTCAGAGCTATCTGTATGACCTGTAACGTTTTACCCTCTTTGAGTTAGAAGCTCTGGAATATGACGATGGCTTATAGAGCAATGATGGACTGACAGTTGAGGCGTGTGGCGTGCGGCTCGCAGGGTCTCAGTTCCCTGAGAAGGGATTGAACCTGGGCGGTCGCAGTGAAAGCCTGGCATAGGATCACTAGGCCACCAGGGAACTCCTGAGAAAATCTTTTCTGATGAAAGAGAATGTACAAGAAGTGAATTGGAGAATATCAGCCTGAGCTCAGCTTTCCTTATATAAGAGATGATCTCATATCGGCTCTCCATATAGTGCCATGGAATAGACTTTAAATATATTTCCATCTAATTATACTAGATACTACTTCATCTAGCTTCAAATTCTAGTCAGAGGTAAAAAATATTTTGAATGTAATGAATGTAAGAACTGTTACCGAGAGTGTGCTCATTCAAATTCAGAGTTCTTTTTCTTTTTTGTCCAAATTCAGAATTCTTCATAGGAAATATCTAATGATTTTAATGGGTACAGGAAAGATTTTGTCATTAGCAAACTTGTTATTTTAAATCTAAGAAACTGCATATTGGAGGACTCGGGAGGAGGCCTTGAACAGATCCAAGCGGCTCTGTGGTTACAAAGCACTAAACGTGGATTTTGAAATGGTTTTGCTAATAATCTGCAGCTTTATGAATGTTGAATAATTAGTTTATCATAGAAAGAAATTCTCTAGGTTTAAAAAAGATTTTTGTTTTCATAATGGTTTCTGTTGTACTCACTTACAGATAAAAGAATTTGCTGTGGTTTTAGTGTTTAACATTTTTTCTGGAAACAAGACAAGCTGAAAAACAGATTTTTGTGGGATTAAAAAAAAAGCAAGTCATAATTTAATAGCTTTTTTTTTTACATAGGTTTATGTAACTCAGTAAAAGATCAGCATTTGTACCCGTTACAAACTGATTAAAATTACAGAAGGTTTTAAAAAATGTTTTATTTGTAAACATTTGAGTAGCATTTCAGAAGGCTATAATTTTTTCAGCATGTTTACACAATTAAGAAAGAGCTATATATTACCTTATTTCTGAACTGGGCTGTGAAAACGTGTTATGATAGTAAAGGAGTACATATTTTTAACATGTTTTTGTATGATATATGTCATTTGATATCCAAAACAGTCCTGTAAAATTAGTAGGGGAGCTATTAATGTCTCTGTTTTACAAGTTGAGAAGAGTAAGGCTCAGAGAGGCTAAAATTTTTGCCTAAAGTCACAGAGGTGGGTTTTGACCATTCTACTCCATCAATGTTTTGGTGTTTCCTGAAATGAACATAATTCAGTTCTGAGGGCATAGACTGGTTTTGTCTATTTTCTTGTTATCTTAATCTTTGCTTTCAGAAGAAAACCTCCTGTACAAGGCTGGGAAATGATTGTGAACATATACAACAGAAATAAACATTCTTTTTTCTATCAACAGTGACTGGGAGTAGGTGTCAGCATGCTCTTAAAGTATAAGAACAAATCTGTATCCTTATTAGCACCACAGCACTGGCTAAATAAGCATAGTTCATTGCTATTGAAGTGTTTTTATTTTTTCCAGGAGGCCTAATCGTACTCAAGAAGTTGAGAAAAAAATTTAAATTCTGCTTTATACCTAATATTAAAGTTCTGGAAACAAATTTGTGTGTGCCTTTGAGGGATTATGGGAAATTTTTTGGACAATTTGTTCTTTTACTCAGATTGACTATATAATTATAAAGTTCTAGGTTTGACTTCAGCAGATTATTAACTAAGGCCATTTTATGAGCTGTCGTATGAGACTGGGTATCTTGTTATCTTTATTTTATAGGATGAAGAAACCCGAAAAGATTACGATTACATGCTGGACCACCCAGAGGATTACTACAGGCACTACTACCACTACTACAGCAGGCGCTTAGCCCCGAAGGTGGACGTGAGAGTCGTGATTTTGGTCAGCGTGTGTGCCATTTCCGTGTTTCAGGTGTGTGTTGATGGATGGATGTATCCATGTGCACGTGAAGGAGCGCACATCGCCCAGTGCTGGTCATTAAAACTGAACTAGAAGTATGCTTTCGTGCAGTTTTACTTCCAGTTCAGATTAATTTTTTATGTTAGAAACGTATGTAATCAGTTGATAGTATTGGAATCTTTGATGGCAGGAAGTCTAAGAAATTGTGGATGTCATTATATAACTACTAAAAGTAATTACCAAACAAAAAACCCAGATCTCTTCCTCATTGCCCGCTCTCTGTTTTCCATATAACAGCCAGAGTGAATGTCAGCTAGATCCGTATGATTGCCTAGTGACCCATGAACAGCATGGTTTGAATTATACAGGGTCCACTTATACTCAGATTCTTTTCACTAGTTGCGGTCCTGCATTACAGTACCACACAGCTGAGGCTGGTTGAATTGGAGGATAGGGAGGAACCGTGTCTATGTACATTTGGCATCTATGGAGGGCCAACTATGAGTTACACGCAGATTCTGCAGAGGATGGGGCCCCCTCATGTTGTGCAAGGACCAAATTGTACTTTCATAGGACTTTTCAATGATTTCCCATTAAACTTGGGAGAAAATCCCAATTCCTTAATATGGCCTAACAAGTCCTGGCATCTGCCTACCAAATGCCAGGAGTGTAGTGCTTGCCACCATTGTAACAAACAAGAGTCCCACACATCGCCATGTGACAGCTAAGGGCACTACTGCTCCAGTTTAAAAACCCCTGTAATAGAGTAAAAGTGCTACAGTCACTTTATGTTGTTTTAATATATCACAGAAATATAAGTTCGGCCTGAGATGAGCTTTCCCTACTATAATTCCTAAACTAACTGTACCTATCATATCCTCCTCTAGAGGGGGAAAAAAAAATAAGTGACTGGAATGAAGCAATTTGCTAGTTTCAAAATTACTTCTTCATAATTCCCAGAAATGAAATTCAATTTCTCTGACAAAAGAATTCCTACTGAAACTAAGATTGTATGTTTTAAATGTTTCAGCTTTTGTAGTATTGCCTTTTCAACAGGGAGAGGAAGGGCAATATTACTTTTCTGTTTTAGATGACATAATACTCTAGTCACTTTTTTTTTTTGCTATTAATAGATTGCTTCTATAATATTTTAGGATACTGGTATAATTGCTGTATTTATTCAGTAAAATAGCTGAAATGTGTGGAGGTACTATATGAGGAGTAGGACTTTTTCTGATAATAAAACCCTTTGTGGTTGAATATATTTAAGAAATAATTTAATGTTTTCCTGCCCAAATAAGTAAAGATTCAAACATGCTTGAGTCTTTCAGTTCATGATATGATGAACATTACTTCGGTATGTGCAGATGGCTTTAGAAATAGATAGATATCATTGTCTGAGTCTATACCCTGTGATTGTTTGAAAGAAACTCCTTACCACCTAGTTTTGCCTTTTGACTCCTCCAGTAAGTAGATTGCAACTTTAAAGAGAGAAGAGAGATTTCTTAATTGCAATCTAAGGAGGAGTCAGATGGTAAAGATGTGGGATCAACAGGTACGGTGTGATTCCCCTGAGCCATCCTCTGATCCTGGGTGTCTCCTGTGAGAATCAGTGGCTTTTTGGCTCAGCTGATGACTTATCTGACTTGTCAGTCCTGAAGATTCCCATGTTCACACAGCTACTATTCAACTGTATCTTTAACCTACAGAGTAAGATTTTTGATGTCCCTGTTTTTAATCAGAATGGGTTTTTTGCAGGCAGGATTGTGTTCACCAAGATGAATTTTGGTAATAAAAGTGACCCGTTTTTCTTTGTTAAATATTCTAGTTTTTCAGCTGGTGGAATAGCTATGACAAGACGATCAGCTACCTGGCCACAGTGCCCAAGTACCGTATCCAAGCCATGGAGATTGCCAAGCAGCAGGGATTACTGAGAAAAGCCAAAGAGAAGGGTAGAAACAAAAAGTCCAAAGAGGAAGTTCGTGACGAGGAGGAGAGCATCATAAAGACCATTATAAAAAGTAAAATAGATATAAAGGGAGGCTATCAGAAGCCCCAGGTACGTGACCTTCTCCTGTTTCAGATTCTCTTAGCTCCTTTTCACCTGTGCTCGTATATAGTGTGGTATTGCCGATGGATCTATAATTTTAACATCAAAGGCAAAGAATACGGGGAAGAAGAAAGACTGTATATCATACGTAAATCTATGAAGATGTCAAAGTCTCAGTTTGATAGTCTAGAAGATCATCAGAAAGAAACTTTTCTTAAACGGGAGCTTTGGATAAAGGAGAATTATGAGGTGAGTAATGACTCTGCTGTGATTTTTACTGTTATCTTCCTTACCAACTTAAACCTAAAGGATCACAGAAGTGTGCTGTAACTTCTGAAATTGAAGAGTCATTATGGATAAAGATCTTTTGTTGACAATATAACTAGTAGTTATAACAGTATAACTAGACAATAAAACTAGTGAGTTTTTAACCTGTAAATTTGTCCTTTTAAAAGATGAACTTCAAATACTTTAATTTACTAATGCTAAACATTTAAAGAATGGTCTAATTTGTTATGTTAAATTGCACTGGGATAGATATATGTTTGCAAGGATGTCACCATTTTCTGTTAATTGCACTAACTAAACTTTGATCGTAACATCGTATGGAAAACCTGAACTAATTTTATGGCTGACCCAATCAATATATGAAAAGCTGTCACTTTTAAGTAGTTTAAGCAGCCCACCATACAATAAACTATCATGGAGTGCTGTCCTGGGCTGAATTATGGTATTATGTAAAATTATCTTAGGCATTACTTCCTGAAATTTGGAAGTAACGTAATATCTTTCTAAAATTTGATATGGCGGTGAAATTGTCCATTTAACTTCAACTGACATCCACTAAAGATTATAGAAATGAAAGATATTCTTTGTTTTTAACCTCTGTGGTTTATTTAACCTTCTTTGGGAACTTTAAAAATATTTTGAAAAACCAATAATTATCTTTGAAGATAAAAGAAGTTGTCAGCTCAGTTTGGAGACAGAAGTATTTGTACGGTCACTTTGTTCCTTGGTTAGGATCAACATATACTTAAAGCCATCTGTTAAATTTACTGAGTACCGTGTTAAGAAAATTTGTGTTGATTCTTTAATATTGGATGTTAGTTGTAGAGAAGAAATGTTTAAACCCTTTAAACTCACCTTACATATAATTTCAAGGAAGAAAAGAATACATTTCCAGGTTATAGAAATCAGTGGAAAAAAACACTAGTTCTTACATGAATTGTTATTTTTTTTATTTTTTAATTTAACACGGAATGTTAAAGTGCTTAACTGCTTAGTATTTTTTGGTGCATGGTCTTCAGAAGACAAACCAATACATTCATTGGAAACTTTTACCTAAAATTATATTTGAAACATATAAACAGCTGTCCTTGATCACTTGTGTTCAACTCTTTGCGACCCCATGGACTGCAGCACACCAGGCCTCCCTGTCCCTTACCATCTCCCGGAGTTTGCCCAAGTTCATGTCCATTAAGTCAGTGATGCTGTCCAGCCTTCTCATCCCCTGCCGCCCTCTTCTCCTTTTGCCCTCAACCGTTCCCAGCATCAGGGAAACCTGCCATAAAGCTGATGAAAATGTTTCTCTTTGGATTGTCAAGTCAGTTCATGTCATTTATACTTATAGGTCTACAAACAAGAGCAAGAAGAGGAACTAAAGAAAAGGCTGGCGAACGACCCTAGGTGGAAAAGGTACAGGAGATGGGTGAAGACTGAAGGGCCTGGACGGCTGACCTTTGCGGATGACTGAAGACTGCTGCGATGCTGCTGTGCCCAGTCTTACCTGTGATGCCATTCTCATAACTGAATTATTTCAGCAGTGTATCTACTGCGCTTCAGCAGCAACTGAAATTCCTCAAGAATTACACAGGATAATGTAGACATTTAAACTTTCCCTTCAAACTTTATACATAAGACATTTATGATTGTTCAATGTTTATAATCGATTTGTGGATTTTGTTAAAAGAGTTGACATGAAGATTTATTAGTTGCCATTTAAAAGTTTTATATCTTTAGTTAAAAATTTGACATGAAAATTGATTAGATACCATTTAAAAATACTACGTGTTAAGTGTTTATTCTTCAAAAGTGTTTCCTTATTTTTTGTTACAGTGCTACATTTTTCTGCTTTTGTGACGTCTGATAGTTTCACAGAATGTAATTATAATAGCATTTAATAACATTATTGAGCGTGTCTTTCTGGACACAAACTTCTTCAGCAAAATGAATTCAACTATCATGTCATCTTCATGACAGTCATTATAGGATTGAAATAAGTTCAAAATCTCTCTCTAGGAGAGTCTTCTGCTGGGCTGTCTTTATACTATCTCCCCCCAGTCATAATATTGTTAATAACATCAGAAACTCTCCAGGAGAGTGAATGTACCTTCTGTCCTTGTGGGATGGTCTTGATCACAGTCATTATAAGACTATAATTGTGTTTGCAAACATTTCTCCAGAAGAGGACCTTGTAAGAAGGTCTTTTTGTACCACAGCATTGCTTTCTTAATCCTCCCTTCAATTAAAAAAAAAAGAAAACAGAGCGGAAGTAGAGTAATGAAAAGCTCATATATTATGAAGTCCTTGATTAGTGAAAAATCCATTTTATGTGAGCATCTTTACATGAATTTAAACCAGAAAGAAGAGGTGCATGGGTGTGTGCTGTTCTATCAGATAATGAAATGTGAACGTTTTATACGTGTGGAGGTGACAGTAATTCACACGTGATTTGACTGAATCGAGTATGATACTGGAGCAGAGTATCGAAACACATTCATGGTAGTTGGTCAGTACCCTGTTAAAAGATATACCCCAGCCCATCATATTAATAGAATGGTTCCAGTATATCCCAAGTTTGTTATATGCCATTTTAAGTCAAAGATTAACATACTGCTTTTGTATTATTTTAAAAGATGTAGCATAAAAGTATAGTATAGTAGATAGGCAGAATCAGTTTTTCCTCAAAGGAAACTAGTCCTTTCAAGAGCTCAGCCCAAATATCTGACACATACAAAGACGCAGGAGGGGAAAGTTCACCGTACTTGTTAAGATAGCAAAAGGCCTGAGGTGGATTATTTATTTCTGTGAGTGAGGGCCTCAATTACCTCATTAGAAAATTAGGGGAGCAGTCTGGCTAGATTATCACTAAGGTCCTTTTGCAGCTCTAAAATTATATAATATTTATATTTTTGTAGATTTCATATGAAAATGTTTTATGGATCCATTCTTTTTTTGGGAGAGTGGAGAAGTCACAGCCCTAAATGATAGGAAGCTGTGTTTCAAACCCCAAATGCCCAACTCTTAACCATAGATAAATGCCTTTTAAAGGTGCTGCAGTTGTCTATAGAGTCAGTAATCCCTGTCTCAGTGAATGTGTTATCATACATTTGACACAACAGTATTATCTAAGAAGAAAGTGTGTTCCATATGTTACGAAGACCAGAAGGAAATGTAGGTACTTGCCCTTCTGTTAAAATTTCAAATAAGTTGATGATTAACTGTATTTTTTTTTTAAACCTAGTGATAAGGAAAAATAAAAAGACTGAATGTGTTAGCATTCATAAAGGTTGACTGATGAAAACAGTGTATCTTTGGATATTATTTTGCATATATATGCTAGATTGCTGTATTTCTTTTGGTCTTTATATAGGAATCTCATTTCTGGAATTCTTCCTGGCAACCTGCTTACTTGGTAAAAGTTTGGTCTGTCTTTTGGAATCATGGCCATTGCATGGGTAAGAGAAATGGACTCTCCTTAACAAGACTGTGATTCTTCTCTCCCCTTTCCCCAGCAAAATGGCTTTATGCTCCAAAATCCTGGAGGAAAGGAAGGGCAATTAGTTGTATCACAAGTGTCATTCAAATATCCTGGGTATCTTTACTGTCTCCTTACACTGCCCATCCCCACCAAAAACCCAACAGCTTCTCCATTTTAGAAACATCTAGAAAAGAATCTTGAGTAGGGGATTCCAGAATCCCACTATAGTTAGAAAACCTTTCTTGAGCTTCATTTTAGAGCTATCACCATTTCCTTTTTACTTGGAATTCGAGTTTACAGAGCATAGTTGCTTATTGGTTTCTGTTTATTATCACTTCATGTAGTTGAGGTCTGTGCTAAAACTACCCTTAGAGTTACATTCACATCAAATATCCTCATAGCAGATTCCAAAACTGATCCTTCCTTCATTGGTCTAATTTCTTTATGGATTCTCCAAGTTCTACAAAATGTAGGTTGCAGTTTCATAACACATCTATCAAGTAGGGACCATGCCTAGAATTTTAAACACTACAAGTGGTATATAGAAATTTAAAATATAAGTGGTATATGGAAATTTAAAATATTACATGAAAAAAATAGTTCAGTTTACAGAATTGACAACTATTTTAGTACTATTGAATGTATGTTTAGAAAATTGTAGTTTATTTCCTTTGAGTTATTTTTTGGACTGAAAGGGCAGTAAACTTTTTACACCCATGCCTTGGAAATATTTTCCTTAAGTGGAAGCCAACTGCTAAGCTTACGTTCTGCTAGTGTTATAAACCAGTGAGTTAGCCCCAAACTGAAAGTTCTGTGGAAATTAAAGAGAAATGGCTTTTATTAGACATTAGTATGAATAGGTCTAGCTACTTAAAGACTTTATATTGGACATGGTCTCTGGAGTTATAATTGTGCCCTTGAGGCAGATACATGTTGATACCGATACAAAATAATTGTGTATGGATGAATTATAATTTTATTTACAAAATGTGATACTCTTCACATTTAAATATGTACTAAGGCCAAATCTGAACCCTAATAACTAAATAAAATTTGCTAAAGAAATTAACTTTTCTGGTTTCCTCATCTTTGAAATGAGGGGATCTTTTTAGAGAATCAGGACTTAATCTATAAGCCTGAAAATTTACATAGGTTTAGGGTCTTAAGTAGATTATATGGCTTGCAATTGAGAAGTATTTGTTATTTAAGTAAAAAGCCTACATAATTTGTCATAAATTTAATCACTTAAAGGATCAGAGTATCCTTGACAGTTGTGTATATAATGGGTCACATGACTTTAGGTCAGAGACATATGGGATTTCTTACAGACTCCTCCCCAACTTCATTAGGGGATGAAGAAACTTCCTCCCATTTCACTGTGTGTCTCCTTTTTGACCTCAAGATGAGTGAGCAGAATGCAGTTGCATGGTTCAGGCTTTGCAGCCAGATCAAAGTTTTGCTTCTTGGCTTTTTGGCTAAGATCAATTTTAGGATGGGGACTTCCTGGGTGGCACAGTGGTGAAGAGTCCATCTGTCAGTGCAGGGGATGCAAGAGATGCAGGTTCGATCCCTGGGTCGGGAAGATGCCTGGAGTAGGAAACGGCAGCCTGCTCCTGTATTCTTGCCTGGAAAATTCCATGGATGGAGGATCCTGGTGGGCTACAGTCCGTGGAATTGCAAAGAGTTGGAAGCGACCAACACAGACCAAAGTTTAGTTCCTGGCCCTACAAATGAGTAACAGCTTGACTTTGGACAAGTTAACCTCTGAACCCCATTTTCTTCATCTCTGATAGTGATACTAACTTCATAGGATGATTATGAGAATTAAACAAGATGGGGTAAAATGTCTGGCCTATATTAAATGTTCAATAAGTGAATTCTTCTGCCTTTCAGAGAGAATAAGACAGCTTTTTTGGTTAAAAATCCATGGTAATACTGTTGAGTGATTATAAACCTATTGTTTCTTTACTATTTTAATAGGTATTTGAATTCTTTACTTTGTGCAGAGTACTGTGCTAGAGTGAAAAAGTGACACTCCTTAGGGTTGGGATTTGTGTGTCTTAAAATCAGCTGCCTGCCCCTTGTTGCCCCTGGGGTACAAGGTGAAACAGCTGAGATTACAGCTCAGAAAAGAATGAACTTTCAGAGCAAATAATCTGCTCACTAGTTCAAGGCCTACATTTATGGAAGGGATACTTCCAGCAAAATACAGGGGCATGCCTGGAATGGTTGCTCAAAATGACATCAAGTAGCCCTAAGTTACACTGCCTCCCAAAGTCTTAAGCAGCCTGTAAAAATCTCTGCAGAGAAGCTGAATCTATAAACCTGTTGGTGAATCGTTCGCTCCTGATTCATTATTCTAAGTTCTAAAAATAATGCAGTGGGTATAAGGAAGTGACATGGATTTTTATGGTATATTATATTGTGTCACATTAAATATAGTTGCTAATGTTTTCAGTTTCTTTTTAGAAAACTGAAGGTAGCAGAAAGAAAACACCTCATTTTATCATTTATTGGAGAAGAGTGATTTAAAGCCTCTTTTCTGGAAAAAGTAACCTGCTATTAAAAGGTGACAAAATACATATTAGGAGTGAGGAATTATAGATCCTAACAGGGAAACAAATGAAGTATTTGTCTTTAGAAGGACACTGACATTTCTAAAAGTACTGAGGTTCTTAGAAACAGTGGAAATTTTTATCTTAACCAAGGGGAAAAAAATGGTAACAGTCTCTAACATACTGGTGACCTTTTAGTCTTTATCCCAGATTAATATTCCTAAAATATCTTATCATGTGGCTGCCCCACTGCCACAGACTTCTGTTTCTTTTGAGGTCTCCTGTGACTTGTAGTCTTAACATTTTTGTATCCTCTCTTACTCACTAGAGCCTTCTTCATTCGTTAACTGATTCCGTGGCCCCCTGTTCTCCATGTTGGAATGCTTTCCCCCTTTTGCTTTCCATCTGTCACACACACCTATCCAAAGTCTCAGTCTCACCATCTAAGATGAGCTTTTCGTAGTCCTTCCAGTCTGTATCTTTGAATTCTTTGCCACATCTTTTTAAACACAACTTTTCTGTCAACTATTTAGTCCTGTTTCCAACATGTACTTTCAGTTTTTGACTAGAATATATGTTAAGTTCCTTGTGGTGAGAGAACTTGCCACTAGAGGCTAGCTTTAAAATTTATCAGGAGACAAGAAAAATTGTTTTTAACACCCCAGAGACTGAACACATAGCTCACAAGATGAATAGAAAAAAATGTTCAGCCTCAACAGTTAAGACATCTCAAAGACTTAAGGCACCATTTTCCATCTATTTAGGTTAGTAGAAATAAGGAACCACAATATAGATTTATGGGTACAAAGAAATAGCCTTCTGGTGGGAATAACTATTGCTGTCACCTTCTGGAGGATAAAGTGGAGAAAACTTTTAAAAACTATTTATCTTTGATCCACTAATTCCACTTTTAGGAATGCATCCTGAGGAAATAAAAGACATGCCCAAAGCTATCTGTTTAAGGCGGCCACCGCAGTGTTAAAGAATAGGACAGCCGCTGAATGAATTCTGATCTAGTTGCATAATGGAGTACCACACAGTTATTAAAAATAATAAATGAAGAGCATATCTTTTTTTGACTGCCCCTAGATCATTTCTAGTATCAGCATTCTGATTTTCCTTTGGAAAACTGATCTTCCCCTCTCAGTCTGTACAGTTTGAGTGGACTGAGAAACCATCAGTTTGGGTCCCCAAAGAAGCAGACTCAGATGGAGGTTTTCATGCAGAAAGTTTGTTGTTTAGTCGCTAAGTCGTGTCTGACTCTTGGGATTGCATGGACTGCAGCCCGCCAGGCTCCTCTGTCCATGGGCTTTTCCCCACAAGAATACAGGAGTGTATTGCCATTTCCTTCTCCAGGGGATCTTCCCGACCCAGGGATCAAACCTGCATCTCCTGCATTGGCAGATTCTTTACCACTGAGCCACGTGGGAAACTGTTGGGGAGTGTCAAAATCAACAGCTGTAGGGGGGCGGTCCAGGGACTGGATTAAGCAGAGAAGAGCTGAATTGTGAAACAGCTGTCATTAAGGCCTCAGATGACCCCAACCAGGAGCCTGGACTCATCCTTCAAGTGAAAGAAAGTGAAAGTGTCAGTTGTTTCAGTCTTGTCCAACTCTCTGTGATCTCATAGCCGGCCAGGATCCTTTGTTCATGGAATTCCCCATGCAAGGATACTGGAGTGGGTTGCCATTTCCTTTTCCACGGTATCTTCCCCACCCAGGGATAGAACCTGGGTCTCCCATGTTGCAGGCAGACTCTTTACCATCTGAGCCACCAGGGAAGCTGCAGCCTCGACTGCTAGCTCCAGCTGAGGGGGCTGGAGTTCAGATCTTTTACATCCCACATCAGTCATTGGATGAGAGCTGACAAGGGGAGCGGTGGCTCTGGTTAAGGGCAGTTTCCAGAGTGACTCAGCTGAGAGGCAGCTGCTAGTACTCCCAGCAGATAGGGGAACCAGTGCCTTAGTCCTAAATGGGAAGTTGGGTGGTACCCCACGGTACCCACTAGAGGTGGGGCTGACCCTACCCCACATCCTGCTCTTGGCCAGGTGCAGCTAATCTGAGCATTCCAATACCACACAACCCTTGCCTTCAAACAGTGACTGGTTCAGGGGTGGACTCATGACTCAATAAGGTCAGTGAGATCCATTATGGGGATTTTTGCTGGAGCAAATAGAAAAGATGCTTTATTGCCCTTGGGTTTCCTAGGCTGGACAATGAAAGCATAGAACTTCACAGCGCTACAGGGAGTCTATTTACCATTGGCGAAAACAAGGGCAACACTCAAAAAGCAGAGTGAAGAGATGGGAGAATGAGAGCCTTACAGCTATTATTTGGGCAATTCAACTCATTAAAGTCCCTAAGCTTTTCAAACTGGCATACTACCTTTTTGGATTACTCAGTTTAAGTGGGTTCTGACAAATAAAACGGCACATAAGAATAATAAGGAAATATTCATAATACATTAAGTGAAAAAAATCAAAACATTTTACATATAAGTAATGATGCCGATTTTGTGAAACTAATTACTATTAAAAAAAAAAATGCAGCACAACAGAAACAATGGTTACAGTTAAACTACTGGATGGGAATGAGGCCAGCTGAACTGTGTGCTCGGCAAAGTCAGAGTCTTGGATTTTATACTGTTTACGCTACTGACCCTACCAAGTCAGTCGGTTGGATTCCCGTCAAAAACAGCTAAAAGGGTATTGTAGAAACCTGTTTCTGAAACCTGTTTTGAGGACTTCCCTGGGGATCCAGTGATTAAGACTCCGCGCTTCCAGTGCAGGGGGTGCAGGTTCAATTCCTGGTGGGGAGACAAGGATCCCACATATGAAGTGGCCTGGCCAAAAAATAAAAATCGAATCTTGTTTCCGTTCCATCGAACCCCCCCACCGACGCTCGTCTCCCGAGGATGACACCTTCTGAGGCTTAGAAGCCTTCACACCGGGTCCCTTGTTTCTCCCACTCACTGCACACCTCGCTCCAGCCACACAGTCCCGGTTCCGATTCTCCAGGAACGCGTCCTCGCCTTCTTCATCCCGCGCGGCCCACGCCCACTCCTGCTCCTCCCAGAAGGAAGCCCTGGGCATCGACGTGGAGGTGGGCGCCCCTGCGTGGGCCGCGCTGCGCGGCTCTGGGGACAGT